>VZQC01013883.1:1612708-1711404 GCA_009823505.1 Rhizomys pruinosus
TATCAGAACCTTTGTGGCACCTAGAAGGTAAGTTTCATTAGGTCTCATTATAACTAGTTGTTTCATGTAGGATCCACAGAGGGGTTCGATGTTTATGGCAATCTGAGGCTTTTCTTCCTTTGAATGTTCAGACGGGTCAGCCTTTCCGTTGTCTCTTTTTGGTACATCCTACTCAATGCAAACCTGTATCTTTTCTTTCTCAGCCGTTAAGTTGGTGACGAAGCAGAACAAAGAATATCAGACCTGGCTTCCAGTTTCACTTTAAATTCATCTCACAATCCCAAACCCAGACTCCGCTCTCCTCCATAAATGACCTTTCCAGCCTCAAAATGATTATTTTATATTTTATATTACAAATCTGTTAAAATCTCCTTCAACACAAATTCAATATCATTTCATATGTTCTGTATGATCAAAAGCCATCAGTTAAGAATGCACAGAACTTCTTCCTTACCGATTGTGAGTTTCCTGTATGTTTACCTTCTGTGCCCCTGTCTTCCTGGAGGCAGAGGCAGAGCTCCAGAAAGCTCCAGTTCCTTCTGGAAGCTTGGAAGCTGCTGCCCAGCCCCACAGACCCACCCTCTCTGCAGCATTATTACTAAGCCACCTCTGTCCACCATGAACAACCTTCACACTCCCCTGGTGCAAACAAACGATAAGCGACTCCCCTACTCAGTGAGCCCTTCCAACTGCTGCTGTTCAAATTTCCCTTTCAAATACAGTCATGAAAAAAATCTCTACTTCCTTCTAAGAGTTTGCTCCAATTTTCCTTCTACCCACAGGACTCTATTGAACCTGCTCTATTGAGGACATCTCTGCTGACAGGTATGGTGGGCCAGTTTGTGTTCCTCTTCACCTCTGGGTACTCCCTGCTTTAGAGATGTCTGCCTTCCATGCCAGCGTTCTGCTGGCATCTGTGAGCCTCTATGACAGTCAGATGCCAGCTCTTCCTCTGCTATTAGACTGACCCTCAAGCAGTGTCCTCCCAGGTTCAACTGACTACTTGACACAGGTGTGGAAGAGGGGAAATCTGTGAGATGAACTCCACACAGAGCACCCAGCATGGGAAGAAGTCGCTAATGTGAGGAAATCAAGAAAACCTCATCCTACAAAGCAGAGTGTAAAATCATTCCTAAGAAATAGGTGTCACTTTTTTCCCTTCATGTTTGCTGAAGTTGAGCGCAGGCCACTTTAATAACCAAAGCAAAGAGGAGGAGATATTTACCTAAGAGACTCTCAGAAAATGCCAAGGAAACAGAGGTGACAAGAGACTGAGAGTGGTCAGGACTCACTGTTGACAGATGTGAGGAGGGATGGGCCCAGTAAGACAGGAACGACAGGCAGCGTGCCACTGTGCTCTGGTAAAGGAACCTAGAGAGAGGATGGGATGCCTGGATTTCAACCTTTAGAAATTTTCCACAAACATTGGTACCCCCCCCCGAAATGCAGTTTTAAGAAGAATTATGCAGAAGAGATTTGCGGTCTATTCTGTCAGTACAACAGCTGCAACAAGTACAGGAGCCTGGCACATAGGCACTGTCCACCAGGAGCCTGGCACGTAGGCACTGTCCACCAAGAGCCTGGCACGTAGGCACTGTCCAGCAAGAGCCTGGCACGTAGGCACTGTCCACCAAGAGCCTGGCACGTAGGCACTGTCCACCAAGAGCCTGGCACGTAGGCACTGTCCACCAAGAGCCTGGCACGTAGGCACTGTCCACCAAGAGCCTGGCACGTAGGCACTGTCCACCAAGAGCCTGGCACGTAGGCACTGTCCACCAAGAGCCTGGCACGTAGGCACTGTCCACCAAGAGCCTGGCACGTAGGCACTGTCCACCAAGAGCCTGGCACGTAGGCACTGTCCACCAAGAGCCTGGCACGTAGGCACTGTCCACCAAGAGCCTGGCACGTAGGCACTGTCCACCAAGAGCCTGGCACGTAGGCACTGTCCACCAAGAGCCTGGCACGTAGGCACTGTCCACCAAGAGCCTGGCACGTAGGCACTGTCCACCAAGAGCCTGGCACGTAGGCACTGTCCACCAAGAGCCTGGCACGTAGGCACTGTCCACCAAGAGCCTGGCACGTAGGCACTGTCCACCAAGAGCCTGGCACGTAGGCACTGTCCACCAAGAGCCTGGCACGTAGGCACTGTCCACCAAGAGCCTGGCATGTAGGCACTGTCCACCAAGAGCCTGGCACGTAGGCACTGTCCACCAAGAGCCTGGCACGTAGGCACTGTCCACCGAGAGCCGTATGCTCTGACTTTAAGTTCCAGCAGCTCAGGGACTTTGGTCTGTCTGTTCAGTACTCTGTCCCCAGTGCAGCACTGCAGCCGGCACTCACAGGTGCTTGGTGAACACCTGAAGAGCAAATGCAGTCACCTCCCTGTGAGCCCTGAGGGTGGTCCAGCACTCATGTTTGTCACTGCAATTCTCTGTGACTCTCATTCCTCACATCAAAAATTGGGATATTCCTAGCAACTTTCCCTTGAAAATTCTTATTACTAAAGACTCTAATTCCCGCAAAGGCTCAGAATGGTGAGTAGATACTGATACTAAAAATTATTTTTAATATTAATATTTGCTTTAGGATTCTAAATAATAAAAACACTGCTGGAGACATCACCATCCCTGACGTCAAGTTATAGTAGAGGTACAGTAAAAACAGAGGGCTGAAGGGATCACTCAGTGGATAAAAGCACTGGCTGCTCTTGCAGAGGACCTGGGTTCAATTCCAGTGGCTAACAACCATCTATGACTTCAGTTCTGCAGGATCTGACGCCCTCTTATGACCATGTATGACATGGGTGCACCTACCTACATGTAGGAAATATACTCATACACATAAAATAAGCAAATAACAAATAAAATATTTAATATGTATTTTAAAGTAGATGCTCTCAAAAAGACCCCCCCAAAGGCATAAAACAGGTGCAGTCACAGAAACAGGCACATTGACCATGAAATAGAATTGAAGACCTAGATACAAGTCCAGAAACCTAAAGATACCTGATTTTTTTTTTACAAAAATGCACATCATACAGCATTTTTAAACAAATGGTGCTGAGGAAACTGAATAACTACATGTAGAAGAATGAGACTTGATCCCTCTCTCTCATCTCGAACAGAAATAAACTCTAAATAGACTTTAAAAAAAAGTTCTCAGTATTAGGTGGAAACTCTGAAACTTCTAAAGGAAGGAGTATAAAGTACACTTCAGAATATAGGCCTCAGATATGGAGTTTCTAAATAAGAACCACATCACATGGGAAATCAGACCAACATGTGGGACGTCATGACACTCAAAAGCTTCTGTACTGCAAAGGAGGTTATCAATGAACAGAAGTAACAGCCGATAGAATGGGGAAAATTGCAGTCTGTATATCTGGCAGAGGATTGATGTCTAAAATATACAAAGAACTCATAAAACTAACCACCAAAACCCATAACTAATGCAATTTAAAAAATGGGCTATGGAACTGACCAGAGAGTTCTCAAAAGATGAAATACAAATGTGTAGGGGATACCTGAGTGGGAAATATTAATTGAAATCACTTTGAGATTTCATCTTACCCCAGTCAGAATGGCAACAAGTGCTGGAGAGGATGCAGGGAGAAAGGGAAACTTCAGTCGCTGTTGGTGGGTGCACAAACTGGTATAGCCATTATGGAAATGAGTATGGAAGTTCCACAAAAGCTAGAAATAAATCTACCATATGACCCAGCTGTACCCAAAGGATTCTATTCCCCACTACATAGATTCTTGTTCTTCCATGCTCATTGCCACTCTATTCAGAAGACCTAGGAAATGCAATCAGCCCAGATGTCCATCAACAGAGAAATGGACAATAAAATGTGGGACAAGTGCACAATGGAATGTTCTTTAAAGAAAAATGAAATCTGCGGGAAAACAGATACTGGAAAAGATTGTACTGAAGGAGATAGCCCAGACCCAGAATGACAAACGTCTCATGTTCTGTCTCATAGGTGGATACTAGTGTAAAACCTTTAGATTTCTGAGTCTAACTTACAGTACATGTCGAAGCTAGGAAACTGAAAAACGACCACTGGATGGAGGAAAAAGACCTTAAGGGAAGGGAATGATAACATAGGTGGTGTGAAGGGGGAAGAGGGGAAATAGGGGCGGCTTAAGTGGGGAGGAAAATGGGATTGAAAGACAGAGGAGGGAGAAAGAGCTAATGAGCACTGAAGATGTTTGGAAAAGCAGTATGGAAACATTTTTTATATTTTTGTATATCTATATGAAGGGTGAATTTAAATGGAATTACCTTACACAGGGTATAATGCTCTACCCAGAAGCCATAGGATTCCAAATAAAATAATAAAAAGTCCAGTGACAGCTGTTAGGATATCCCCCCCTCCAGGGGCTGGCCAAGGAGAATCCCAGAGGCACACAAAACAACACAGTCCATTGCCATTGTTTTGGGCTGCCCACCACAACTGATGTAAGACACAGCTGAAGACACCAGAGAAATCAAGCCGGTGCTGCCCACAAGCTTCCTCTCTGCTAACTAGCTTTCACAGAGGCAGAAGGTGCTATGGAAAAGCATGAGCAACAATCTTACTCAGCTGCGAACCCAGAAAACTACAGTAACCAAAATGGCAGGGTAATGCCCATCGGTGCAACAGTGGCATTGATGTTATGGGAGCAACCAACTGCTTTATGATCAGGTGAAAGACTCCCTTCCCAGGAGGAAACTCATACACTCTATGGTAAATCTGGCCAAGAGCTCATCACTGTGTAGGTCACAGGCCCTAGGGATGAATCTACTGTTATGGTAAATGGACATAGTAACAGACTGCCTTTTAAATACCCATAAATTAGTGTAGCTCTCAATCTTCCTTGCAGGATAGCTCTTAATACAGAGACTAAGAACTGAACAAAGTATAACAAATACATGTCTGTGGAGTGCTCAGCCATAAATGGGACACCTATATCAGGACCCCTACCCCAAGTCTCATGGGATATGCCAGAAGAGGGAGCAGAAAGACTAAAAGCCAGAGGTTGGGAAAGACTGGACATGACAAGACTGGTGAACTCACAGCAGCTTGGTTGCTGCACAAGACCTCTACCAGATCACCACCAGAAAACATTTCAACAGAAGTGGACTGAACAGGGGAGAGGCACGTGAGGGCCCCAACTGTCCCTAGTGAGGAGCTCTTGACAGCTGATGGCTGCCACTGGAGAGGGAGAAACAGCTGTCCTTAGGGCTGTGATCCAGGGAAGGTTGACCAGCCTTCAGTGGGTGACCATGCACCCAAGCACCTCTGAGAAGCACTAACTGAACTCAGGAGGGCATGAAAAAAAAAAAAAAAAAGAGGACATGAAGTTGGGAAAGAAACGTGGGGGGAGTGTCTGAGGGGCGTTGGGGGGGTGATGAATATAGTGGAAATACATTGTAGGCACGTATGAAAATTTCAAAAAATAAATAAAAATGTATATTTTAAAAGAAAGATAGAAAAATAACATCTGCTTTTTGGAAAACTTCTGCCTGGCCATGTATAAGACCCAAATAATTTTTATGACATTCCAAAAAATTTTATTGAGCTTTTGTACATTTCATAAGACAATTCCAAATCATACTGAGACTCCTCCCCATACATTCTGCCACGGATGCAGAGTCCTATCCAGTCAGGCAATTGCACCCAGATGTTCCTCGGTGCAAATTCAGCACTGGAATCTACTCAGCCCATCCAGGAATCATAAGTAAGGTCTACTCTCCCTCATCCAATAGTAATCAGTCTCCAACAGTTCCCAGACTAGGGCTGGCCCGCCAGACCTGGGCCCTTGTCTGACTGAGTCGGCCTGGATCCTGTGCTCAGTTCACATGAGCAAGGCTTCCAGAGGCCTGAAAGCCTCCGCTTCCCTGTGCTAAGGAACCAGCCCTCGCTTTCCACCCCTTCTTCCGCAACAGTCCCCAAGCTGTGGGTGGGTGAGGTTTAATAGTGGTCCCACTCAGGACACATACTCTACAATCTCCTAGTTTCTAAAACTCGGCTAGTTGTGGCCTTCTGTGTGCATCCCACTCTTACATAGGAAGCTTCACTGGTGAGAGTTGAGGGATGTACTAGTTTTCTCTCTGCCGACTTTTTCACTGTGTTCCATGAGCCTTAGGTGTAGAGGTCCACTGTACATCTGTCACCGAGGACTGGGCATCTCGTAGACATATATTCTCTGTGGGTGCCCAGTTCCAGAACTCTGTAGTAGTTTCCATCTGTTGCAAAAAGAAGCTTCATTGATGAGTGGTGTACAATATATTTGTCTGTAAATATAAGGATCCATATTTAGCATATGGTAAGAAATTTCATCTGCATAGAGATAAGACAGAAAAAGGGTTTTCCCTAGAATCTATGGCTTCTCTAGCCATGTATATATGGTCGCATTTATAGAGCTACCCGTGAGTTCACTCCCAATGAAAGGGCTTTAAGTCTGATTAGATAGTTGTTGATTACCCCCAGATAACAGTGCCAGCATGGCACCAACATGCAAAAGAAACAACCAAGGACGTGAAGAGGAAACCCACTGAGTGGGAGAAAAATCTTTACCAGCCACACATCAGACAGAGGATTAGTATCCAGAATATATAAAGAACTCAAACCAAAGAAACAAGAAAATAAATGATCCAATAAAAAGATGGCTTATAGACCTGAACAGAGAGTTCTTAAACAAAGAAATAAAAATTGACCAAGAAACTGCTTAAAAGGTGCCCAATGTCTTTAGCAATTAGAGAAGTAGATAAAAACCACTTTGAAGAAGGCAGTTTTACCAGTTTTATAAGAGATTACCTCTATAATAGTTGTCTCCAATTTACAGTTGGAGAGTGACCTCATCATCGTCATATTTCTTCTTGTTCTGGGGGGGAGGCAAGAAAGTCTCTCACATCAAAACCCCTGTGGCACCTAGAAGGCAAGCTTCACCAGGACTCACCACAAATAGCTGTCACATGTAGGGGCCACAGAGGGGCCCAATGTCCATGGCAATCTGAGGCATCCCCTCCTTTTGATGTTCAGACAGGTCAACCCCCCAGTTGGCACCCTCTGGCCCATCCTACTCAATGCAACAAACTGTATCTCCTCTCTCCCAGCCGTCAAGCTGGTGAAATCCTGTCCTATTGGAACACACAAATCCCTTCCCATAGTTAGTTCAGATTTGAACTGCAAGGTTTTTTGACGAAAGGTTTCATGTCTATCTGTCACCCCCCTTTTTTTTAATCCCATGAGTCTCCAGAAGCAGTTGTATTGTTACATAACTATAGGGTGGAATCCAGGCTCAGATTTCATCAAAATTACCATGTTGTTTTTGGGTGACTATATATGATTAACTTGGGAGCAAACTTATTTTATGTTAAATCATCATAAGAGAATGCTACAAGTTGATACTGTACAACAGAAAACTATAGGAAACATTTGTATGTGCCAATCCCAAGTTATTTACTCTACAAATTTTATGTAAAAAAAATGTGGACAACAGCGATTTATATCTCCATTTAACTCGGATGCATTACCGTTTTTATCAGAGTCTGGGGCAGCCATATGCCTGTATATCCCAAATCTAATTGGTTATTGGCTCTCTCCTTGGAGGAATAACCCATGGCTGATGCCCCAAGCTTACATCCTCTACAGGTTAGGAGATGTCATAAGCCACAGTAAGACCCTGTCATAATTAACAGGAAAAAATGTAACTATGGATACACATATTATCTAAACATATGTGTCTATGACCAAAGTACCTACCTATAACTATAATGCTGTTTAAATACCTTATATCTAATTGCTTGTTCTATTAGTAGGATCTAAAGGTTATTCCTCGACAAACTATCAGCCCATTTGAAGAAAACAGCCAGAATTGACAGAGTCCAAGACAACGCTCCAGAGAGAGTGACGTTCTGCTTCTATCCACTATGCCCCTTTCTAAGCCAGGATATCAATCTGACGGAAGAAGAGGGCGTGTGGTAGAATGTAAGGGCTGCCGACTTGGGGTGAATGTGTTGAAACTACAGCATGTAGTTGGGACACTCATTTGATAAACCTTGATTGAACATACAACTCCCTTACCACCCCCGCTGGTGGTGGGGCTGTGGGGTTTGGGCACAACAGCCGTGCAAAATTGGTTTTCTCATGAGGATGCTTGTACTCATGGATTTTCACTTATACTATAAAACAGGAGAAAAAAAAAAAACAAGAAGAAATATGCAGGGACAGTTATGGCAGAATGCATGATCTCGGTTGGGGGGTGGGGGAAGGTGGAAAGGGAAATATGCCTGAAACTGAATTGGAAATGATGTATGAAATGCACAAAGCATCAATTAAAACAAAAAACAAAACAAACAAACAAAAAAAAAACACCACTTTGAAAAATTCCATCTTATGCCAGTCAGACTGGCTGAGATCAAGAGAACAAAAATATGCTGGTGAGGATGTGGAGAAGGGGAAACATTCACTCACTGCTGGTGTAAATGCAAACTTACATGACCGACGACTATGGAAGTCAGTGTGGAGAAGTCTCAAAAAACTAAAAATGAATCTACCATATGATCCAGTGATACTACTCCTTGGCATATACCCAAAGGACTCATCCTACTGTAGAAATGCCTGTACATCCATGTTTGTTGCGGCCCTCTTCACAATAGCTAAGAAATGGACACAACCTAAATGTCCCTCAACTGACAAATGGATAATGAAAATATAACACATATACACAGTGGTGTTCAACTCAGCAGTAAGAAAAGATGAAATTACAAAATTTTCAGGTAAATGGATGAAACTAGAGACCGTTATACTAGGTGAAGTAACACAAACTCAGAGAAGCAAGTGACGTATGCTCTACCCTCGTTTGTGGATCATACATAGCACCAACCCCTTATATGTGAGTACATGTCCCAATGTAACACCAGGAGCCAGGAAAATGGAAAAGAAACATGGAAGTAAAGGAAATGAAAGATCTGGAAAGAGGAGGGTAGTAGGGAACAGATGTTGGGGGGCAGGGGGAAGGGGAGGTGGGGAAAGTGGGAGTGTTTGTCTGGAAGGGGGGGACAGAGGGACAAGTGGAGGCCATGGTGGTATGGAGCGAAGGAAGATGAGGAGAGAAGGGAAGGTGGAGGGGGATGTCATTGGGGGGAGGGTGGGAATAATGGGGGGACTGTGGAGAGAAGAGGGAGGTTGGATCTTGGGGAGCTAAGGAAGCCAGAGAGAAATGTGATGCCTCTGGGACCCCCTGAGAAATGTACACACAGTGTGTGAACATCAATGCAAACGTGTGAACGTGTACCTCGGGCAGTATGGCAAGGGACACACTGCCAGACGGAAGAGCCTTCCCTTCTAGTGGTTAGTCAGAGTCGTCCGAGAAAATCCTGAAACAGCACAGGCTACTGCCAGAGCTCTTGCTTCTTTCCCAGAACGCGAAGATGAGACCCCACTGCTGAAGACAGGACATACTGCAGACACAGGACTTGCAGCCATGGTGTGGGAACTAACCTGGAAGCCTTCTATTTGAAGTTTAGCTCACACCGCTCTGGAGGATACTACGTAAGCTACTAAGGGAGAAAATCAATCAATGGTTTAACCCAGCCCTAAAACCTAATAATCAACTGGCACAGCAAACTACCGCAGGAGATTTTTTTGAACAAAAAGCCACAGATCTTCAGTGAGTTAGACTCCTAAGCCTTGTGAGACACCCTTAAGCTCTGCCTTGCTCTCCCAGGTGCACAGAGCCCTGGGCCTCAGAAGCAGGTCCATCTTGGAAGATGTGCTTATGCCTCTCTTGACCTACCTTAGCAGAAGCCGTGCTTGTTTGGGGGTTCCTGGCTGTGTGACAGCTAGATGGTACAGTTAAACCTCACTGCTTCAGCAGGAAACTCCAAACTGATAGTGGTTTGATGTTCTCTGCTAGCCGTACCCCTGGGATCATGAGTGGAAGTCTGTATGCAGGCAGATTAGTGGCTGAACTGTCACGCTTGAAAAGGAAGCATAGAAGATCCTGAAAGATCCTTTGAACTCGAACCACTTGTCCCTGTTTCCTGTTGGATGATCTGACAACACTCACATGAGTTGAAGGGAAGACAGGAAACGGTAAATGATGCAGAGACTGAAACGAGGATTGTGGCCAGGCTTCAGCCATTCCCACCATCACAGCTGTTGGTGCCTGGCTTTGCATATCAGCCTCCCAAGCTACATGGATGGCAGTGTCTGCAGAAACCCAGACAGACAAGTCCAAGCCCAGGACTCAAGGACCACACTGCTGACAAAGGACAGTCCCCACTGAGTCACAACAACCAAAACTAGCCTGCCCTGGCGCCCCAGAGTTCCTAAATCTAGAAATACAGATACAATGAGGATAATGTGGTCCAAATATTTCCTTTGTTTTCATTTCTTTTTGCCCTGTGGCTACCACTCATTGAATCAGTAGTATTCATGACTTTGAGTCAAGGGCTAGAACAAGTCTTTCAACTTTGAGTTTTGAATGCAGTTATTTTCCCACTATCTGTAGAGGAAAACAGTTTTGAGGACCAAGATTTGTTTAGAGAAAATAGTATTTCCTGACATCTAAAATTCATTGCTTATAAACTGTGAGTGAAGCCTGGAACTCTAAGCACTGAACTCTGTAGAGCCCAGACAGGCTAGCACCATCACTGACGTGGCGCTTCAGAAGCTGTCCAGAGGTGGACAGGGGGTATGAGGCATTTACTGGGGCTCAGCACTCACAAAAGGTCAAGGAAGTAGGACAAGTGCATCACCGAGGAAAGCCTAGCAAAGGCTCAGCCAAACTAGAATGGAGGTCTCAAAAGTTACATACTGGAGCCAGAGCTGTTGGTATCGGAGTGAAATGGTCTGGTTTTGTGTCCCTGCCTCCGCCGCCAGGCCCTCAGGTGGGGTGGTCTTCTGCGGCGAAGGGAGCATGTGAAGGGCTTGGAAGATGGATGCCTTGTGGTACCTGAACTTCCGGTTTCTGGAACAGCAATTCTTCCAGAAGGGGTCAGGAACTCTCCTGTTACTGAATATGCTCTCCAATGTCCTTCCTGAAGAATAGGAATGAAAAGGGGGAAGAACAAAAAGAGAGGACTGTCCTCAGGTTCTAAATTAATTCAGCTCTTTTCCTTGGGGATGTATCTGAAAACAGCCAGGAGATGTGGACTCAGTGTGGAAGGACTGAGGGTATATTAAGATCTTGCCTGCATGCAAAGGCTTACAAAACCTTATTGGGTTTCTTTTTTCAGGACCAGAATATTTTTCTTTTCAGTCCCGATGAGCTCTAGGATGCCTGATTTCCAAGCCTAGGGGAGAACTTCTAAGCCCAGAAAATTCTGAAGAATCCCTGCCAAAGTCCTTCATCCCTTTCACCCTAAGCAGAGACAACATCAATCTCACCTGACGGGGATGGCAGCCTTCATACGGCAGCCCGGGGAAAAATGATGATGCTAACTCGGACTCCAAGGGGGTTTATTATATTAAAGCAAAGAGAATAAATCACACTCCAGTGTGCCAAAGTCAGGGTCCTCCACTTCTTATCCTTGCTTGCTTCCTCATGACACCCCAGTGACATACAGCTGGAGGGGAGAAGGAAGAGGCCAAGCTGGAGGCCCACCACTTTGCACGTCACTCACTAGACCACCAAGTAGTGAACCTGGGAGGCTGGGGGAGGCTTTGTTTGGCGCCTGGGAGCTCAGAAAGAGTGAGGCGCTAATGAACTGGGAATAGCAAGTATCCAAAATGTCGAACTCCACCAAGTGTAAACACAGCTAGAGGAGCACTTACCTGCTTCTTTGTTCCCCAGAAGATTTCTGCCCAGTGCATTCGACGTCATCTGCGAGCTGTGGAGTTGGCCAAGTTCTAATCGTCACCTCGTCCAACATGTAGGAAGTACTGCCCTCATTTACTACATCAGAAAGAAAGAGAGAGAAAGAGCCCTTAACCCAGGTTTGGATAACTCTAAAATTACCTCCATTCCAAAATGTTGTTTCTTTTAACTAATACTTAATATACAAAATATACCTAGTAATTTGAATTTCCCTTTGTTACTACTTGGAGGACTAAAATATGCACTACAGTAAAAGAGAGAAAAAAAAAAAAAAAGCAAACATTTAAGATGCTGATGGCCTTCTAAGAACTATTAATGATTTGAAGGGAGTTCCTTTTTGTAAATTTTATTGATATTGAATTTTTCCTTTGACAATTTCATACACATATTAAAGTGAATTCTCTTAACTGCAGCCCCCACCCCTCTTTTGTTTTCCCCTCATTCCTCTTAACCCCTTCTTCTCCCTACAATTCCCTTCCTTAAAAATACTTTTGTTGTGGCCGGGTGTGGTGGCCCATGCCTTTAATCCTAACACTTGGGAGGCAGAGGCAGACGGATCTTTGTGAGTTCAAGGCCAGCCTGATCTATAGAGTGAGTTCCAGGACAGCTGGGGCTACGGGGAGACCCTGTCTCAAAAAGACCAAAAAGAATACTTTTGTTAATTCATTAAGAATTTCATACACTGTGTTTTGGTCACGTTCATCTTTGCACTCTCCTGCATCCACCCCCACCTTCCCACTCCCTCCCAACTTCATCCCATCTTTTATCTATACCCCACTGAGTCTAATTTGTGTTGTGCAAATACTCCTAGCTGTGTAGCTATCCACAAAAGCATAGTCGGCCTACCAGGAGCCTCACCCTTAAAGAAAACTGCCTTTCCCTTCCCCAGAAGGCATCGACAGATGGTAGCTCATCAGTTAGGGGTGAGGTCTCCTGAACCCCTTCCCCGACAGACTACAGTGTTGACTGGTTTGTCTTGTGGCTGCTGTGAGTTCACGAGTAGAGCAGCTAATCATGTCAGAAGACACTGTTTCATTACAGGCTCCCCACCTTGGGCTCTTACAATCTTTGCACCCCATTCCATGTTGTTCCCTGGGCCTTGGGGGACAGATATGATATGGATGTCCCATTTGTGTCTGAGCACTCCACTGACATTTATTCTCTGCAATCTGACCGGGTGTGGGTTTCTGCATTAACCATTCTCCACTGCATGATGAAAGAATTGTTGGTGCTTTAAATAAGCTGGTAGTCTGCTGGACCTGCACAGCAGTGAAATGAGACCCATCAAACTGGGATGCACTGGGGATGCTCATTCATGCCCTATGTCAGTGCTCAAGTCTGGTTTTGATGCTCAATTTCAGTGAATTTGCTGGCTAGATCACTAAGGTGCTGAAGCTGCTCCCTAGTGGAGAAGGCAAGGGAAGGGCACTTCCACAGAAGTGGCAAAGGGACAGTGAGGTCTCCAGACAATAGCGTCCCTCACGCAGTGCTGGCACACAGCAGACTTCTAGGTTGTTCATGACCCAGTGACAGCCACCCACCTTCTTTAAGGTTTCCCTTAGGACTTGAGTCTATGTTTAAAGTACACATGGCAATGGAAAACTGTGTGCATCTTAATGGAAGTCTATGGCATATACTAATGAGATGCTAAGAACTAAAAAGGTGATGTTGCCGAGCTGGAGAAGAGCATGGGAACCCCTGTAGCTTCTGCTTCCCTTCCCTTCCTCAGCCCTCAGGGTCAAGGGGCAGCCTATGAAATCTTCATTTCCGAGACTAGTGTGCAATAATAATAAAGGCAGGGGGTGGCCAACATTCCTAACTTTCCTTTTATAGGAACCAAAATATCTTTGCAAATGACAGACTGTACAGAGTTCCCAGCAGTACATTTTCTTGTATTCCTCTAACAGAGCACCTACTTGATGCATCAGCAGATGGAGCTGAAGAGCCACTAAGTTGGAGGAAGTACCAGATGACTGTGCAGATGGCGTTATGTATAAGGACGACGACGACAGAAAAGACCTGATGTGTCCTTACAGGTTCTCTGGGTGCGTTCAAGGGAAAGCCAATGAGAAACACACCGCTCATTTCATTCACCCACAAGTGGCAGGCACTGTGTTGAACACTGCAGGAGGTGGTAGGAAACTAAGCAGACATAGCCTTGTGCAGATAGAACTCAGAACCTAAGGAGCTCAGCACAGTGGTTGTTTTCACATATTGCAACATCTTGTCTCTGTCATATGGGAAACATATAAACTCAGATTTAAGGCAATTGATTCAATCAATCACATAAAAAGCAGATACTGGTAAACCTGCCCTAATAATTTTCCATCCTCTTAATGTTACCTGGAGATTTTTTTTTTTTAAATACTCATATCTGGGCTACACTTAAAATTTTTGGTTTAGTCAGCTTAGGTAAATACCAAACCACTAGTACTTTTAAAAGTCATGGGTACTTTTATTGAGTAGTCAGTGACTACTATTCCTCTGTTCCTTAGAGTCGGGGGGTGGGGAGAATTGTCCTGAAGTATGCAACATCAACATCTCCTACTTAATAGTCATGTAACTGTTAGGTTTGACTCCCAAGCGTAGAAGGTTGATGTCTATATTAGAAAATGTGCAGTATCTAGAAATCTGTACCTGAAATCAGTGAACACAGAAAACGAAAGATCCTTCTAATGGTAGTTTCTGACGGGGGAGTGGGTGGAGGTCTCCCTTTCCCCATTTGATCCAAGTGCCATAAACATATGTACTAGTTTCATTTTTTCTTGCTGTGATAAAATTCTTAAGGAACTTAAAGGGAAGGGTTTATTTTGGCTCACAGTTCCAGAAGGATAGCATTCAGCCCAGCAGGGAAGGCATGGCGGCAGGACAGGACGCTGGCTGGTCACACTGCTTTCATATACAGGAAGCACAGGGGGAGAGCAGGAAGTGGGGCAGGCCACTTCCTTCAGCAAGGTCCTGCCTCCAAAAAGTTCCATACCCTTCCCACCCAGAGCCGTTGACTGTGGAGCAAGTGAACATGTGAGCATAAAGCATAAAGTATGGAGCACACTTCAAATTCTTTTTTTTTAACTTAATTTTTAAAAATTTTTTTGAGAGTTTCATACATGAGTACTATATTTACATCATTTCCACCCCACCACTCCTCAATATCTTGACCTTTTTTTTTTTCTGAGACAGGGTTTTCCTGTAGCCTCACTGGCCTGGAACTCACTCTGTAGACCAGGCTGGCCTTGAACTCACAGAGATCTGGCTGTTTCTGTCTCCCCAGTGCTAAGATTAAAGGCGTGTACCACCATGCCTGGCTTAAAGACAGTTCTTAGTCGCCATGTGGGTGCTGGGAATCGAACCCAGGTCCTCTGCAAGAGGAGTCGTTGGTGTTCTTAACCACTGAGCCATCTCTCCAGTCCCCTGACCTCTTCTTTAATTATCACTATTGACACTGCATAGTCAAACCACAGCATTCCACCCCGGACCTGTATGCTCATGGCTGTCCCATAAAGCAAAAAGCATTTAGTCCACCTTCAAAAGTCTCCAGTGATTTTAGCACTGTCCAAAGTCTCCTTGGAGTCTAAAGGCAATGTCCTAACTGTCATCCCCTCTAAAATAAAAGGGCAAATTATATTATTCCAAAAGACAGTGGCACAGAATCTATATTCCCATTCCAAAAGGGAGGCATGGGAGCAGAGTGAAGACTGGACCAAAGCAAGACCAGAGCCCGTCGGGCAAACACCGCGTCCTGTAACTGGAGCTGCATGGATGTCGGGAGCTTTACGTCCAAAAGGCTCAGGTAGCCACCTTCCAGCCTTTCTACCTGCACTACACATCTCTCTCTAGGCATGGTACCACTCCCTATATGCAGCCCTCTTTGGCAGACATCCCATGGCTCTGGCATCTCCAACATCTTGGGATCGCCACTGCAACACAGGCCTCATCTCCACATCTTCAGTCAATGGCTTCGTGGTACCTACTGTCGGACTCCAAACCTGCCACATTGCCTGGCTTCAGCGGCTCTGTGAAACCACAGGGGAAGAATTTATAAACCCCCTCAATCTTGCATCTCTCATATTTCCAAAACCAGTACAACATGGGTGACACTGCCAAGCTCTGCTGTCAGCTCAGGATGGATCTTTCCAGTTAGTCCACAGTTGCAGCCACTTCTGCAAGCTTAGCTGATGAAAAACCTGCCTAGCTAGTTACTTTCTGGGATCAGGAAACCCCCTTAGACTCTCTGACAAGTTGGAGCAAAATCTGGGTAGCATCTTGCCCTCAGGGTGCGTTTCCTGTGGCTCCAGTGCGGAGCAGGCTTCTCTTTAATGCCACTAATCTCTTTGACAGTTACAGCCTCTTTTTCAGTGGTGACTTGGCTATAACCCTAAGCTTCCTCTCCAAACTGAACAATTTTTCCTCCTATCCCACTTGTTTTCATTGTACAAGCAGATCAGCAACAACTACCGTAATAGACTCAGTGTTATACTGTTTAGGAATTTCCTCTTCCAAAGAAGTTTATTTCACCCTCACAGAAATTCCTCAGACATGGCAGGGAGGATGCAGCCAGACTCTTTGCCAGATGATTCCCAAATGGCCTCCAGGCTGTTGTTAAGAAAGTCCTTGCTCCACTCTGAAACCTCACGAGCCGAGTTCCCACTTTATGTATTTCTTTTTTTTTCTTTCTTTTTTTGTATGTGTATGAGTGTACTGTCTGCATGTAGGTTTGTGTGCCCGTGTCGTGCAATGCCACGGAGGTCAGAAGAGGGTCTCGGATTCTCCTGGAACTGGAGTTAAAGATGGTTCTTAGCTGCCATGTGGTTGCTGGGGATCGAACCCAGGTACTCTGCAAGAGCAGTCGGTGCTCTTTTTTTTTATTAATTTTATTTATTTATGTATGTGTATGAATGTACTGTCTGCATGCAAGTCTGTGCACCCGTGTCGTGCAATGCCGCGGAGGTCAGAAGAGGGTCTCGGATTCCCCTGGAACTGGAGTTCTCCTGGAATTGGAGTTTCAGACAGTTCTCGGCCGCCATGTGGGTGCTGGGGATCGAACCCGGGTCCTCTGCAAGAGCGGTTGGTGCTCTTAACCGCTAGGCCATCTCTCCAGCCCCCAGTCGGTGCTCTTAACCGCTAGGCTATCTTTGCATATTTCTCTCAGTATTACTGTTTTCTAGGCATTCAGTAGAACGGCCCATTAAGCTCTGCTTCCAGCATTCGGCAGCTTCTCTACCCAGAGTTCCAAAATCTTCCATGTTCCTCTAACAGAACACAGGCCTAAAAGCCACACATTAGGGTTTATCACAGCAATGCCCTCACTTCTCAGTACCAATTTCTGTATCAGTTTCTATTCTCTGACTATGATAAAATACCTGACAAGCACAACTTGAAGGGAAAACAGGTTTGTTTTGGCTTACAGCTCTAGAGGGATTCGAGTCCATCATGGCAAGGAGGAGAGGGTGATGAGGAAGGAAGGCACGGCGGCAGGAACAGGAAGCTCTTCCCACACGTGGGAAGCAGAGAGGGAGAACAGGAAGTGGGGCCAAGACAGGACCTCAGAGCCGTCCTCCAACGACATGCTTCCCCACCAAAGCTTGAATGCCTATAATCCATACACTCTACTTTGGAGTTAGGGGAAGAAGGATTAAGAGTCTAAGGCTAGCCTCTGCTATACAGCAAGTTCTAGCCTAGGCTGAACTACAGAAATACTGTCTCAGGGGCTGGAGAGATAGCCTAGTGGTTAAGAGCACTGACTGCTCTTGCAGAATACCCTGGTTCAATCCCCAGCACCCACATGGTGGCTAAGAACCGTCTGTAACTCCAATTCCAGGAGAACTCCAGTTCCAGGGGAATCCGAGACCCTCTTCTGACCTCTGCGGCATTGCACGACATGGGTGCACAGACCTACATGCAAACAGTACAATCATACACATACAAAAATAAATAAAATTTAAGAAATACTGTCTCAAACAAAACAACATGGTATGAAAATAATGGAAGAGGAAGTTCTGTGAATTACAAAAAGTTGGGTTAAACAAAGACTTTCTCCTAAATGTCCAGGAAAAAAATGAACTTCATTTGATGAGAACAGGCCGAAGCCCACAAAAAAATCTGTAAGAATGAGAGTACTCCTTCAAATAAGCATACTAAAACTCAGACACTCCCTAGAGCAGAACAAACTGTAGAGTCTACACTCTAAAAGACAGGAAGGCAATCATACAGGACATGAAGAACCACATAATCAGGGAAAAAGGTGAAAAAGTCAGAAACGAGGTGGCGGCATTCCGGAAGTGCGGACCAAAGTGGGGAACTTCAAAGGTGAATGCGAAGCTGGAAAGAACACACAAGTAAAAAGCATAGCAGAGGATGGCTTAAGAAACACACAAAGAAAAAAACATAAAAACTTTTAGATCAAGAAATAAATAAACACCGTAATACTGGACTCTCATCCCAGCACTGGGAAGGTTAGTGAGTTTGAGACCAGCGTGGCTACACAGTAGAACCTGTCTAAAAGGGAATGAATGGAAAGGGGAAGCCAGGGAGAGAGGTAAAAGGATTCATGAACAAGTTAGAATTTGGAAGATAATCAAAGAATATCTAGCACGGAAATTGTAGAAGTCTGTGAAAGAGGATATCCAAAGGGCTAGAACAGCGATAACCAACAACTGGAGAAATCGTTCCCGAAATATACTCCAAATGATACAAAGAAAGAACCCATCAACAGCTAACTAACTGGACTAAAAGTCCACTCAATGGGAGGAAACCCCTGTGTGATACTGTAAACATAGCCAAATACACATGGCTAGACAGGCCATAGATCTTAGAGAAAACCTCAATGCTGTCATATCCCTAGACTAATGTAATTTCTTACTATGGGCAAAATATGGATGCTTATATTTATAGAGAAATATCCCGGTCAGCACTCATCCAAAAAGCTTCTTTTGCAATGGGCAGAGGCTATTACAGTGTATACAGTGTACTGAAATTGGCCACACATAGACACTGTCTGTAAATTGCCCAAGTCTAAGCGGCACATCTACAATGCAACTGCTACAGATAAGGCTCACGGAACATAGAGCATGGGGTAAAAGGGACACTAATGAATATCTCAGTTCTCATTAATGAAGCCCCTCAGGCAGCAGAGGGCCAGGAACACAAAAGGTCACAAGTGGCCAAAGCATAGAGGATAAGAGACTACAAGTGGGTCCATGGACAGGACTCCTAGATTCTTCACTCACCCAGGGCTCAGGGACCATTGAGGAACAGTGGGTGGAAGGATTGTAAGAGCCGGGGAGGAGGTGCATGACCTATAGAAATAGAACCCTACAAGCTCCTAGGACCTTGTTCATACGAACCTACAGCAATGGTGTCAGCATGCACACATCCCATGCAAACTCAAGCAGACAAAAACCCATCCTAGGACTGGGGAGATGGGCAGCAGACCCCAATCTTAACTGAAGAAATATTGGCAGCAGAAATTACTGCTGGGTGCAGAAGAACTGATCTTCCTAAAGCAAGGGGCACTTAATAGGCTGACTAGACCTCAGAAGATGAACAAGGACTGAGGAACATCTGGAGACATTAACTTCACACAATGGCAGAATGGATGAATTCCCCAGGGGAGCTTCGGGAGGGTGCCAGTGGAGGAGGGGTATAAAGATGATTAAGATTGAGATGTTCCAGATGAAATACACAATAATTCAATACAAATATTTTTTTTGCCTTCTCAAGAATGAATATTTTTTTTTATTTTAACATGTTTAGGGATTCACCTTTATTTTTAAATTTATTTTTATGTGTATGAATGTACTGTCTGCATGTAGGTTTGTGCACCTGTGTCATGCAATGCCACAGAGGTCAGAAGACGGTGTCGGATTCTCCTGGAACGGGAGCTCTCCTGGAATTAGAGTTACAGACAGTTCTTAGCTGCCATGTGGGTGCTGGGGATCGAACCCAGTTTCTCTTCAAGAGCAGTTGGCGCTCTTAACCACTAGGCCATCTCTCCAGCCCGGGAACAAATATTTTTTAAAAAGGTATCTTAAAACACAGGTTCTGAGTGACTATACCCTGTGGGTGTATAAAAAAGAAGAGCATGTGAACTATAAGGGAAAGAAAACTAGGTATTATCAGCCTGTCAACCATGGTTTATTGTAGGAAAAATGGGGTGACATATTTAAGATAGTCAAGGGACAAATGTGAGGGAATGATCTCTAGCAATACTGAATTCCCAGAATAAAGAATCCCTTGAAAAATTTCAGTATGAAAGAATTCAGAATATCATTCCATCTCTCCCTCCGAGAATACTAGCAGAAAGCAAGCATCAGTGTGAGGACCAGTGTGCACATTAAACATGCTGGGTTTTGAGTCCAGGATCAAAATGAGAGTTAAGGGGGAGGTAGAGAGATCCAATAGCTGTGTGCTCAGGCAACGTAGCTAGGCAGGAACGCTTACAGAGACTGGGCGACTATGGGAGAACCCAGGAAAGCAGCCAGATCTCCCCAGCAGCTAGACCAGAGTTTATTCTTGTTATTACATTGAGACTCTACCATCGATGACATAAGTCCATTCTAATTCTATTATTTTCTCTGTTCATGAAAACCAGTTCCCTGGATGTGAAAGAAAGGGAACACAGTAAATAATAAAAATAGACAAGGCTCAATTTAAAGTAAAAAGTACAGCATTTCTAAGCCACCTTAGTTATTCTGAATTAAGAAACAGCCTGACTCTTAGCATTTGTTGGAAGGCCAAGAGCAGGCCGGGACTCTGAGGACTCCGAGAGCATTCCTTCAGATGTCTCTCAGAACTGTGCTCTCCAGCGTGGATGGGGAAGTGGACAGCAGGACTCACTCTTCTCATCAGACAGCCCTGCCCTGTGATCCCTAGGCCTACAATGCCACACATACAGCTTCCAACGAACTTCTCAATTCTCCTCATGACTCTTCTGTCACTGTCCCTAACTATAGATGAAGGCAGTGTTCAAAACAAATACACAGAAGGGACCTGAGATCACTAAAGCATATATATATATATATATATATATAGATAGATAGATAGATAGATATAGATATATACATACAGCACATATATACATACAGCAGCCCCAGCAGCTTCCAGAGCATGGGCGGGAGGGAGAGGTGGAAGCAGAAGCAGACCCAGGACCTGACACCTAGTCAAAAGCAGTGCCAGGATGAAGACACAAAGGAGAATGTGCGCTGGTAGCAAACATAGGCTTCTTGGGCCCGCCTGCCCTCAGAAACCCTGAGAACAAAGCGGCTACAGACAAGACTTGTCAGCTCACCTCCCTAAGCCCTCCAGCTTCCCTGAGGCCTGGGTCTCCTGATCAGGGACTCAGCTGGTTCCTGTGCTGCCCCTCTGCTAAGCTGTGCCCCTGGCAGCCACTGGGCAGGAAGGAGGCCCCTCACATGATACAGCGTAATCCTTTGCTCCCTTCCTGAACAGCACACTGCAGACAGAGCACAGTGGAAATGCCTACCAAACGCGGCCCGACTTGGACAAGAAGGGTCCTGCTGCTCAGCGCCCTCTACATTTCTGCACACCTCCCTGCCCCAAGTGTCTCCCTGCCCCAGCGCCTCCCAAGGGCCACAGGTAGGTGGAGAGTGGGCCAGTTCCCCAGAGAGGGACCGACCGGGAGGGGAATGCGCCGAGTCCTTTTTGCTTTGGGATCATGCTGTATTGGTTCTGCTTTTTAGCACTGCAGAGGATGTCAAATATTCTTGAACCCACCAATAAGTCCCCAAAGAAAGCTCTGCTGTAATTCACAGTGCTCAAAGATAGCGGAGACTGCAGGTTTACTGTTGGAGCGAACATCATAAAAATATTCTTTCCTCCTAGAAACTCTCTGCTACATCAGAAGATGTTTTGCAGGTCAAAGAATGACTTGGGCCCTGGAATGAGAAAATGAAGCTGTAAAGTTGTTAGAAATTCTTATTCATCATGGCTTCTTCCTCAGAAGAACTTTTAGAAATGCCTTTTAAAAACATAGAGAAATGGCTTAATAATGTCCTCCTTTTAATTCTTTCACTATTGGCTTATTTCATTAAAGAATATTTTCTAATCCCAGACATTATTTAAGGCTTTATACCACACTTTGTATACCATGCTTTGTATTGCCACCGATTTCTTCAAATTCTACCCAGATACTCCAGTTTTCTCTTTGTAGGCTTGAGGTGGGTGACTCCAACATTCTTCAGGTTATCACCTTCTTTTCCTTCCCAGGAAATAGCACCCAGTGTGCTGTTTCTCCAGCAGCGGAGTTTCCGGAAGGGTTCTTCACAAAGCAGGAGAGTGAGTTCGGGGGCATTGTCATCTACTTCCTAATTATCCTGTACATGTTCATGGCCGTGTCCATCGTCTGTGACAAGTACTTCCTGCCCTCCCTGGAGATCATCAGCGAATGTAAGTTTCAGGGAAGTTCTTTTTTTTTTTTTTAATTTTTGTTTATTATTTTTTCTTGTGTATGAGTGTACTGTCTGCATGTAGGTTGGTGCACCTGTATTGTGCAGTGCCGCGGAGATCAGAAGAGGGGGTCGGATTCCCCTGGAACTGGAGTTAAAGCCGGTTCTTAGCCGCCATGTGGGTGCTGGGAATCGAACCCAGGTCCTCTGCAAGAGCAGTTGGCGCTCTTAACTGCTGAGCCATCTCTCCAGCCCTCAGGGAAGTTCTACAGCCTTCCAGAAGGCTGCTGTGTTTGGAGCAGCTCAGCAACAATTCTGCCTGTCTCACTGGGTAGCAGAGCACTGACTTCTGTCCTAAGGCCCTGTGTCTTAAGGAGCTAGCCAACGTGATTTGTCTTGGGAGCTGAGGCAGCAGAGCATCTCTGCATTACTATCTCTCTCTCTCTCTCTCTCTCTCTCTCTCTCTCTCTCTCTCTCTCTCTCTCTCTCTCTCTCTCTCTCTCTCTCCAGAAGCTGCTGGTTTGTAAAATGGCTGGATGTTCTATTGTCTGACTGGCTATTATAAAAACTGTCCCAAGGTTTACACCTACGCACTTGGTGCACTCCAAATACAAGAGAATGCCTAGTGCTCGCTATCTTATATTTCAAAACATTTTTTATTTTTCCTGAGATCACAAAAATTTTGCTGGAAAGAGCTAGTCAATAAACAGATGTGATTCAGTACCTCCCCTCCCTCCCTTCCCTAACTGGCATCCTGCTAATTAAAGAAATTCAATACCGCCCCCCCCAGCAATGGGCAAAGAGACACCTCTTTGGTGGTGTTGTTCTTATAAAAAACAAAAAGAAATTCAATAGTAATGAACCAATAAATAAATAAATAAATCCTAAATTCTGTATAAAGTGACCTTAGACATCAGATAATTATAAATTCAGTTATCAAACATGAAGCCTTTTTGGTGGTTTCTGAAAATAAAATGTAAGTCCCCGAGGTCTGTTCTACGCTGCACTGCGCACTGCCAAGAATTCTGAGTGTACGTCTTCCTGGGTGTTCTTGGCCCTATAACCAGGGGAAAACTGATATTTATACCATCTCCACACAAGTAGCTCTGTCTTAAGTCTCTGTCTCATACTTGGTTACTTGAATTTGTTGAGTAGGTTCATTCCAGGGCAAAGTCAAAGTTAAGGGCCGAGTTTCCTCTGACAAGACCACACAGAACAGCAAATCCACAACTCCATCACAAGCACACACACACACACACACACACACACACACGCATGTGCACAGGCATGCACACACACACACACACACACACACAGAGGCACACATGAGACACTTCTTTTGTCATTCTCTCATTCATTACAGTTCCTGAATTGCAAGGCAAGTTACTTTCTCCCTTGTTCTCATAGAATAGCAATATCCTTAAGACCTAAAACAGCACCTGCAATAGCAGAGGCACTGAACCTCTGTATAAAAGAATCATTTATTATAACTATTATTATTTAAGTAGATGCAAATACATTATTTTTTACATTGACCTTGTTATTTTAATATGTTAACTTATTTTACCACATTTTTACTTAAATTAATGAAATGCAAAAACTTGCCTATATTTGCATCACTCCCAGATCCCCGAACTTACCATTTGTGTACAATCCTTCCTGTCAGCTGTCAGTCTTTAGATTACTGACCCTATCTATCTATCTATCTATCTATCTATCACCTATCTATGTATTATATATATTTATATCATGTCTAGGAGTCTTTACTTTTCCCCATATAACATTTTGTTGTATGAATTTTCCCATATTACTACTCTTTGAAAACATGATTTTAATGATAGCATGATATATATAGTCCATGACCATATGAATCTGAGAACCTAATACTCAATTTTACTTGGTTACTAAGAATTTATTATTTTAAGCTCTTGATCTCATTGGACATTCGTGGGTTTTTAAATTGTTAAATAGTGTTATGCCGTAATAGTATAAATTCTTGGCACACTTCTCTGATCATTTTCTGATTAAGCAGTAGAGCTCTGCATATGTTAAGCCTTAGGATATGTATGGGAGCAGTATTCCACAAGGGGACTGCCAATTCAGCTTTCCATGGTGTGGAGCACGATCTAGTCCAGGAGATAAGTATCACTTTTAACATCTTTGTCAATCATGTTAAACTAGAATTCCATGTATTTATCCCATTTATAAGGTTGAATGTCCTTTGTGCTTACTGAAACATGTAACTTTACTTTTTTTTTTTTTTTTTATCTTTTTGAGACAGGGTCCCCTTTAGTCCCAGCTGGCCTGGAGCTTGCTATGTAGATCAGGCTGGCCTTGAACTCACAGAGACCCTCCTGCCTCTGCCTCCCAAGTGTTAGGATTAAAAGCGGGCACCGCCACGCCCGTCGTAACTTTACTTTTATGTTTTCTGGCCTGCATTCAATTGAGGAGGGATAGTTTTTTTATTCTAATTTTTAAAGACTTTTAAAAATACATAAAGATGTGCCGGGCGTGGTGGTGCACGCCTTTAATCCTAGCATTTGGGAGGCAGAGGCAGGCGGATCTTTGTGAGTTCAAGGCCAGCATGGTCTACAGAGTGAGTTCTAGGACAGCTGGGACTACAGGGAGACCCTGTCTCAAAAAGATTAAAAAAAAAATACATAAAGATATTAACACTTTAATATAACTTTTATATTGTGTAATTTTTGTTTCCTTTTATTTTGTGCACATTTATCATACTGAAATATTTTAAAGTAAATTTAGAAATCTTAGGATTCTCTTTTGATATTTTATATTGATATTTAGAAAGAGCTTTTATCCAAAATCTTTTCCTTTTTCTACATTTATTTCTCCCAACACAAACTTTAGAGTAGCATTTTTCCAAATTGATCAATTTTCATACAGTGAGTACGTACATATGTTTCTAGATCCTAACTCTAATAATCTATCTTTTCTTTCTGGTGTAGCACTATAAATTAGAAGAATGTAAACAAACTAAAAATTTAAAATACTAATCATGCACCACTAAAAAGCATAAATTTCAAGGCATTACATGCATTATCAACAATGACTCAATTGAGCTGAAGGAGTAAATCCATCAGCAATTTTGTTTATAAAACTTACTTTGGGAGAGATTTTTAAAAAAGGAAATATTTTCCAGCCCAGCAGGAAATGACTTTATTGTATTACAAGTTAGATTATGCCTTGAAAATAATCTTCATTAAGTTATCTCATATATCTGTCATAATAACGTGCACAAGGCCACTTGTGGAATTTCTTTGAAACATCATCATCAAGCATGGATTTCTTAAGATCATCATTCTCCACTAAACAGAATGCAGTAACTTTTAGGAATGTGTGACTGATGGGTGTCCACACAACTCAACAGCCAAATCTTTCTCGGCTGTAAGAGTTGACTCTGCTCTTGACCATCAAAACTACTGGCAGTCAAATCAAGTAGAAACAGTGCTAGCTCACCCCACTTTTAAAGCTGATAAATTACTCCTGTTACTTCTCTCTTTGAGGTCTGGCACAGTCCATTCAAATGAAAACATCAGCCATAAGAAACAACTTCTGCACGATCTGTTTACAGCCAAAGAAACAAGCTTCAGTATTCAAATGCATCTCCTCCATGTTCCTCAATCAGTGCTGAGCTTAAACAGATGCACCCGTTTATCGTTAAGTATTTCTGTAATCCTCAGAACAAGAGTCAACCAGCTACTTATGATGCAATCACAAAAATCCCAAGCTTAATATGCTGCACACACACACACACACACACACACACACACACACACACACACACTTACACTAACCCCCACAAAATAAGGAACTGGTAAGCAGGTTTCTTAGAATGAGGAAGAGAAGAGGGTTTCTCAAAATCACACAGGCAACACACAGCAGAGCCCAGCTCTGTAATGTTACAAAGCCCAAGGATTATCTCATCTGCAAGTGCCATAATTTCACATATCTTTTTGGAAAGTAGCCACTATTATATGGTTGTTTCAGAATGCCTGTTCTATTTCAACAAATTTACAAGCAATTTTTGTCCCAAGGGCACAGAAAATCTTGATAAAACATATATTAAGCACTCATTGTAACTATAAAGTATACTATAAAATAAAAAGAAAACCCTGAATTATTTGCAGAAATAGGTTTAGACTCTTAGCAACTTATACAGGGTTATAAATTAATTTTACAAACACTTTCTCATAATAACTGGACTGTCAGGCCTAGGCATTCTGTCTAAAATGTACATGAGATCATGGCATAGTACTGTGGCACTCACTGTCACGTACGATGATAGAATTTCCTGTCGGCATACATGCTCTCAGTTCAACCAAGAATGCAACGGAAGAATTGTCATGTCCCTGTCAAGCCCAGCCCAGCCCAGCCCCATCACCCTATTCTCTCTTTTCAAATCACCACAGTGGCTCATTTGATCAGCAGGATTATCAGCAATGTGAAAAGTATAAGGGCCTCAGGACTGGAGTCTCCATGCAAGGAAAGCCCTAGGAGCAGAGGAATGCAGAGCCCCTTGCTGATGCCATAGCAGGACCCCAGCCAGACCAAGCAGTTGTTCTTGCTGTCTGCCTATGTATGGTCCTCTAGCAATTTATCCCTGGAGTTGCTGCCACTTCCAGCAGGTTATTTTTTTTTTTCTTTTGCTTTGTGTTCTACTTATGATCATAAAGTCACACAATCCCTCCTCCCCCTTCAGCACTGGTAAACCATGCACTTATCTCTACTGGCCAGCCTGAGACATTATGCCATTATCTCAGTTGTGTGAAACTATTACAAGAAAATCCTATTGTCTACACCCTCCTTCTCTAATTTCTCCTCTTCCTCCTTTTCCTCCATTTAGACTAGGGAGGAGGGGGGAGTCTTGTTTTAATGTGTATGGGTGTATTGCCTGCATGCAAGTGCACCCATATCGTGCAATGCCCGAAGAGGTCAGAAGAGGGCATCAGATCTCCTGGAATTGAAGTTTCAGATGGTTGGTAGCTGCCACGTGGGTGCTGGGATTTGAAACTGGATCATCTCCAAGAGCAGTCAGTGCTGTTAACTGCTGAGCCACCTCCCTAGCTCCTAAGTGGGATTCTTTGAACAGGAAGTGTTGCAGTGAAATTAATCCATATTATATGAGAAAACATATTGCTCTATATTGCACTCCAGTTGTCCATAGCACTTTAACTTTGGAAGAAAAAAATTATCTTCTGTGGTGGCAAACAAAATGGAGGTTCTTGAAAAGGAGGTAAGAGATGCTATCAGGGGGGAGCATTGAGGTCAACTTAGAGCCAAGAGAGCCGAGGATATGGGGTAATAAAGCCAAGGGTTCTCATCTGCGCCTGTTGTCCTCGTTGGCTGAGGATACTCTGAAGTGTGGGTATGAGACACAGATAAGGGAGAAAGAGCAGGAGCCAGGTGGTGTCCGCCCATCTTCATAAGCCTGCTCAAGATGCCGTTGCAGATTCTCATGCTTTGTGAAGTTCCTCACATTACCTTGTAGTTGCGTCTTACTGGCTTTTCCCTTCTCTCTCTCTCTCTCTCTCTGATGTGCTTGCTGAAAGATTTAAGACACTGCTGAGGGTCACTGGAGGCAGGAAGTGAGGACATGGAGGTCACATGCTGTAGTGGCATATTACTATGGTAAGATGGTTTAAAGTGCCCAGCTGAGCACCAGATATGCATGGATCCAACTCCCAACCCTATCATTGAGTAGCTCTGTCCTTGAGCAAGTGCTTAATATCACTCTATCTCAGCCATGTCTGCTTTGAAACAGATGGTTAGCTCATAGAACTCTGTCCTATGTACATGAGAAATACATAAATTGCTTATACAAGTACCTGGCACATAGTAAACAGTCACTGAATGTTCATTATCATGGAAGAATAAGCCACAAAGATTTGAATCCTTACCGCAGAAAAATGAAAGGTAAATAGTCAAAGTCAATGAAACTGTGTTTGGAGCAAATTTCCAAATCTATGGTGCATCTGTTACAGCTTGAAGGCCACTCTTTTTTTTTTTTTTTTAATTTTTTTTAAATTTTATTTATTTCAGTATGTGTATCAATGTACTGTCTGCATGCAGGTTTGTGCACCCGTGTCATGCAATGCCGCGGAGGTCAGAAGAGGGTCTCGGATTCCCCTGGAACTGGAGTTCTCCTGGAATTGGAGTTTCAGACGGCTCTCGGCCGCCATGTGGGTGCTGGGGATCGAACCTGGGTCCTCTGTAAGAGTGGTCGGCGCTCTTAACCGCTAGGCCATCTCTCCAGCCCCTGAAGGCCACTCTTAAGGTGAACAAAAATCAGACACTGTCTCACAAGGCAGGATGTAAGGTTTTATAAGCTTACATTTTATTTTTACATTTATTTTATCTAAAAATCTATGCAGCAAGTTTATACTATCACTTCCTATCTCTGGCTAAAGTTCCTTTGGTTTTGTTCTTGCATTAGCATCTGTACCATTTTAATCCATTTTAATAATGTGTTTAAAAATTATACCTCTAGATACAAACTGATGTACACAGCATTTATGGCATTGGCATACAGCTCAAATTCCATGGTCTCTTATCTCTATACAGAGTTCATTTTTAGAAACACAGAATTCAGCATAAAAGAAAGCAATATCCTTTGGGCATTATCACAGGCATCTCGGTGCAGTGAGGCATTCTTTTGAACAGCTTTCTTTACATTTTTCTATGATATCTCCACTGAAAATTCAGAGATGCCCTTAAGAATAGTCACTTGATGCACTTCACATCCCACAATGAAATATTCAAAACTTTCCATTTAAATTGCTACCCCAGTATGTCGTTAATTATAAAGCCTAGTATCTCCACCACGCTATTTATCTTTGAGCTATAACAAATCTTAAGTACAAATCAAATCATCTTTATACTTTTTTATATTTACTTTTTATTTAAAAAACAGTTTTACTCCCTCTGCTTTGAACACTGTTTCAAAAATAGACAATAAAAATACAAGTTTTAATTTCAGGTAGCATTGGCTCTAATTTGTAAAATTGGGAGTCTAATAATTCTGGGAGTATGGCATTTGGATAGCCTACAGTTTCTTAGTGAAATTTATAGAGGCGAAACCTTTCCCAAAGAACACAGACCTTGAGAATGATGCTCCTTCTCTGTCGCCTGAGCA
Organism: Rhizomys pruinosus; assembly: GCA_009823505.1. Classification (NCBI taxonomy): domain Eukaryota; kingdom Metazoa; phylum Chordata; class Mammalia; order Rodentia; family Spalacidae; genus Rhizomys; species Rhizomys pruinosus. Next base: position 1,642,075 of record VZQC01013883.1, read on the forward strand.
CAGCCTCCTGAAAGCAAGGCAGACTCTCCACTGGAGTTCTGTTCTCTGATATGAGCTGCAAGAACTGTGGTCCACTGGACTGTATCTACATCTTTAGTGGGTGCACGGAACTAAGTAAGTGCTAAGTACCCTGTGTAGTCCTGAGATGCTAGGGCAAGGTTAACCAGTAATAACGAAGATAAAGCTATGTACCAATCAGTTGATCCACATGGACTGACAAAAGAGGAACTTCTTTGGCATAAAAAAGATGTAGGTTCTGGCCAGGCGTGATGGCACACACCTTTAATCCCAGCACTTGGGAGGCAGAGGCAGGTGGATCTCTGTGAGTTCAAGGCCAGCCTGGTCTACATAGTGAGTTCCAGGCTAGTTGGAGCCACAGTTACCTCAAAAAGACCAAAGGGGAAAAAAAACGATGTAGGTTCCTATCCCACCCCTGACCTTGGGCACGTTACGGTAATTGTGAGGTCTGGAGGTCCTGTCATAGGCATGGCTTATACAGGACAGGCTAGGTATGGGGGAGATCCACAGTAATGTCACAGCCATGAAACTGAGGGAGGCCATTCTTTTTTGTTGTTGTTGTTTTGTTTTGTTATGTCTTATTTTGAGACAGGATGTCCTTGTAGTCTACATGGTCCTGAACTTCCTATGTAGACCAGGCTGGTTCCAATCCCACAGAGATCCACTTGCCTCTGTCTCCCAAGTGCTGAGATTAAAGGAGTGCACCTCCATGCACTCCTTTTTCAGCAGAATCAGACAGACTTTTAAATCATTATGGATAGACGTGTTTCAGAATTCACTCCTCTGCAGTTGAAAATATGAGGTGCAAAATATAAGGTAATGGAATTATTTATTGCTAAAACAACCACAGAGCATTTACATAGTTATAGATTGTAACTACATAATTACACTGCTTTGCTCAAAAGATTTCTATAAATGCATTTGAAATTTATTTCAGAACCATTTTTAATTAAAAAAAATTTGTTGTCACATTTCACTTTGGACCTACATAGAAGACTCATTATGACCAAATACAACCCTAATCACTAGAAGTGACTTTTTTTTGTTGTTAGTCTTTTTGAGACAGAGTCTCCCTTTAGTCCTAGCTGGCCTAGAGCTCGCTCATAGACCAGGCTGGCCTTGAACTCACAGAGATCCTCCTGCCTCTGCCTCCCAAGTGCTGGGATTAAAGGTGTGTTCTACTATACCCGGCATAGAGGTGAATTTTAACCACCACTGAAGCTAATGGAGTCACAAAGCATGAAGATTTGTAGACTTTTCAAAATTGTGCCAGAGGACATCAAGCTGTGTGAAGCCGGTGGCTATAGCTTGAAATGTAGTTTGTTAAGAATGCAGTAGTTAAAACATAATGGACATGGGGAAGTGTGTTAAGAAACCCCAACCCTACCTGAGGAACTACTGGAAACAGGTGGCTGCTGGGATGGGAAGAGTCATTCTCTTAAGGATGTGACTCTTGGTAACCAGACTCTAGTGGATCCACACCAAAGAACATTCGGAGGACACAAATTTGAATATATATATTACATATATTACATATATATTTCATATATTGTGCTATATATGTACATGGAATTGGGTGGGGGTAATTAGAAAGGGAGGATGTAGATAGGTGACAGGATCTAAATACATTCAAAATATATTGTATGTAACTGGGAAATATTCAACAAAAAGGGAAAAATATAATGGTACAAGTGTGAGTGACCCTCCCCATCCTCTTACCATCTTCCGAATTTCCAATAATGCAGTGTTGGACTTTTTGGAATTTAATTTACAATTAAAATATTAATTGGTGAATAGAATTTATATTCTACCTTTGAGCAAAGGTTGAAATATTTAACACCTATAACCCCAACATGTTTGAGGCTAAGTCAAGAAGATTGCAATGAATTTGATAACAGTCTACGCTACAGTGAGCATCAGGCCATCCAGGGCTACATAGCAAGACCTTGTCTGTCTCTGTCTCTATCTCTCTCTCTCTTTCTCTCTCTCCAATAAATATTGAGCTATTTAGAAGATAACTTAAAGATTGTTGAGTCTAATCCTCCATTTGTCACAAATGGCAAAACACAAGGGTTTTCTATGTGACTTTTCTAAAGTCTCATATCAAAGTTTTGGCAGTACTGGAATTTAGACCTCAGTTTTACCTTAATATTCTTTCTACTACATGGTATAGAGTTTTAAAAGTCATCTCAAACTTCCTAACCTGGGATTACAAGAAGATGAGATACAAGAGAAAGTCTGACCAATTGTAAAATCAGCTCAGTTCCCTGAGCTTGTGTACTATATAAACAATGTGTTGGCACCTAAACGCAACTGACCTGGAACATTTCAACTACATCTTGAAGGAAATGGGATTATTCTTTCAAAGTAATGGAGGGGAAAGGAGTAGTAGCTATAAAAGGGGGGAAGCAGAATAATTTATCTTTAATAATAAACTATAGCAGAGAGAAATGTTACCCAAAGGTTGTGGAAGACAAAACCAATCTGTTCTATAGTTCAAAGATATAAACCATTTTACCAAATATTCTTAGAACCTTATGATTTGTAAAAATATCTTTAAGTTTTACTCACCCATCTGTACAGAATCTTTCGTAATTTCAGTTAGAGCACAATCAAAGACAAAATGTTTATTCTTACTGCCTGTCCAGACCAAACGAGTTCTAGAGGGCCACTGTGCTCTCCCCCTGGACACAGCTCAACACATCACCTTGACTCTCTCTCTTGAAATTGAATTTGCCTAATAAAGCATTCTTCAGCTAGCATGAAATGAAGATGGGTTAGCCTGCAGCAGCCCCATGTGTGCACCATTACTCTAGATAAAGCACTGTCTTCCTTTCCAATTTCTTCCTGCATCTCATTGGGAAGAAAACACATTAACTTGTAATTCGAAATTTAGGTTCTTGGAAATGTCCTTAGAAAACTGTCAAGGCAGTTTTCTCGGCTCCCAGCAATCCATGTTCTCCTATTCAAGAATGGAAGGGGGAGCCTGGTGACTTGGCTCAGGTGGTGGAGTGCTCGCCTAGCATGCACACGTCCTGGGTTCAATCCACGGCACTGGATGAAGCAAACATGGTGGTAAGCAGCTGTAATCACAGCATGTGGGTGGTGGGGACAGGGTGATTAGCAGTTGAAGGTTACCTTTGGATACATGGGGAGCTCAAGGTCAGCCTGAGATACAAGTGGGCCTTTCTCAACAAACCAAAAACCTGTCAAAAAAAAATGGAATAGACAGTCATGGTGACAATACTATGAAACCAGGAAATAATTCTATTAGAATCCAGGGACTCGGTGCTACGCCCTTACTCCCCACCCCTACAACCCTCACTATACTCACGGCTCCTGGACCTGCTCTGTTTGTTTGGATGTGCCCAGTATCAAAATGAGGGCCTCATGAATACTAGGAAAATGTTCTGCTTCTTTATCTGTAAAATGTAAATTCCAAGTATATGAAGGTATAAGTAAACCACACGACGTGACTGTAAGCACATGAAAGTGTAAACTGCATGATGTGACTGTAAGTACATGAAAGTGTAAGTAAATCACATGACGTGACTAAGTACATGAAAGTATAAGCTGCACAACGTGACTGTAAGTACATGAAAGTGTAAGTAAACTGCACGACGTGACTGTAAGATATTTAATTTTAGAAATGAAATAAATTACAGAGCAATCTGCTTTTTGTTCAATTTTGAAATCCTATGCTACTAGTATGTATGTGGATATTGATGTTTATATGTACATATACTCATTACATTATATAAGGCATGTGGGTAATGCTCAGTATCCCTGGGGGACTGGTCGTAATACCTAAGAATCAAAATCTAAGAATGCTCAGGTGTATCATATAAACTCATGTAAGCACGTACCTAGCTTCACATGCCCTGTGTACTTTAAATCATCTCTACCTGCATACAAAGTGTACAAACAGCTGTTGCAGATTGTTCATGATAAGAGAAAAAGAGTTTGTCCATGTTCATGACAGATGTTAATTTTTTTCTTTGACTATTTTTGATCCACAGGTTGAATCTGAGGCTATGGACCCTGTGGAGACAGGGGTGAAGTTTTATGTGTTATATATATATATATATATATATATATATATATATATCCTCTGTATATGTCACTCAAAGCAGTAAAAGTGCTATGAAATGAAAGACCACAAGTTATGACTTTCCTCCCTTCATTGTTCCCTGACGTGTGAAGAGTAGACCAGAAGGCTTGGATTTTAGGTCTCTCCAACTATTCTGAATGCCGTTCACAATGAACATCAGTTTATCGAGTGGTGGAACAGCTTAAATTACAGCTGGATGGCCTCTGATACCAAATAGCTCTAAAGAACAGCAAGGGGATGACTTTCTAGAAACTTCCCTTGCGTTTCAGAAGAAAAGCCTAAGTCTTTAGGCACTGGGCTCTACGAGGTCCTTACATCTCTTCACCTGTTATCTTCCTGCCCTTCACTCTATACACAGGTCTCTGTTTCAAACACACGGGCTAGATTCTGCCTAGAACACTCTTTATCTGCATGATGAGGCCAAGGGCCTACTCCCTCACTCTCAGGTCTCCCCTAGGGAAGTTACTTCCGATTACCCAAGATTTCAGCTCTTCTGTCCTCACTCCTCACTGCTTCTAAAATGCACTAGTCCAGCCCTCACACACACAGTAATTATAGCTACCTGAGCACAGGAGTCTTTGTCTGTCTGTCCACTGCCATGTCCACTGCCATATCTTGGCACATGGAAAAGTAACTGGCCCAGCTGGTTCTGTGAACGACTGAGACAGGTGATTACTGCTGCTGAACAAAGGGCTCCAAACAGAGCGGCTCACGATCATGAGTCACCATTGCAACTGCTCCTCCTAATTTTAGAGGTTAGAGCTCAGCTGGTTGGTTCTTCTTTAGGGCTCCACTGCAGTTACAGTCCTGGGGTGGATCTGGAATCATATGAAGGCTCCCTCTATCACTGAGCTAATGCCTAGTCTGGGAAGATTTAAAATCTAGAGGATGAGACAACAGGAATGTCTTGGGCATCTTCTTCCATATGGGCTTTTCATGAGTTCCCTCTCAAATGGAGGTTTCAAGGGAGAACTTACATGGTATCTTGGGCACTAAGGCAAATGTCCCAAGAGAGGACAGTGAGGAAATTCTATCACTTTTAACATCCTGGCCTTGAAGATATGGCACTGCTGAGGCCCTTCTATGGCTCAAAGCACTCACAAAGGTTCATTCATGCTCACACATGCTAGCCAAGTGCTCTACCACTGAGCCATGTCCCCAACCTCTTTCCCCCTTTTTTAAGAGACAGAAAAGTTCTTGAAAAGCATGTGCAATAGAAATGTTGTGGCAAGTTTCATAAAATTCACTCTGCCACGCCAAAATAACAAGGAATGTCTAAAGTCAACAGACAGCGTTCCAGCAGAAAAGCAATGTGCACTGGAGAGCAAGCAAGAGGTGATGGCCCGCCCAGGCAAGTCTGAGGAAACACCGCTCACCCGTGACAGAGACTGAACCAATCACAATAGAGTTTGAGTGCCATGAAAATTAAAGGGCCAAGAATCAGTAGTGCATTTTCTAAAAGCAGTAAACATCGACAAAGGTGTGCCAGCAAGAAGTCATAGATGTCTGAGTCCTAGTGGCCAGAGAGATGGTTCAGTAAGTAAAGGGCTTGCAGCACAAGGCTGAAGACTAGAGTTCAGATCTCCAGCAGCCATGTAGAAAGCCAGCCAGGTACAGCGATGCACACCTGTGGTCAGGTACAGACAGGAGGATCCCTGGGGCTTCCTGGCCAGCTAGTGTCACCAAACTAGGATGCTGCAGGCTCAATGAGACTGTCTCAAAAATTAGGTGAAAAGCGTTGAGAAAAAAACACCAGACAGTGACCTCTGTCCCCCACAAGCACACATGCATGAAGATCTACACATAGGGACACACAAAATAATTTGATTCTAGTCTGGGTAATTTATCTAGCATGCTGCTTCTACTGGAAAACTTTACCAAGTGCCCAGATATTTTCCAAAGCAAACACTGAGTTGTTCCCTCAGAATGGCTTCTTCTCCCTGCTCTAACAGCTCCCAACTCTAATCCCAAAAGAGCAAAAACTCAAGACTCATCTTAACCATCAGTTAAGTGAATGGACTTCCATGCCTGTAAGTCTAGAAGATACAAACCACCAACTAATAGCACAATGCTTTCTTCTATATTTAATTATCTGTGTACTACATTTTATTTATTGGATTTTCAGTTAACTAATTCTTTTTCATTAGACAATGTTGGTAATGCAAATGTGCAAAATGATTCAGCTTTTATTTATAGATCCTACAAACCACTGGAACCTTTTTTCTTCTTCTAAGTTCAGCTAGGAATCCTGAACTACCATAATTCCTTTTTCCTGTACTCCCATAGGAAGCTACAGTCTTGCAGCTCACTTACATGTAGCTAGAAGTGGTCCCTATGGCTTCCTCTCCTTTTTAATTTTACATTTAATTACCCGGGGGGAGGGGGAGACAATACCATAGCACATGTGGAGGTCAGAGGACAACTTGTAGGAATGGCTCCCATCGTTCCCCATGCGGCTCTGGAGATGGAGCTGAGGCCGTCAGGCTGGGTGGCAAGCATTCTCAGCACTGAGCCATTTTACAGGCCCTTAAATTTGTATCGTTTTATGTTTATGATCTTGTGTACATGATGAAGCACATGTCATGGCACACCTGCGCAGGTCGTGTAACACCCCTGTGGAATCAGTTCTTTCCTTCTACCCATATGTGGGTAATCCAGTTCACCAGGCTTGCAGAGCAAGCATCTTTAGCCCTCTCTTTGCTACAAAAACATTAAGTAATGGGTTGCTATAGGAGGCGAGATACAGAGATCCTCTATCTTCTAACTGTCCAGCTTCGGTCACCTATGTAAAGTTCCGTACTCTGTTGCTTTATCAGTCATCATCATCATTTCATTTTTCTTTAGCCCTTGGACTGTCTCAGGATGTTGCGGGTGCGACTTTCATGGCAGCGGGCAGCTCCGCCCCAGAGTTGGTGACTGCCTTCTTAGGTAAATACTGACCCTACTTTGTGCTTACTGCATGTGATTTTATTTCTCCGAGTTAACACTAACCTAACCACTATCTTGCTCATAGGTGTATTTGTCACAAAGGGAGATATTGGCATCAGCACCATTCTAGGCTCTGCAATTTATAATCTCCTTGGTATCTGTGCAGCCTGTGGCTTGCTATCTAATGTGGTAAGAAAACGCTTTAAAAAAATGTAATGTCTTGCCAAATTCTAAAATTATTTATTTGCCTGGGATGAACAACATAGCACTAGTGATGTGTTCAATCAAATTTAATAATCAGTAGAAAAACATTTACTTAATCCATAAAAGGTTCTTAGTCAAATTTATGAAAGTCAGTACAGATCAAAAACAATTTCTTTTTTTTCTCTATGTAACAGGAAAAGCATAACAGTATTTAACTACAAATATACAAACAAATATAGTATTATACTAAGCATTGTACTTGAATTATACTGTAACGGAAAGAGTAAATCAAATTGTCATTTTACAGGTTTCAACACTATCATGTTGGCCCCTATTCAGAGACTGTGCAGCATATGCAATTAGTGTAGGAGCAGTTTTTGGCATAATATTTGACAACCAAGTTTACTGGTAAGCTTGAAATAACTGTTACTCTAATATAAAACAATTACAGAGAGATTTTTAGCAGTATTTTGTTTCTCAGGTGTCATTTCACTCACTTATTTACCTGTCACTTTGACAGCACACTCCAAGTCTCTGAGCTAATATCCTCACCACAACTGCTGGTGGGCTCTTCTCTCTACTTTGCACTTTCTTTTTCAACATCAGTTTCCCTTTCCCTCCTAGTTACCACTCTTCCTTTTTCCACGGCCCCCTTGTTCAGAATGTTTCCCAGTTTTCTGTTGTCTGTTAATGCCCAAGTTGTTGGCATTCTCTTCTACTAGGTTGCTGCTTACCTGGCCTTAGTAAGAAGTGGTCATGATCACAAAAGATTGGAGAAAGACTGGAAGTAAAGTCCCTTCATTCTTTCAAATTTCTCTAGTGGTCATTGAACAGAAGGAACTGCAGCATTCTTTAAGAACCCAAAATGTTCCTGTGTCAGTGTCAAAACAAGCAAACAAACAAACAACAAACCCTTTGCTGCCCCTTATAATTTCTCTGGACCAAGCCAGTCTAAGAAAACAAAACACAGCCTGACTGTCCAAATAGGCCCAGGCATCTTCCAGGTGTTGATCATTAGGCTAAACACTGTAAAATAAAGGAATGTAAACCACATGGCTTCATATGCACATGTCCAGAGGACCCCAAAAGAGAGAAAACAGGGGAGGAAGAGGATCTCTAAGCTAATCATCCTGCTATCTAGCCTGGCTCCCAAAGTCCAGCTGTTAGCAGAGCAGAGATCCTGGAATATGGCTGTTGTTTGCAAGGGACCAACTGTGAAAGTATCCAACTTCCTACAAATAGTCCCTCCCTAGGGAAGTCAGGAACTCTGTTTTTAGCTATAGCAGAGAAGCAATTCACTGGCTCTGAAATAAAATATACAAGATTCAAATGTGATAGAATTAGCTAACAGTTACAGTAAAGCAGGAAACCAAAGTATAGAGTAAAAATTCTTGGTACCTTTTCTTTTAATTTCTGAGAATATCTTTTATTTCTCATGAATATAAGCCAAATTAAGCTACAGTAAAATCATTGAGAGAGGGCCAGGCTTGGTATTACAGACCTGAAATATCAACATTCAAGTGGCAGAGACAGGAGGATTATATATTTGAGAACTTAAGGCCAATCAGTGGTATATAGAGTATTCAAGGCCAGCCTGGACTACACAGTGAGACCCCATCTCAAAACCAACAATCCCACTCCCCCTGATTTTATTTAACTCTCTGTATAGCAGACTGGTTGGCTCCAATCAGACCAAAGTCTAAAATATTCTAAATATTTTACACAAAGTTTCTAAATCAGAAAATCTGACTAAACTAACAGTCTATTATTTTATAATTATTATGTTTGGGGGGAATATACTATGTCAATGAACTACGGTGAAAATATCTATTAATTATTCATTATTAGTTTTATTTTGAAAATCTCCAATAATTAAGGCATTTTATGCCTTCTATTGGAATCTATAAATTGGCAATGGATTTATATGATCCTTTTTGATAACAAAAGTGTCAGGCTTTTATCACTGAGTTGTAATAATACTATAGCCAACCAAGACGGGGCAAATTTATAGAACAAAAGTATCTAGGGATGGTTCCTTGAGTTTTCTATTGCTTTTGTTAGAAAAGTACTTAAACTTTAGTATAAAATGACTTCATTTAAATACACATTTCCTTGATTTATAGGTATGAAGGAGCTTTACTGCTTCTGATATATGGACTGTATGTTTTGCTGCTGTGTTTTGACATTAAAATCAACCAATATGTTACAAGGAAATGCAGGCCCTGCTGCCCCTGCCTTACCAGAGTTATGGAAGAGAGAAGTGAACGTCAGACGCTGCTGGGCTGGGAAGACGAGGACCATCTGGTCACTCGTCGGCAGTCAAGGACGGACAGTGGGATATTTCAGGAGGATTCTGATTATGCCCAGCTTTCTACAAGTTTACATGGTCTTAGTTGGGCTTCTGAAGGTAATGACTATATCCTACCCACTATTTAATCAACTCACTAGAAAAACTTAAGAATTTCATTTTCGGGCTGGAGAGATGGCCTAGCCGTTAAGAGCGCCAACTGCTCTTGCAGAGGACCCAGGTTTGATCCCCAGCACCCACATGGTGGCTAAGAACCATCTTTGACTCCAGTTCCAGGGGAATCTGGCACCCTCTTCTGACCTCCGCAGCATTGCACGACACTGGTGCACAGACCTACATGCAGACAGTACACTCATACACATAAAAAAAATAAATAAAATTTAAAAAAAAGAATTCATTTTCGAGTTAGCAGTTATCACATAAGTAACAGACATTGGAGACTCAGAGGTGACTAACTGCCATGTCCCAGCCTTTAACAAGATTCCAATATATATGTTTTAGAAATCAGCTAAAATTGTGCGAATAGGTTTTATATGCATGCAGAGGCAGAACTCAACACTGGTTGTTGTTCCTTAATTGCTCTCTGCATTATTTCTTCAGACATAGTCTTCTCACTGAACCTGCACCTCACCAATTTGACTAAACTGGCTGGCTAGTGAGCTTTAGCCCTCCGTTTGTCTTTACTTCCAGAGGACTAAGGTTACAGGACTTTTACATGGGTCCTGGGGATCTGAACTCAGTTCTTCGTGATTGTACAGCATTTTACAGACTGAGCAACTCCCTGAACCCCAAAAGTTGGGAGGTATCAGTGCCATAATAAACAAGTATAACTGTGATCTTAAATTAGGCAGACTGTATATAAAATCTGATGGGAAGAGTTAGATAGGAGATTCACATGAATGAGGGAGAGCATTTGAACAGACTTGTAGAATAGGTAAGATTTTAACACAAAGGAAAGGGTGACAGAAAGAAAACAGAGAAGTCCTGGAAAGATGTATAAGAAGGGAAATTATTATAACTGTACTTTAAGATCTTACCCTGAAAGGACATTCATAGAAGAACTGAATTAAGAAGAGACAGCAAGATCCATATCAGGCTATTACAGCAGCTATAGTGTAGCAGACAGAGAAGACAGGGGTGAAGGAGAACACGTGAGACAGAACTTAACAAGGGTTAGAGAAATCAACAGAGGGGCAGTACGGGTCACAAAGGGAGCAAAGGCAGCTCCAAGGTTTGATCTTTCACTGATGAGAAAGTGAGAGGCCTCATAATACAACAAGCTGCCAACAGAGGAAAGGGGCGGTGTTGAAGGAAGATGAAGAGAAGAAGGCAGATAAGGTTTAAACATGCCATGTGAAGCAGCGGCCAATCATCAGGCAATATGTTGATAATGTTCTGAACAGAAACTGGAGTCACTTTTTCACTTTTTATAAGCCTGAGTCCACTTTAGTTAGCAATTAGAAAGAGAACTTCTGACTTACCACTTGAAAATACTGAAATATGACATCTGTCCTCATAAAACATAATTTGTAGTCTTTAAGGTAATGATAGGTATGCATCCCTAGCTTTTATTTTATTTTATTTTATTTTATTTTGTCTTTTCGGGACAGGGTCTCCCTGTAGCCCCAGCTGTCCTGGAACTCACTCTGTAGACCAGGCTGGCCATCCCTAACTTTTAAGGTTTACAAAAAAACACAAAGAACCAGTCTAAACTATTTTGTGTTAAAAGTATATCTAACATAATGGTTTACTGCTTGATTCTACGTAAATTTTATGAGTTCTTTGATTAGTATTATTTGTAATTTGCTACAACATGAGCACGTCACTCACAAGTCTAGTGGAGTCTCCTTTATCCAATAGCTTCGTTATCTTTGTCCTCCACTAACAAAGAGAATAAAAGAACACACACAAACTTTGTAATTTACATTATATACTATTTCCTATTTTCTTTAGGTTCTTTTTGGCAGTTGTCAAATGTAAATTTAGTAAATAATGAAACTGACCCCCAAAATTCTAAAAAAAAAAAAAAAAAAAAAAAAAAATTGAAGAATTATTTTATACTCCCTACATATGTGGTACCATAGGACAAACTGTAAGTATCATCAATGTTGGAGGAGGTCAAATGGCTGGGGAGAAGCCAGGCTGATCTTCAAAAACAAAAAGTCCTTAAAGACAATCCACGTTACTGCCAAGCAAGGAGGGCTAATTCCTACTTTGTAAACACTGTCACTAAAATGTTCATCAAACAATCCAAAACATTTTGATTAATTAACCCAAAGTCAAGAAATGTTGAATACCTTAACTTACATTGTCCTGGTTTCTGTTAAGCTTCTTTTTGCCAGCAATACCAGCAATGAAGTATTTTTAAGATTTTTAAGATAGCCTTTCAAAACCGGATACAGCTAATTTATTTCAACTCAGCTTTATAAATAGGTATTTCTATATAATTGGCCATATAAAAATTCAAACTTTTTAAATTTTTCCACAACAGATCCACCAAGTGTTTTCAACATGCCTGAAGCAGACTTAAAGAGAATTTTTTGGGTGTTATCTCTTCCTATTATTACACTACTTTTTCTGACAACACCAGATTGTAGAAAAAAGTTTTGGAAAAACTACTTTATGATAACCTTTTTCATGTCTGCACTATGGATATCTGCATTTACATACATCCTGGTTTGGATGGTCACAGTAACCGGTATGTATTTTAAGTATAATAGCACAAGAGAATGGACTCATGTCCAAACAAACGCATATGTTCACTTAAAGTAGTCTATGGAATATACGCCTGCCTCATCGACACTAGAAATAACTATTTGTATGGAAGATTAAAACTTAGAACATGATCATTCAGGTTTTGTCAGTTGCACCTTACATGCCAAGAGCAAATCCTAAATGACACCAAATTCATGTTATCTTTCTAAACTGCTAAAAATTAAATCATATGACATGGAGTTCACAGTAATTCTTTATACTTTATACTAAATTCTCCACAATGAAAAACAAAGGAGCCAGTGTTTTAGGAAATTAATAGGTGTTCACTATTTAACTAAATGATGTTTGTTGTTGTTGCTTTACAATAATGACAATATAAATATATTATGAATGACTAAAATGTATAAAAGTGTCATTTTCGGTTTCTAGCATCTTTTACTGTTCTTTTAATTAGCATTTAAAGAAATCAAAGTGAAAATAGTCAAGCCATGTTTTCAATCACAACGCTAAGAGTAGCTACATTTCCCTAACCCCTTTTTTAACTTCTCTCCGGTTTTATTTCCCAGAATGAACATTATTTCTGAAATAAAATTTTAGAGAAGAATTAAGAAATTGGGACCATATGATAAATGGGAAAAAATCATTTTGTTTACCTCGGAGATTTATGGACTTTACTAAGGAAAATATTAAAATAAGTTTATCACTAAAATGGTACTTTTTTAAAGACTACATTATAAGACATTTAATGCTTGACTACTTTAAGAAACTGATTTAAAAGAGAAAATAAGAATCAATTTCAGAGATAGTAAGCCACAGTTTTAAAGAGGTAATAGTAGACATCTACAACTTCTCTAAGGATGCCAAATATCTCTGTCACTGAAAATCTGTACTGCCAGTTAAGGTGGTACATGCCTTTAATCCCAGCACTCAGGAGGCAGAGGCAGATGGATCTCTGTGAGATGGAGGCCAGCCTGCTTTTTACATAAGGAGTTCCAGGCAAGCTGGGGATACAGGGGGACCCTGTCTTAAAAAAAAAAAAAAAAAAAAAAAAAATTAAAGTTACTACATCTGAGTTATCCAAATTACCAATCTGATTCAAATATTTTGCTATTTAAAAAGCAAGTAAGCATATTCTGGTTCAGAAACCTAAATATGCCTATATTTTTCCTGAACAAGGAAGAAATATCCAAGCTATCTTCAGAAAATGGTTCATCTATAAAATCTGTGATTTTTAACTTATAATTTCTATGCTGATTACAGGGGAGATACTAGGAATCCCAGACACCGTAATGGGCCTTACTTTACTGGCAGCAGGTACAAGCATACCAGACACAATCGCTAGTGTGTTAGTGGCAAGAAAAGGTAAGACTCAAGTTCCTCAGACTGCACTGGCATTATTTATGCTTGACTAAAATAAACCAAGTGAAAGTAAATTTAGCATTTACTTCCTCAGTAACAAACTCTGAAGAAAAAAAAGTGACTCAAGGGGAAGAGTTTACTATTTAATAACAGATTAAGTGTACCAAGCTAATCCCCCAAATAATATTTACCTGAATGTGCATTAAATAGTAATTATGTAAAATGAGAATGAAAAGCAACAAGTAAGCTACATACCTTATTGAAAAATGGTTTAATAAATAAAGATTATTAAATAAATGTTAAGACTTTAAATACTAACCCAGGAAAAATACAAATTCAGTAAGATTCTTGTTCTAACAACAACAATTTTCTGAAGCTAACCAACAACAAAAAGTATCCAGTGTTTTTCTTATGAAGTTGATTAATAAAATATAGTACTGGTATGCACATTTTAACAACATGCTTTTCTCTTGCAGGTAAAGGAGACATGGCTCTATCTAACATCGTGGGATCCAATGTGTTTGATATGCTGTGCCTAGGTCTTCCATGGTTTATTAAAACTGCATTTACAAATGCATCAGCTCCTGTAGAAGTAAATAGCAAGGGACTCACTTACATAACCATCTTTCTAAACATTTCAATTATCTTTCTGTTTTCAGCAGTTCATTTTAATGGCTGGAAACTAGACAAAAAGTTAGGAGTCGTCTGCCTAGTGTTATACTTAGGACTTGCTACAGTATCAGTTCTATATGAACTTGGAATTATTGGAACTAATAGAATAAAGGGCTGTGGAGTTTGATATTTTTAATAATGTTATGTGGGAAACATGAATGGTGGAGGAGTGGAAAAGGAAAATCCATTTCCTTCATTTAAGTCAAATAATAAATATCTTCAACTTTAGAATGCAACACTTACTTACAGTAATCCTTTATAACCCAAGAAAAGCAATTTAAACCCAACCAAAATCACATCCTAATTTGTCTGAGCCCTTTCTATTCATGGACAATTACATATAAAGCAGAAATTTTGAAAAAAAAATTTATCTTTTAACTTACAATAAGCTGATAAAAGCTGGGGAAACTAAAACAGATTCTACTGTGTCATACTAAAACAAGAAAATGGCTTATTTCATTAAGAATGGTGTGACCATCCATTTAAACTGAATCAACAGATTTGCTGTCTTTAGAAACTCAACCTTGAGATAACAAAAATCACAGTATATTTTTGAACATTGTACGGTTAAAAGCTGGTGGGGGGGTTTAAGTTCATTTTTACTGCATTTGTAAGCATACAACATTACTTTAAAAAAACGACTTTTGCTAGGAAATTCAGCAAACAGATGAAGGAACGTTCCAACCATGTTTGAAATTATGCATTACGATCCAAACGAACGTCAATCTCTCTGCCACTGATTTTTATGCCATTCATTATTCTGCAAGCCTTTTCGGCTGACTCTGGGGACTCAAACCGAACTGTTCCGCAGCCTTTCGACTTGCCGTTCTCCATTTTTATTTCTGCAAACATTACATGACCTGCAAAAGAAAAGTCACATAGTCACTAGCCTGCCTCAGCGGGCTCCATTTCCCCAAACAATTTTCAAATTCCTCACAGCAACTGACATAACTGGTTAAAAATATTAACTAATGACATGAAGATAATTCTATGAGCATATTCTTATTTTATACTCTGAAGGTAATTCATATATAGTGACTATATACACATACATTAATCTACATAATTAAAATTGGGCATTAAGCTTTGTGCTAAACTCCTAGTTTCTAAAGTGAAGTTCAAGTCATAAGGCTAATCAGCACAAACACCACAGACTCACCATAATGAGGCATAACAAGCTTATACCTTTAGCCAAATGTTCTAGAATAGTCTGCTCACTGTTAAATCTCCCAAATCTTTCTTCCTTCCCTGTTATCCCCACTCCACTCTCTCTTCCTCTATGAATAAGAGCAACTGCTCAGAAATCTAATTTCCACCAGGTCATAAAAGGCCTCACCAATTCTACTTTTCTCTTACTAAAATAAAGCCATTTATTTATTCCATAATTTGGACTCAAAATTGTGAGGATGGCATCAAATAAGGCAATACTTTTAGAAGACATTGCAGATTTAAATCAGTAAAGATAAAAATAATGATGTGAGGGGCTGGAGAGATAGCCTAGCGGTTAAGAGCACCGACTGCTCTTGCAGAGGACCCGGGTTCGATCCCCAGCACCCACATGGAGGCTAAGAACCGTCTGTAACTCCAATTCCAGGAGAACTCCAGTTCCAGGGGATTCCGAGACCCTCTTCTGACCTCCACGGCATTGCACGACACGGGTGCACAGACCTACATGCAGACAGTACACTCATATACATACAAAAAAAATTAAAAAAAAAATTTTTTTTTAAATAATGATGTGAAAGGGAACTCTCTGAGTAGTTTCTGGATATAAAAACAAAACCAGATAAATCAGATAAATGTTCTTTATAGAGTTAACATCTTGATTTGAATTATCACTATTTACAACATTCTGAACTACTTTTCTACTTTTGTTTTTTTTATCCACCCTCATTTATTTATTTATTTTTTTTTTTAAATTTTTGGTCTTTTTTGAGACAGGATCTCCCTGGTGCCCCAGTTGGTCCAGAACTCGCTACACAAACCAAGCTGGCCTCAGTACCGTAGAGATCCACCTGCCTCTGCTTCCTGAGTGCTAGGATTAAAGGTATGTACCACCATGCTTGGCTGCCTTTCTTTTTAAAACCAACTGAAGTCAATCTCTCTCCTTCCATTAATGAGATGTTCTAAGATAATGTTAGATTGATTCAAAGCCATGATCCTGTAAGACAAGCCTGAAAATTCTTAAATTTGTCCCCAAATTTACAAAACAGTCTAACACCAGAAAAATTACATAATGGTTAAAGTAGATCTAAATAAATATATGGCAGACTACTAGTAAAATGGAAACAAAAAACAAAAAACATGAGAACCCAGTAATGAAATTTTGTAGTAAAAACCACACACATGGAGGCTAGAGAGATGGCTCAACGGTTAAGAGCACCAACTGCTCTTGTGGAAGACCAGGGTTCGATTCCTGGCACCCACATGGCAGCTAAGAACCGTCTTTAACTCCAGTCCCAGGGGAATCCGACACCCTCTTCTGACCTCCGCGGCATTGCATGACACAGGTACACCAACCTACATGCAGACAGTACATTCATACACATAATTAAATAAATGAATAACTAAATTAAAAAATTTTTTAATTTATTTTTGTATGTGTATGAGTGTACTGTCTGCATGTAGGTCTGTGCACAAAAATTTTTAAAAACCACACACATGTATGCACACGCACGCACGCACACACGTATAATATACATGTTTTAAAAAACTCAGTGCAACTTCCAGAATTCTCTAACCTGGATGCTAGCACTGAAAAAGAACAACTTTATTAAAAGAACCTTGCAAATGGTAGAATTTACAATGATTTTGAAAGGGACTATGCAGAATTTTTAAGAATTTAAAGGTTAGAGTGTCTGCCTTATTTTAATTTTACCTAAAACTTGGGTCTAAGTACCCTACCATAGGGTTACAAGCAACAATAGCGTTCACTCAAGCAAACATTCAAACTGTCAAAAGGAAATAATGTCTTTAGTATGTATACCTAAGTAGGATTAATTACTGTTAATATAATTTTTCCCACTCTTAAGGCATGGGTATCCAGCAAGTGAAGGCATTCATTTACCCAAGGGGGAAACACACAAACTTAGTATGTGGATAAAATTTGATCAAGTTTCAAATAATTCCTTTAGTAAAAAAGTATTCTCTTATTATCAGTATAATTTAGATTACAAATTCTAGTTTTTTAGTTGACAAAGTCTTTAGTTGACAAATTAACCGGGTCTAACCAATTAGATTACTATGTTTCTATAGACATTCACAATGCTGAATGTTAAAGACTCTAAAAATCCCTGTGGCCTATTCAGACTTCTAGCTACCTTAAAGTAACCTTAACTCTTTATTCTAGTTAGAAATGTTCAAAGATCTGAATTAACTCCTTTTATCCAAATTATACAAATATCAATTAATCTCCAATGATAACATTCATGGCATTTTATAACTTGAGAACTGGTGTTTCTTTTTTTTGTTGTTGTTATTTTTTTTTTTTGGTCTTTTCGAGACAGGGTCTCCCTATAGCCCCAGCTGTCCTGGAACTCACTCTGTAGACCAGGCTGGCCTTGAACTCACAAAGATCCACCTGCCTCTGCCTCCCCGAGTTGCTTAGGTTAAAGGGTGCGCCACCAGCCAGCATGGCAGAATTGTGTTCTTTTAATTAGCAAGATCAAGTGTCTGTGATAGGCTGTGCGTTACGAAAAGAAAATTACTGGTGGTGGAGAGATGGCTAGGGGTAGAGAGGCTGCTCTTCAGAGGACTGGGTTGGGGTTCCCAGCCACCAGGTGGTTAACTACTGTCGTAACTCGTCCAATTCGGGACTCTCTGACGCTCTATGATGCGTTGATACTACCTGCAGGCAATACACTATACACATAAAATAAAATATTTGTGGTGCGTGGAAGCCTTTATTCCTAGCTTTTGGGAGGGCAGATGACAGGCGATCTTTGTAGAGTTGAAGGCAAGCCTGGTCTCAGAGTGAGTCAGGATGCCGTGGGGGCAGCAGGGAGTGGTGGGGCACGCCTTTAATCCTAGCACTCAGGAGGCAGAGACAGGTGGATCTCTGTGAGTCAAGGCCAGCCTGGCTACAGAGTGAGCTCAGGCTAGCTGGGACTAAAGGGGGAGACCTGTCTCAAATACACACACAAAAAAGACCAGGACAGCTGGAGCTACGGGACCTGTCTGGAAAAAGACAAAAAAAATAAAAAATTAAATAAAAATTACTGAAATATATTAATATTTTTCAATAAAAAGTAGGCAATTACACAAAGTGAAGAAAGAAAATTTGTCACTATCTCTTGCATAAATTGTCTTTCAATCTTTCCGACAAGATTCTCCATTTTCCTCTTGTCTCCCTAGGTTTAGGAAATCAGCATTCAGACATCCTCAATTCCTAACCTCACAATGATCTCTACCTAGCAACACTGCTCAGCTAAGATACCGAATCTTCTTACAATTTGGATGCTTAGACTTTAAAATTTTTTTTTTTTATTTTTTTATTTTTATGTGTATGAATGTATTGTCTGCATGCAGGTCTGCGCACCCGTGTCGTGCGATGCCGCGGAGGTCAGAAGAGGGTCTCGGATTCCCCTGGAACTGGAGTTCTCCTGGAACTGGAGTCACAGACGGTTCTCAGCCGCCATGTGGGTGCTGGGGATCGAACCCGGGTCCTCTGCAAGAGCGTTCGGCGCTCTTAACCGCTAGGCCATCCCTCCAGCCCCTGGATGCTTAGACTTTAGAGATTGGTCCATAGACATCTGTCTTCATGATTAAACTACCCAAGGGTATCTCAGTGAGATGGTTGTCTGTTTGCAGCCCTGGAGATTGAGTCTCACACATACTAGGCAATGTTAACATTGTGGGTGGCACATTACATTTCTTTAACTTTTGGAGAGGAGTATCTCATTAAGTTGACCAGGTTGAGGTTGAATTGACGCTATAGCCCAGGCAGGTAGAGAACTTGTAATTCCCCTGCCTCAGCTTTCCTGAGTGTGGGGACTACAGGCATGCATCATCATACCCAGCAGAGTTCTAAACTTTCTGTTTCTTCCTAACCCTATCAAAGCACAAATTCAGATATTTTCTTTCTAAACTAAATTATTTAGGGGAAAAAATTAGTCTTACATAATTAAAATTAGACCTGCCTAACCTTTTACATACTAAAAATTTCTTCTAATGACTTAATATCTACTGGTCTTATATGATTTCAAGAAAACAGAAATAAGATTGCTATTTTGTCCAATTGTATCAGATAAAACAACATTCCAAAAGAAAGCAGAGTCACAGATTAAACACACTTCTGCCACATATAGTAATTACAAAAACTAGTTATCCTAAAAAAAGCTTTCTACTTTAACTCATCCTGTTACTTTGTAAAATGGTATATACTTTGGGAAATGTTGACATAAAACTATATCTAAAATAAACCAAATTAAAGCATTTATAAATAATTTAATAATCTGTCTAAATAAAACTATAACAAGAGAAAACATCAAAATCAGAATTCTACCATAAGATAACATAATTATGATCTTATCAAAATTAGCAAAAATTAAAGTTTTGGCCGGGCGTGGTGGTGCACGCCTTTAATCCTAGCACTTGAGAGGCAGAGGCAGGCGGATCTTTGTGAGTTCAAGGCCAGCCTGGTCTACAGAGTGAGTTCCAGGACAGCTGGGGCTATAGGGAGAGCCTGTCTCGAAAAGACCAAAATAAATAAATAAATAAATAAATAAATAAATAAATAAATAAATAAGTTTGGAGCTTATTTACAAACAAAATAGAGTCTCTATCAATGAATTTTAGTTATTAATTATTTACTATTACTGTTAAAGTCTGGGGGCTGGAGAGATGGCCTAGTGGTAAAGAGCATAGACTGCTCTTGCAGAGGACCCAGGTTCGATCCCCAGCACCCACTTGGTGGCTGAGAACCATCTGTAACTCCAATTCCAAGAGAACTCCAGTTCCAGGGGAATCCAACACCCTCTTCTGACCTCCGCGGCATTGCACGACACGGGTGCACAGACCTACATGCAGACAGTATATTTATACACATAAATAAAATTAAAAAAAATTTTTTAAGTGTTCAACATCACTAATAATTAAGGAAATGCAAATTAAAACCACTCTCAGATATCATCTTCATTCTGATAAGACTGGCTAAGATCAAAACAACAAAAGACACCAAATGCTGAAGAGGTTGTGGGGAAAGGGGAACACTCATCCGCTGCTGGTAGGAATGCAAACTCATACAACCATTATGGAAAGCAATGTGGAGAACCCTTAAAAGATTCAAAATGAGCCTACCACCTGACCCAGCCATACCACTCCTGGGCATATACCCACAAGACTTATCCTACTGCAAAGATACATGCACGTCTATGTTTACTGCAGCTCTCTTCACAATAGCGAAGAGCTGGAACCAACCCAAGTGCCCCTCGACTGAGGAGTGGATGACAAAAATGTGGTGCATCTACACAATGGAGTTCTATTCAGTGGTAAAGAAAGATGACATTATGAACTTCGCAGGTAAATGGATGGAGCTTGAAGCCATTATGCCAAGTGAAGTAACACAGTTCCAGAAAAACAAACAGTGAATGGTTTCCCTCATTTGTGGATGCTAAACACCAAATCCCCAGTTGAAAGGCAAGCTGAAGGACATTATTGTTATATTCTTTTTATCTGAAAGCAATGTTGTTGTTACAATGTAAATCTCTTAACAGACTCTAGAATTGACCTACCACTTATTTTCAGACTCTGTAATTACTGTATATGGGTAGAAGGAACATATTCAGATTTTAGAGTATTATAAAATTAAAGGGGGACAATGTGAATTCCTAAACATATTTTGGAATTAACAAATAGTTTATTCTCAGAGGTCATAATTTTGATGCATATGTGATGGTTATATAGGCATATGTTGGAGCAACACAAAGGGGAGGGGGAAGTAACAACATAAGGACTGGGTCAAAGAACTGACTGATACAGTTAAACTCTGCCCAAAACAACAAGCCTCTGCAGTGAAAAACTTGGGAAAGACTGAGAGAAAGATGCAAGACATGTATGGCAGAAGGCATGAACAGGGGTGGGGTGGGGCAGGGAGAGGGGAATGTGTCTAAATTGGACTAAAAGATAATGAATGAAATACACAAATCATCATTAAAAGTATTAAAAAAACAAAACAAAACAAAACAAAAAAACAGGCTGAGCATGGCCAGAGGAGCAGGCCAGCAAACAGCATCCCCTGCGCTGTGCTTGCGATCTTGTCTCTAGTTTCCCTGCCTTGAGCTCGTCTTAGCTGCTTTGATGGACTGTGATGGGTATAAGGCAAATAAACCCTTTCCTCACCCCCCCAAAACAGAACTCATTTTCACAAACAACTTGCCTTTCTCAAATTGTCTTCAATATTGCTTAGTATTTTTTAAAAAGTGAATTTACTATATTAAGACAGAAAAACTTTCTTTGTCATCAATGCAATTCATGGTTTAAAAAATGAGGAGATGACATAGAATTATGTAAGTATGGCACTACCTTAATATAAAATCAAAAAGAAGCTTTTATAATAAGCTAGAAAGTAAAACCAAGTCATTAACCTTATAATGGGCTAATTCAGAAGGGAAAAATAGAACTAAATTTGAATCCAATATAATTATTTAGTTACCTTTTTATATGACTATAGTACCAAGCAAATGTTTATGTGTTGAGTTACATACTTTCTCCTTTCACTGTTCAGTCAATACTATTCCAACCAGAAGTGTATGGAAATCCCTGAATTTAGGCCAGGCGTGGTAGCACACACCTTTAATTCAGCACTCTGGAGGCAGGGGCAGAGGGGCAGAGGGGCAGAGGGGCAGAGGGGCAGAGAGGCAGAGAGGCAGAGAGGCAGAGAGGCAGAGAGGCAGAGAGGCAAAGGCAGAAGCAGGAGGATCTCTGTGAGAATGAGGTCAGCCAAGTCTATTAAACAAATCCCAAGCCAGCTGGGGATCCAGGGAACCCTTTCACAAACAAACAAGCAAACAAGCAAGAAAGCCCTAACTTTGGCTGAAAGTTTTGGTCCTACCTACCTGACCTCAAAGGGACACCTTCTTGCATAGTTTGATTAAACAGTCAGCTGAAGGCTAGGAAGTAGCTCAGTTGGTAGCGTGCTTATATAATAGGGGTTCAGTCTCTAACATAGCATGAAGTAGATGTGGTAGAACACGCCTAGAACCACAGCATCCAGAGGTAGAAGAAAAAGTACTAGTTCAAGATCATTGTTGTTACATAGCAACTTCAAGTCTGATGCCAGTGTGAGACTCTGTCACAGCAAAAACACTCAGTCACCTCAGCATTATTCATGCTGTATTTGCCCACTTCGCCTTTCTATGTTAAGTTTCATTTCTACTTTTTAACATAATGTCTTGTCTGATCTGGAATTTTTTTCACTGAAATCACATAAGCAGAGACTATCCATACTCACTGCCACAGCTCCTCTCTCTAGGCCTTTACGAGTTTACTCTTCTGTGGTCTGTGGGACTCATGGCCAGAGGCTACTTATTCAGTCTGGTCCATGCACTTCCTCTTACAAAGGCTACCAACTTCCCTCAAATTAATTCTACTACTCTGCTTTCTCTCAGTAGTAAACAATTTTACCAACTCACTTGCTTTTAGCAAGAATTGCTTCTCATCCTTGCATTTTAAATTAAATTAACGCAAGGATGAGAAGCAATTCTTGTTAAAAGCAAGTGAGTTGGTAATTTCTTATATGCTAAACACAGATCTTTATATTTAAAGACAAGTTTGCCAGTCACCACTCAGCAAAGAAGCTTCTTTTGTAACAAATGGAGACTATTACAGAGTTCTATGACTGGTCACACACAGAGAGTATCTATGAAATGCCCAATCTTAATGGATATATCTACAATGGAACCTCTACAACTAAGGCTCATGGAATATAGTGGAAGAAGGGGTAGATAGAATAGTAATGCATCTCTCAACTCTCACCAATGAAGCTCCCTCATGCAACAAAGGGCAATGAACACAAAGGACCAAAGTATAGAGATTAAGTCTGCAGAGTGTGGGTCCTTGGATAGGCCTCCTATATTAAACTACACTCACCCAGGGCTCAGGGACCATTGTGGAAAAGAGGGTTGAAAGGATGTAAGGGCCAAGGGAGGTAGAGCATGACCATACAGAATCAAATTCTTACAGGTTCCTGGGATCTTGCTCATATTAATCTGTAACAATGGTGTCAGCATGCACAAGATGAAAACTCAAGCAGTCAAAAACCCAGCATAGAACTGGGGAAATGGTCAGCAGGCTCCAATCTTAGCTGAAGAACTACTGCCAGATTCTGGGTGAGGGAAGGCTAATCTTCTTTAAGGGAGTGACTAGATAGGCTGACCAGACCCCAGTGGATGAACTTGCACTGAGGGACATCTGGGTACACTCACTTGACTGGACAGGTCTTTTCTTTAAAGTCCTCAGTACTGGGAATTGAACAGAGGGCCTCAGGAATGCCAAGCAAGCAAAAATTAGCAATATCCCCATCCTTCTTGGCTGTTTATCTTTACTTTGATACAAGGTGTGCTGGACAGCTTTAGTGTCTATCAATGACACAGCTGGGTTGAGGGAACCTCAACTGGGAAACTGCCTTCACGAGACTGGCCTGTGGCTATGTCATTTGGGTATTTTCTTGAGTGTTGTTGGGTGATGTGGGAGAGCCCAGCCCACTGTAGGTGGTGCCACCCCTGGGCATGTGGTCCTGTACTGCATAAGAAAGCAGGCTGAGCATGGACCAGGGGAGCAAGCCAATAAGCAGCATTCCTCCACAGCTTGTGCTTCAGCTCAGTTCTGCCCTGAGTTCTTAACCTTGGGCTCCCTAAGT
Organism: Rhizomys pruinosus; assembly: GCA_009823505.1. Classification (NCBI taxonomy): domain Eukaryota; kingdom Metazoa; phylum Chordata; class Mammalia; order Rodentia; family Spalacidae; genus Rhizomys; species Rhizomys pruinosus. The sequence goes on from VZQC01013883.1 coordinate 1,666,246, forward strand.
GATGAACTGTGACCCAGGAGACATAAGATAACAAACCCTTTCCTCCCCAAGTTGATTTTGGTCAGTGTGTTTGGTCACAGCAATTGAGAAGCAAACTAGAACACAAAGTCTCACAAGATTGCCCCACCTGGCCTTAAACTGACTCTGTAGGTTAGACCGTCTTCAAATTTGTGGTCATCCAACATCAGCCTCCCAAGTAGCTAGGATTATGGACCTGTACCTCCTTTAATCCTAGTACTTGGGAGGCAGAAGCAGGCACATCTCTGAGAGTTCAAGGTCAGCCTGGTCTATAGGTTCTAGGCTAACCTTAGCTACATAATAAGACTCTGTCTCAAAAAACAAAATAAACAAAAAATAATAAAGACACATTCAAATACTCAGCTTTCTGTTAACACTAAGAGGCCAAACGTACTACTTACAACTCTCTTTTCGTCATTATCTGTTACATGTCTAACTTAAAATTGTGATTATAAACTAGGATTCCATGTAGTGGCAAAAAAAAATCTGTTACTCTGCACCACTCACACTAATTCCTCATTATTTTACACACACTCGAGAAAGAGAGACAGAGACAGAAAACTTTACCAATTAGGATTTTTACGACAAAAATAAATATGACACATAAAGGTTTTCTTTTAAAAGTAGCAAACCACCTACTCATCTATAGAACTAAGGAATAATTAGAATAATGTAGATAGTCTCATAATAACCAAGAACAGTTTATAAAAGAACTAGAACAGCCACCAAAATGTATCCATGCCCAACAGTGGGTTCTACTGCTGCCAGCTTAAGGTCCTTGTGGTGTGTGGGCAATGCAGAGTGCAGAATGGATCTCCCTGTAATGGGATCTAAATGGATCTCAGTGGGCCGTGCATATTTATAAACACAAGTAAATAAATATACCATTTATTGTTTCTTACGAGAAAAACCTTTTAATATAAAAATATATTAACCTCAGTAAAATCTGGTAATAAAACAAGACTTCTTTATCAACAGAAAACTGACAGGCTAGTGTATAAACTGTTGTCTGACTACTCCAACTCAGAGGGCAGCAAAACTATTATTTATTTGGAACTGAACCAGACAGGAGTAGAAACTAGACTAGGCGAAAGTCTAAACCTTGTTTCAAAGTTTAAAAATCAAGTTTCTCCTACAATAACTATCAACACATCTGCAGCCATTGGTATACTTACCACACTGGCTGAACTTCTCCTTTAGTTTCTGCCAAGTCAAGTCAAAAGGCAGCTAGAACGAAAAAAGGTATTAGTAACATACGTATAAGAGGGAAGAAAGAATTTTAAGCCTCCTATACATTTATTTGCTTACATTTCTGACAAAAATCTGGTTGCCTTTGGAGCCTATTCTGTCTCTCATCCCGCTTCCCACCGGACCGGACAGAAAGCCTCTGTCCACATCGATGCTCCTTTCCAGTATGGCTCCTATCCCCGGCCCCATCCTGTCGAAGCTGGAGCTCACGCGGTCCAGTCCCATCCCCATTCCGCCAGTGACAGTGCTCATGCCACCCATTCCGCCACCTGCATTTGGAAGAAGGGCAGGGATGATTTGGGAATTTCAAGTTTTTGTTTTAAAAACAGAAGCAAATGGAAAGAAATAAGGAAGGAAAAAAGAATGTGTTTTGAGAAAGGAGAGAGAAAAATTTATTTACTTAACATATAAACATAAAATTATTTTCATACAGACAACAAAATAAGAAACAGAATTGGTATGCATTTAGTTAGTTGACAAATCTTAATTCTACTCACTATATAAATATACATACACCTCTATGGAATTATATTCTATCATAAAACTCACCACATAAATTATCTAAAATTTCTACCAATCACTTCACTACTATAATAGTTTTTAATTTTTATTTTCCTACAACTGAAAATATAGTAACATTTGAAACAAAAATATATAAATTCAAATTCTTACAACTCTAGTATACATGATGCAACTGTGTCCCACTTTGCTACACAATATCCCTTTCCCAGCTCACCTTTCACCCCAGTATCTTCACCTCTGTTTCCCATACAAGTCAACTTTCGAGAATCAGAATACTACATAAATTTTGCAAAGGGATCAACAAAAGCTGTTACTACTCTCTTTTAAACAAAAGCTGAGCATTTAGCTCCTAGATCATCTCTACTTCATTCTTATGCACTGATTTTATTTCCTATGTCCTTTATCCTGATCACAACCGTTCAAAAAACTTAAACCCTTTTTTTCTCAGACCTAATATTTCCTACATGAAAATCCTAAAAATTAATATAACTTTCCAGTTGACTTTCTGTTAATAACAAGCATAAACTGGGGAAACAGAAGTATAAGCACTGAGATAAAAGGGGAAGGTAGGGAAATTAGGACTAAGAAGAAAATGATTACATATAAATGATGATGGAACAAGAAATAAACTGAGAAACGCACAAAGGGAGCAAATCCGGCTGACAGGATTTAAGAATTCACTCTTAGTAGGTTTACTTCATGGTTTTGAAACTTAATCTATTAAAGGGAGTTATTAAAGGATGGAAATTTCACCAGCCAAGCAGGAGGCATAGGCCAAAAACTAAGTCAGATGCTCAGCCTTCATGTGAGCTTGCCACGTGGTAGTGGGAACTGACCTCAGGTGATTAGCACTCTCCAGTGCTACGATGCTTGTCATTTTGAAAGTTTAAGGAAGGAGGAAAATGATCATTTCTTTCAACTTTATTTCCAAAATTCAGGAGGTCTCTAAAATTTAGTATTTTTTTCTACATCTGCCAAAAGGCATACGATGCCTACAGATGAAATAAGCTAATCATTCATAGCTACTGTACAAAACAAAAATAGAAGTCAGGCTGGTGCTAAAGCAAAAGTTCTTCATGACACATGATCATAGAAATCCTCAGATTTCTTTGTGGACAGATGGTTCTTGGATTAGTTACTGAATACACATCCTGGGGTTAGTTTGGAAATACCAAAAAAACTACAGTTAATTTAAAATTTTCAAACAGTGATAAAATGGAAATGTTCAACTCATTAACTATCAGTTTCTCAAAATATAAGGCATATTAACATATAAGAACAAGGTATTAAAGTATTATTATATTAAGATAACTATTCTTGCAAACACTGCTAGCATTAAAATACTACTCAATAAGTTCTATTAAAATTTAAACCTACTTATTCCAGATCCTACTGGACCCATGTTAGAAGCTCCTATTCTTCCTGCAAACCCTCCAATCATTGCACTGCCTAAACAAGGATGGAAAGATAATATACTAATTAATTTAAATAATCACACTTTAAAATTCCCAAGGTACTATATTCTCAATAACTGCACAGTAAAAAGTTTTCTGGAAATAGAGTTCAAACATTTAAGATACTGTAAAAAGAGAGCTATGAAATTAAAATCCCTGAAGTATTTTCTTCAGATAACAAATTATATGAATTGTAAATTTTTCACAGTAAAAAGTTTTTAAAAAACATAATGTAAAAGGGGGGGGAGTATGCAACCAGTCCTACCAAGTCTACCAAAGGAGTCTCCAAAGCCTCGACTCATTCCAATATCACCACGGCCAAAGTCTCGCTCCATGCTACTAGTCATCGCACCACGGTAGAGCTCTGAAAAAATTGTGCAACAAATTAACGTTCTTCAGTGCATCAGTGCATGGCAAACCATTCAGGAGCATGTCTAAGCTAATGAGAAAGATGGCAAAAGTCAGAAATACAAAATAATCTTTGGCAGCTTACCTCATTCACTACCAGCCCATCCCCATTCCTGCCGTGTTTGTACTTCTCTAGAACCCATATGACTTCTGAAGATACACGTCTATAGAGTCTATTACTAAATGTGCTGAAGGGAAGTATTTTCATAACAGGGAAAAGTAAATGTAGTATAAACAGGCCCCTAAATACATTTACCTACCTCCCATTCGGCTGACTCCACCAAATCCTCCCATGCTATTCATTGCTTCCAGACCACCAAACCCAATTCCTATAGAGTGGAGATCAATTTTGAGACTTGAATTGTCATTAATAGAGATGAATGCTACATTCTAAAAGTGCTGAAGCTCACTAGTACTTGTTCTTTCCTACCCTGTGTAGTTACTTTACACATCACCTTCCCTTCAGTCTGTTAAATTTGGCTCAATTTTTGCTAGTAGCCTTTAGGGCTCAAGCCAACAATAAACAATGACTTTTTTTCTTAGAATTCTCAACACAGTTTCTAAAAGTTTCTTATACATGGTGATGAACATGCAGAAACAAATGCTTATACATACCTCCTCCAATTCTATTCACTCCTCCAAAACCCGGACCATCCATTCCCATACCTCAAATAAAATACACAGTATGTGCTTTCAGTCAACCTTATTTTTGTGACTAATGAATGACATTATAGCAAAACAGACACCCCTGGCTTAGTCACATGGAACACTAGAGGAGCAGCAGGGACAGAAGAAGGGTTACAGTGCCACACATAGCAGTTGACCAGTCCTGGTCTTTACAACAGGCTTCCTTCAACATCAGACGAGAAAGCAAAATTCACTAGTCCCACTGACATTCAGTGAGAGAATATCTAGAGCTGGATACTGACTCTTTCAGAACAAATACATAAATATCATAATAGTACATTTGAAGATTAGGCTAGAAAGTAAAGATTCCTCTAAATATGACAGCTAACAAAATAGTGAAGATAAATAACAAATAGATGCAGTATGTGTTTAGAAGACTGAAGGTTGCAACATTGTAAAATAAGTGAGGAAGGATGTTCAGGTCAGCATGGTGATCGTAACTGTCTTACAAATTATGACGTTCATATCTCGACAAAAAGAATACGGAAGTATTTAGTAGTCCATCAATTAAAAAGCGAGTCTCAGAATATGGTCTAGGGACCTTTGAAGGATCAATAAGTCAAAACTGTCTCTGTTGCTAAATACTTTTGATATTACTGATTGCTTCACTCTCATTCTCTTGGGACCGTAATTTCTAATTCTCCAGAAACTATGAGATGTATGATGAAACAGCAAACTAAATGCAGATGCAGATATAATAATATGATTATCTGATAGTAAGCCAAATATTAAAGAGATGCCAAAAAAAGTATCATTTTACTTGTTTTTATAAGAAATAGTTTATTAGAGCTGGAGAGATAGCTTAGTGCTTGAGCACTCATTGCAGTGGACCCTGCTTCAGTCCTCAGCCCCATGGGTGGCTAATAACCACCAGTAACTCCAGCTCCAGGGAACCCAGTGTCCTCTTCTGGCCTCCATGGACACTGCATGCACAGGTACACTGACAGGCGGGCAAAGCACTCGCACACATAAAATAAAAATCAATCAATTAAAATTTTAAAAAAGAAATATTTTCTTAAAGTAATATTTATGTTAAATATATGTCTCATATTATTTTATGTATGTTAAGATTAATATTGGAATTAGGGTTAATTATTACTACTTTTAAATAAGTCAATTATTACCATTAAAGTTTTTTAGACTATAGTAAATATTGAGAATCACATAAGCAAAATCAGGTTAGGGCTCTTAACAAACTTCAAAAGTATGAAAGGTTCCTCATTTTAAATGTATGAAAACCAATCTCTAAAGTTAATTAAGATTCCAAATAAGTAGCTAAATAGCTACACTGGAGGCTACCTTCCTAATGTACTAAACAAATGTGTACTGCCATACTATGGAATATCTCGGCCATTCCACAAATCCTATACACACGTGATGCATAAGGCACTATGTTGAGAATTCTTCTGCCTTAAGTATTCAAGTATTCAAAGCACTAAGGCTAGTTTTAACATGAGTGGTTCCAGAGGAAGCCTTCTGACCTTCTTCTACCCTCAGGTCACCTGCTCTCTCCAGGTCTCATTCTTTTTCCAGACTGAATTGACATCCTAAACATTTCCAAAACAGAGTTCCCTAAACAATATGAGACTAATAAACATAAGTCTTATTACACAGCAAATACATCACTTAAAAAGGTAAAAAACTTACCACTTGGACCTAAATTTCCCATTACAGCACTGATGTTCAACTGGCTGGCACTGATAGGTTGTCCGCCTGGGCCAAGTCCCATCCCAATGCCTCCAAGACCACCTAAACACAAGTAACAAGTCACCACGACTCACGTACAACAGGCATAACACTAAAAACAACTGTGTGTCTGTAAAAGTATTCTAAAATTTTTCAAAACTGCAAATAACAGCATTGTTTTTATTTAGAAAACAGCATAAAGGCTATAATACCATTTATGAATGAAAAGAGGTTTTTGAAGTGAACTCAACTTATACTTAAAGGTACTGGGTAAGGACTAACAAACTGCCAAGACACTGGTTGGCAGAACCACTTGAAACCTTAGTATTGTCTTAAAAATAGTCCAAATAAAACTGAAACAACAACAACAACAAAACCAGCATTGAAGATATAATACTCAGCGTTACAGCTACACACAGGCTTTAATCTTGGACCTTCTGGGCACTCAGGAAGCAGAATAGGGATTTTGAGTTGAAGGCCAGCCAGGGCTGTATAATAAGACCTTGTCTCAAACAACAAACAACACATTCATAACTAGCTGGAGAGATGGCTCAGTGGTTAAGAGCACTGGCAGCTCTTCCAGAAGACCCATGGTCTGTTCCCAGCACCCACATGGTGGCTAACAACCATCTGTGACTCCAGTTCCAGGGGATCTAATGCCCTCTTCTGGCCTCTGCAGGAACTGCATGAAGTGGGTGCTACTTATAAAAATGCAGGTAGATCAACCATACACATAAAATAAAAATAAACCAAAAAATTATTAAAACCCATAACACTGGGTTATGGTATAATATGTGCATGCAGTGTCTGTGGAGGCCAGAAGAGGGCACTGGATTCCCTGGAGCTGGAGTTACTGGTGGTTATTAGCCACCTTATGGGGCTGAGGACTGAAGCAGGGTCCGCTGCAATGAATGCTCAAGCACTAAGCTATCTCTCCAGCTCTAATAAACTATTTCTTTTTTTTTTTAATTTTATTTATTTCTGTATGTGTATGAATATACTGTCTGCATGCAGGTCTGTGCACCCGTGTCGTGCAATGCCATGGAGGTCAGAAGAGGGTCTCAGATTCCCCTGGAACTGGAGTTCTCCTGGAAATGGAGTTTCAGACGGTTCTCAGCCGCCATGTGGGTGCTGGGGATCGAACCCGGGTCCTCTGTAAGAGCGGTTGGCACTCTTAACCGCTAGGCTATCTCCCCAGCCCCTAATAAACTATTTCTTATAAAAACAAGTAAAATGATACTTTTTTGGCATCTCTTTAATATTTGGCTTACTATCAGATAATCATATTATTATATCTGCATCTGCATTTAGTTTGCAGGAATACTTACTGGACTTCAGTTACAGTGTAAATATAAATAAATGGACATTTATTTATATTTACACTGTAACTGAAGAGTTCTCCTAGCTAGTATCCACAAATGGGGAAATTCTGAGACCCTAAACAATTTCTTCATTGCCATTTAGCTATGGGATTAAGTTAAGATTAGAATTTAAGTCTTCTACCTTAAATTCAGATTTTTTTATATATTGCTGCTCTAAGTAAATTAATTGAAAACTTATTTTTTAAAGTTGGGGCTAGGGGCTCAGCAGTAAAGAGCACTGGCTGCTCTTGAAGAGGACCAGGATTTGGTTCCCAGTAGCCACATGGTGGTTAACAACTGACCCTTAACTACAGTTCCAGGGGATCTGACACCCTTTTTTCTGACCTCTGCAGGCATTGTATGACATGGGTGCACTTAAATACATTCAGACAATATATTCATACACATAAAATAAAAACAATACTTTTTAAAAGTTGGTGCTATAACAACTCCTGAGAATATATCCAGAATATTCTAAATCCTACCAGAGACATCTGCGCATTCATGTTTACTGCTGCTCTATTCACAGCAGCAAAGAAATGGAACCACCCTAGATGTCCGTCAACAGATGGATAATAATGGACAATGGAATTTTATTCCACTTTTAAAAAAATGAATTTTTTTAATCTGCAGAGAAATTGATTAACTTCAAAAGTATAATACTAAATAAAGTAACTCAAACTCAGAAAGAAAAATAACTACTCATTTGTGAATTTTACTCAATAATATATATATGTACAGATGTACAAATAGGTATACATGTGGATAAAGCTCAAATTTTAGCAAGTACACCAAGAGAGTGTAATAGTAGGTGGTGAAGAAGGTCAGAATGTAGGCAAAGAAGTGAGACATGAAAGAGAATATAAAGCTACTTCTTTTCCAGTTTTCATCATAGATATGTAAATTCAACTTTCTGAATATTAAAGTAGCAAGAACCATTTTTATATTCCCAAATAACCTGACAAGAGTTAGTTAATCCTTTTGAGAAGGTGATTATAATAGTTGCGCTTTCTTTTAGGAATCAGAAACAATCTCTGAACATAGATATCGAATAAACTCATTTAGAAAAAGTGATATTTTAATTTGTTCTGAGGAAAGTGATTTTATTTTTGTTCTGTAACCTGAAATTTTTCTTTTCCTTCTGTTAAAACTATATTAAACCATTCTATTACACTGTTATTTAGTATACAACTGTATTGCTATACATAAAAAATGGTGTTTTAAGCGGAAATGAGAAAGGTATGGTATATGTTGTACACAATGAGTTTTATTCATACATTAAAAAAAATGAAATTTATGTTATTTTCAGGAAAATGGATAGAACTGAAAATCATGTTACATGAAATTAACCAGATTCAGACAAACATATTTTCTTTCTTAGAAGGAATTTAAATATGTTAGAAAAAGTGGAAGGGGCTGTGAAGGAGGACGAAGAGGTCTACAAGAGGGTGACGGGGTCACAAAGACAGAGCTCCTGTGTGCTTTCTCCCATATGGAGAATTTAGACTTAATTTTATACACACACAACATGTATGTGTGACATTAATGCAGAATGGGCATTATCTGAAGAAAGGAGGAGACCACTGAGAGGACAAGGAGGGATGAGATAAGATGAGGGTGAAGATGAACAAGGCACATGAGATACATACGAAACTATCTTAATAAAATCATTACTTTAAAACCAAAAATATAAGAAAGAAAAGTTGGTAGCTTAAGAACAGTAAAACTCCCAGTTATAAATATTTCTTGTGGAGAGGGATGCATATTAAAAGAACAACAACAGAAAGATTGCATCAGAAAACTGACTGAAATGGTGACTCGGGAAGGGTGGGAGGGGCGGGAGAGGAACACGGGTGTATATTCGATTAAAGTATATTTAATTGACGTGAGTTCAACAAGTATCCAATTTTGCCCAGACTCTGTCTACAGGTTACATGGTGTTTTAGGACTAAATAAAAGTAAATGTGTGTATATTAAACAACATTGGTTTAAAGGTTCTGATAAAAACGGTAATGCACCTGAGTTAATTGGAAATATAAATGTTGTCCACATTTGTTTTACTTAAACTGTATAACAATAACTTTGGGATTGGCACATACAAATGTTCTCTATAATTTTTCTGTTGTACACTATCACCTTGTAGCATTCTCTTTTACCTGTAGGATGATTTAACTTAAAAAATTAAGTTTGCTTCCTAAGTAACCACATACAGTCACCCAAAAACAGCATGGGTGAATTTGATGAAATCTGCGCCTTGATTCCAGCCTATAGGTATGTGTAATTGACTGCCTTTGAGACTCATGGGTCAAAAAACAAAAACAAAATAAAAAGGGGGGATACAGATAGATGAAACCTTTTGTCAAAAACCTTGCGATTCAACTCTTAAAACTACGGGAAAAGATTTGTATGTTCCAACAAGTCAAAATGTCACCAACTTAATGGCTGAGAAAGAAAAGATACAGCTTTGCACTGTGTAGGATGTACCAGGAAGTGCCAGCAGAAAGGTTGGCCAGTCTGAACAATGAAAGGAAGAAAAGCCTCAGATTGCTACAGACATCAAACCCCTCGGTGGATCCTATTTTTAACAACTATTTATAATGAGTCCTAATGAAACTTACCTTCTAGGTGCCCCAAGGTTTTAATACAAGAGACTTTCTTACCTCCCCCCCATAGAACAAGGAGAAATATGATGATGATGTGGTCATTCTCTAACTGTAAATTGGAGCCAACTGTTATAGAGGTAATCTCCTATAAAACTGTTAAAACTGCCTTTTTTTTTAAATTGATGTTTTGTCTATTTCATACATCATTTGCCAATTCAGTTCAGGCATATCCCCCTTCCCTTCCCCCCACCTCACCCTACCCATCCCAGATCATGCATTCTGCAGTAACTTTTCTGCATCTCTTTCTTGCTTTTTGTTTTGTTTTGTTTTCATTTTTTTAATGATAAGTGATAATTGTGGTACAAGCACCTTCCATGTAAAACCAATTTGCAAGCAGTTGTCCCAAACCACACAGCTCATAGGTACCACCATCCAGCAGGGGGGGGGGCTTGTAGTTCACTCAAGTTGATCAAATGAGTGTCCAGTCTATATTGTTTGTAGTTTCACCATTCACCCAATCGCCGCCCTACAGGCTACCGCGCCCCCTCTTCCGCAGATTGTTCCCTAAACTGCCTTCTTTAATTGCTAAAGACATAGAAACTGTGAAAGGATTATGCTCTATTCAGATCCACATAAATACTAAAGTCTCCTAAGCTATGCACTTAAGCAAAATAAAATACAAGGAGACTCTGAATCAGCAATGGATTATTCTACCAAGGAAATGTTGGCCAGGGGATCCAAGCCCCCCCCAAAAGGTATAGGCTTCTTGCCTGTAAACTGGATACCTGCAAGAAGAGGATATGGAAGGGGGGCGGTAAGCCCTGATGTCGAAGATCTGATGTAAGCATGGGAAAGATGATTGAGACCGCAATTGCAAGTGTACAGTTTTGTCTCTGGAATATTAGAAGTGTTACCAAAGGCCACTAAACCAATAAGCAAATAAGGTCTCCTTGAGTCAAGCAAGACTCCTCGTCAGCACCAGCTACACCTCACCTGCCTGGAAATACTGTGTAGATGGCAGCCATATGCCTGTATATCCCAAATCTAATTGGCTATTAGTTTATTGCTCTCTCCTTGGAGGAATAACCCATGGCTGATGCCACAAGCTTACATCCTCAGTGGTTAGGAGAGTTATAGCCACAGTAAGACCTGTCATATTTACAGAAAAAACGTAACTAATGGATTAACATATCCATACAAACATCTGTGTCTATACCAAAGTAACCTATCATAATAATTAGTATGTATGTTTAAATACCTATATATCTAATTGCTTGTGCTTCATTAGTGGATTGAAATGGTATTCTGGATAAACTGTCAGCCCATGAAAGGAAACAGCCAGAATTGACCAGAGTCCAAAATGACAGCTCCAGAGAAAGTAGACTGTTTTGCTTCTCATCCACCTGTGCCCCTTTTCTAAGTCTAGGGAACAATCTGTGGAAGAGGGGACATGATAGAATGTAAGGGCTGCGATTGGGGTGAATGGTGAAACTACAGCAATATAGTCTGGATACTTATTTGATCAACTTGATTGAACATACAAGTCCCCCCCCCCCAGCTGGATGGTGGGACCCTTGGGTTGTGTGGGTTTGGGCACAACTGCTTGCAAATTGGTTTTACATGAAGGATGCTTGTACTCATAAATTATTACTTATTGTTTAAAAAATGAAAAAAATAAGGTAACTAAAAAAGAGAAAAAAAAAAAATACCTATATATCTAAAAAATAAAAAAGAAAGAACAGTAAAACTGATCACTGGGATGGAGATTGTTTTGCTCTACTAAATTTGAATATGATTTTAAAATTCTTACTAAAGTAGCAATTAATTTAGGGGTGGAGAAAAAAAGCATACAATGTAAGCTTGAAAAGCTTAGCATACAGAAGCATGTCAATTTTAGATTGCCAAGAATAATATGAAGTAAACAGTGTTTATTAGGTCTCTGTGGTCCACTTTGAAGCAACAAACAGCATGTCTGACTATCACCGATGCTTAAGTGTACAATAAGCACCCTTCTCTTCAGCTCTAATGTCATTATTTGCTAAAAGGAACCAAGAGTTCTTAAAGACAGGACAAGCCCAGGTCTTAGAATAAGAAAAAATAAGAATGAATCTGTTTTCATAAAAAATGAACACTACAAGAAGCATGAGGAGTGAAGACTTTCCCTCTTGCCAAGTTATAGCAATGTGAGCAAATCAAAGGAAGAGGGGAAGAAGGAAAATACAGGGGAGTTTATAACAATTTAACTAAAAGAATTTGGTTGTCAATATCCATGACCTCATAACTCAAGAAAAAATATAAATATACAAATTCCTAAGAGAGCATAAAGTGTAAAATATAGGACAGACTTTTAAAGTAGTGTTAGAGAACTTCGTACACGAGTGTTTTGACCCGTTCCTTCTCTCCAGTACTTCTAATACCTCCATGCTTCCCACTCTATTTCATGTTCTCGTATAGTCTTTTTTTAATCCACTGAGTTTATGTAGTGGCTCCATATGTGCATGGCTGTAGGGCCCTCCGCCGGAGCAGGGATAGACTCTCAGGGCCTCATTCATGAACAAAACTGATTCTCCCTCCCAGCAGGTATCAACTGCCAATGATTCCTCATCTCAGGGTGGGACTTCACAGCCCCTCCCCAATCTAATCTGTAATTCTTCCTGGCTTGATCTTGTGTAGTTTACTATTAATAGTGGAACCTTAAAAAAATGGCACATCTTGCCTGACTAGGTAATATGGAGAAAGAAGCAGGGCTGCCTTACAAAGGGAAAAAGGCAGTATTCAAAGACATGTAGTTAAGAATTTTCCACATCTCAACTTGTGAAAGTTCAATAAATAATAAATTCACACACATACACATACTACAGTGGAACTGTCCAACAGAGATCAAGATTTAAAAATTAGCTCCATGAATAGCATAGACTACCACTAAAGAAAGGATAATTAACACCAGACGTGGTGGTGGATGTTTTTAATCCCAACACTTGGAAGGCAGAGGCAGGCAATCTCTGTGAGATTGGGGCCAGCCTGGCCTCCATAGCAAGTTCCAAGCCAATTGGGGCTACAGGGAGACCCTGCCTAAAAAGTACTTAGAGGTAATTTCAAAAGACAAAAATCACCTTATATTTAATTATTTGATTCATTAGGAAAATAAATTCTAATCTGGAATATACTTGCTAATTTAGTTTCAAAATATTTAAGGAAAAAAAGGCAAAATCTAGCATTCCTTTAAAATGTTTTTTTTTTGTTTTGTTTAATGTGTATGCATGTTTTGCCTACATGAAAGCATACCATCTGTTATGCAATGCCCCAGGAGGCCAGGAGAAGGCAACAGATCACCCTAGAACTGGAATTAGAATGGTTGTTAAGTCACCATATAGGTGCTGGGAACTGAACCCCAGGTCCTCTGCAAAAGCAGCCAGTGCTCTTAACTGTTGAGCCATCTCTCTAGCCCCAAATCTATCGTTCTAATGAGAGATTTTACCATTAAACACTTGTTAGCAGGGGACTAGGGAGATGGATGGATGGTAAGAGCACTGGCTGCTCTTGCAGAGGACCAGGATTCTGTTCCTAGCACCACATAGTAGTTAACAACCATCCATAACTCCAGTTCCCTCCTCTGACTTCCACGGGCATTACATGCCTGAGTAAACTTACCTGTAGGCAAATACACTCATACACACACAAAATTTATTTTTAAATTTTAAAAACCACTTCTTAGTAATTAATGGCTCAAACAGAAAAAAATCATTAGAAAGGAAATAAGATAATTTAAATGATTAATAAGCTTGATTTAGTGGACAGTATTTATAAAAATGCCTTATGGTAAGACATCCATAATGAAATTATAAATTAATCCTAAAGAATCACAATTATATGGACCATGTCTTACCATACTAAACTTAAGTTAGAAACTAATAAAGAACACATGAATTTGGAAATTCAAAACTTATATTTTCAAATATGTAAAACTCAAGAACTGTAGTGGTAATTTACAAATACTTTAAAAACTGAACTATAATAAAAAGCAATTTGGAGCAGAACTTGTGAACAGTAACTAAATTTATGATCCTAACTCCTTATATTAGAAAAGAAAGGCTGAAAATTGGGGAAATAAGCATTCGACTTAAGAGTTATGAAAAAAATATAAAAGCAACCTGAAGAATAAGGAAACAATAGAGAAGAAATTAAATATACTGAAAACATTAATAAAACTGACCAATCTCTAGCAAAACTGAACCAGTAAACAGAGAAATGAGAGTGGGGTGGAGAGCCGGCTCCGCAGTTAAGGCACACACTGCCCTTGCACAGGACCCAAGTCCATCTTCCAGGACCCATGAGGGGCCGCTTCACCACCTCCTCTAACTCCAGCTCCAGGAGATCCAATTCCCTCTCCCGGACTCTTCCAGCACTGTACGACATGGGTGCACTTACATAAATGCAGGCAAAACACTCAAACACATAATATAAAAATAAAAATCCACATACTTTTTAATACTCAAAAATAAAAACAGCAAGTTAAAAGAGTAACATATGACATAACACTAAATTTTAGATTGAGCAAAGCGATTCTTTATGTTTATAGATAGATCAGTGTTAAAATGTACACAGTAAGCACTGTGTTCACAACCTTTTTTCTGGGAAGGCACGCATTGGAAGGCGAATAGGGATATCTCAGGATATCTAAAAATTTTACTTAGTAAAAAGGAAACATATGGCATAACTACAGGAATAATTTTATTTTTATGTACATATCTGAAGTATTACACTAAAAATTTAACAACAACCAGAGAAGGTGCAGAGTAACAAAGTAGGAGCAAAAGTTAATGCTAAGTGCTTAACAATACTGTTTTATAATCCTTTGGAATATAGCAATTAGTGGGCACACTTTAATAACTGCTAAATCTAAATCTACTTTGAGATTTGTTTTTCAGTACTGAGATTAAATTTTGGACCTACTGCATGTTAAATAAGCACTCTACCACTAAAGAATAACCCCGGCATTCCCCTAACACACTTTTTTGTGGTGTTAGGGCTTGAACCCAGCAATTTACATATTAGGTAAGTGCTCTTCCACTAAGCTACACATCCTTTTTTAAAGACTTTGAGACATGGTCTCACTAAGTTGCCTAAAACTCATTCAATAGCCAAAGCAGGCCTTGAACTGTCTTAGCTACCCAGGTAGCTAGAGGCCAGCCACCAGGCCTGGCTCAGCACACCTATCTTATGGAAATAACTAAAAATACAGCAAAGATTTACATATAAAAAAGTATAATTTTCTCTGTTGGTCATNTGGTCAGGTTCTTCACAGCCAACAGCCCACTCTCTGGTACCAATAACTGTATTAGTCAGTTTTCTGTTGCTGTGATAAAACACCAGACCAAGGAACTTATAAAAGGAAGAGTTTATTTGAGCTTACAATTGGCGGTTCCAGGGAATTAGTCCATTGTGGCGGGAGGCGTGGTGGCCGGATCCAGAGCAGCAAACAGAGGGTCACATATCGCAAAGAGCACAGGAAGCAGAGAGGAGCCACTGTAGAGCACGAGGCTTGTTAAGCTCACTAAGCCCGCCCCCAGTGACACACTTCCCCCAGCATGGCCACACCTTCTAAGACCTCCAGAAATAGCACCACCAACTGGAGACAAATGTCTGAATACCTAGAGCCTATGGGGGACACTCATTCAAACCACCACACCATGCAAGCATGACTACCTGGGTTTAATCTCTGATCCCACGTGTAAAGGTCAAAGGAAAAAACCTGTTCCACAGAATTGTCCTCTGACTTGTATATGTGGGCCACAGCTTTGGAGTGCTTCCTTGCACACACACTAATAATAATAATAATAATAATAATAATAGGGGGCTGGAGAGATGGCCTAGTGGTTAAGAGCACCGATCGCTGTTGCAGAGGACCCAGGTTCGATCCCCAGCACCCACATGGCAGCTGAGAACCGTCTGTAACTCCAATTCCAGGAGAACTCCAGTTCCAGGGGAATCTGACACCCTCTTCTGACCTCTGCAGCATTGCACGACTCGGGTGCACAAACCTACATGCAGACAGTACATTCATACACATAAAAAATAAATAAAAAAAAAAATAAAATAGAAGGAAAGACTGAAAGATAATTCATAAAATGTTATAATGGTGGCTACCTACAAATGGTGAAATTACAGGGATATTTCTTCCTGTATTATGAACCTACCAAAAAATTCTCTTTTCAGTCTTCCTAATCAGCAGTTCCACACTAATCTCAGTGTGAGCAGCTTCCATGCACACATAAAACAGAATCCTGCTCTGTACATAATGAACCTAAAGCATGGCAGACCATGTGGTTCTACCAGCCTTTACTTACGTGGTAACTGTGGTGTTTTACTGTCATGTGAACGGTAGTCTTCATGAGGGACAGACTTGTCATCCTAATTGCAAAGAAGTTCATTATACAGTTAATAAATTAAAAAAGACCTGCAATGCTAAAAACAGCAGACGGCTCTGAAGAAGTTGGAGACTGAGTGATAAACAGGAACTCACCATTTTCACATGCATAGGTCTATCAAATAAAAACTGCCCATTGAACATAGCTGTGAATTCAGTCAAGGAATGCCAGTTAACATGGCTATAAAACTACACTTGAACACAAAAAATCTAATTAAAAAGGAGTCTAAAACTTTTCCTGCTATTTTTAACATCTTTAGTGTTTAGTCACATTAGTCTCTTCTCTTAGTTTATATTTTTATCTTCATTAACCACAGTTAACTAAACTTCATCAAAAGTAACTGCACTAAAGAACAGTGTAGTAAATAAGTTTCAAAAGTACTGTTGGGTGGTGGCACTACTTGCCTTTAATACCAGAAACTGGGAGGCAGAGGCTGGCAGATCTCTGTGAGATGGAGGCCAGCCTGGTCTACACATTGAGTTCCAGACCAACTGTGACTATAAGGAGACCCTGTCTCAAACAAACAAACAAACAAACAAACAAACAAACAGTACATACGCATACAATAGTGGCAGGAAGGGAAAATAGAAAAAAGTTTACACCAGCTCTCAACAATAAAGTTAATTCAAGTTTTATGACTCAGGCTTTAGTTTTATGTGCTAGAGATAAAACTCTAGATTTCTAAGCTAGGGGACATTAAATTCCGTGAACTCCATACAACAGTACCAAGCTTCTCCAACTTCATTAAATCATACGAAATACAAATCAGGATACAAATTGCTTGAACTGCTTCAATTGCTTGCTCAAAAGTGACGGTGCCCATTCCTCTGCTCTTGCCATCTTTGTCTTCTTTAATGTCTGCCCGCTTTACAGTTCCAGCTATGCTGAACACCTCCTTTAGCTTCTTCCAACCAACTTTGAAGTCAAGCTTTAACATAAAATTGCATAAAATAACATCCCTAAATGCCTCTTTCCGTTTATAAATATGAAATAAAGTCTAAAAACTATAAAGAATTTTAACTCTTACTCAACAATATAATAGTAATATTCAAATAAAAACATCCTGACTAAAATCAGTTCAACTGGGGCTGACACATGGCTCAGCAGCAGTGGTAAGAGCACTGGTTGCTCTTGCAGAGGACCCAGGCTCAATGCCCAGCACCCAGATGGCAGCTAACAACCGTCCATAACTCAGGTTCCAGGGGAATACAAAATCCCCCTCTCTGACCATGGGCATTGCATGACACGGGTGCACTTACAACACATGCAGGTAATACACTCATACACATAAAATAGAATAAATATTTTAAATCAAATCAGTTCAACCACAGCTATCTTTTATCTTCATTTCAAATCCTCACATCATCTTTCAACACTCCAATCTTGTTTTGTATATTAGAAACTTGTATATCTCTTTTGTCTAAGGAAAAAAAATCAACTTTTGGAAAGTACTATCCATTTCACTGACTTTCAGAGCTTAGAACAAAGGACAAAGTAAACACAACATGCATTCATAATATAAAGGCTACAAGAGTGAAATTCTGTCAATTCCAATGCCTTCCCTTTGAAAGTCCTAACTAGTTCTATTTAGATTCTAAACTCAGGTATACATCCTTAAATTAGGTTTGAGTTTATAATAATTATGATTTTACTTACTTTAGTTAAATATTCTACAAATCTATAATCATATAGCTAATTAAATAATCTCATGATAAGAACTAAGTATAAGAACAATAAAAATTTAAACTAAAGCTTAAACTTACATTAGCAACAAAAATTGTAGAACCAAGTCTACCAGCCTGCAAATTACTGATAACCTCAGGAGGAATGTTGGGATTATTGAGAATGGAAGGTGGCAAATTCATCAACCCTGATCCCACGTCAGACGAGTGTCCTGCTGGAAATGATGCTCCTGTTCGTTGTAGTGCCCGACGAGCATTTTCTCCATCAGGATCCTATAACACACATTGGATATTAAATGCCAGTGACTACATCAGTAAATGTACACAATTCAAGTAGCTTCAGACACTATAGGAGCTAAGCCATGTGGCTTGGAATATGGACAATCTTGTGGAATGGCATTTTGCTGGGTTTGTTTTTCTTTTTTTAATGGATTTTTTTTATTATTATTTATTTTTGTATGTGTATGAATGTACTGTCTGCATGTAGGTCTGTGCACCCGTGTCGTGCAATGCCGTGGAGGTCAGAAGAGGGTCTCGGATTCCCCTGGAACTGGAGTTCTCCTAGAATTGGAGTTACAGACGGTTCTTAGCTGCCATGTGGGTGCTGGGGATCGAACCCGGGTCCTCTGCAAGAGTGTCGGTGCTCTTAACCGCTAGGCTATCTCTCCAGTCCCTGGGTTTGTTTTTCTTAGCAAAGAATGAGTTGCATTAAAACCTGCAGATAAGGGGCTGGAGAGATGGTCTAGCGGTTAAGAGCACCGACTGCTCTTGCAGAGGACCCGGGTTCGATCCCCAGCACCCACATGGTGGCTGAAAACCATCTTTAACTCCAGTTCCAGGGGAGTCTGATGCCCTCTTCTGATCTCTGCGGCACTGCACAACACAGGTGCACTAACTACATACAGACAGTACATTCATACACATATGAAAATAAATTTAAAAAATTTAAAAAAGAAAAAACCTGCAGATAGACAAAAGATTTCAATTTCCAAAGTTGTTAGTTAAGTATCTCTTTCTGAGCCAGGCATGGTGGCGCATGCCTTTAATCCTAGCACTTGGGAGGCAGAGGCAGGCGGATCTTTGTGAGTTCAAGGCCAGGCTGGTCTACAGAGCGAGTTCCAGGACAGCTGGGGCTACAGGGAGACCCTGTCTTGAAAAGACCAAAATTTTAAAAAAAAAGTATCTCTTTCTGATCACTAAACTCAGTACAAAAAGTTGTTTTCACTCTGCCCTCACATTAACATAGAAGCATGGCACATACACAAAAAAATTCACTTGACACAGAGCAACAAAACACAGTGATTCTCTTGTTTCCAAACTATAGTAATGGTGAACTCCTATCACTGGAAGCCCAAGGAATATCAGATACAGACTAATTCAGAGCTTTTTACTAGTAGAACACAATGATAGAAACTCAAGAATACTGAGACAGAGTTTGTCATTGGTAAATTCTACTCCTAAATAAAATGCAATTATCTACTTTATAACCTCTTAATTTCCTCAACAATTATGACCTGTGATGAGGAGGAGGGAGGGATAAAAGAAGGCCATGCATCCCAGTGAAGAATTGTAACAAATATTTCTGAAATTCATTTTTTAAATATTTTGTTTATCAGTGTTTTGCTGTATGTATGTATGTATATATGTATGTATATAAGTGCACCCATGTCATACAGTGTCTGAGGATGTCAAAAGAACTGAGTAGGATCCCCCAGAACTGGAGTTACAGACAGTTATTAGCTGCAGAGCCATCCACCTCTCCAGCCCCAAAATTCATTTTTTAAGAAAAACATCCTACATATAAACAAAATGAAAAGCAAGTTTAAACATACTTCACACACTCATAGCACTAAATGAAATGCCAAAAACATCAAATATATAACACATACAAATACACACACAAATAAATAAATAAACAAACCTAAACAAAATGGTTAAATCCTCATCATTTAGTTCAGCTAAATTTGTTTGTTTCTTCTTAAATAGTTAAAAATATAGGCACACTGTAACTTCATTCTTGGGTCTCGACAGTATATCAAGGTTCTCAATATGGTACAATTTAAATCGAGACAAATTGTTGAATTCCCCATGACTACCATGAATACCAGCACATTTCTGAAGCCTTAGTCCTGGTTTATGCACAAAAGCACCAAATAACTGGGTGGCCAAAACCACAAAGTTTGACATTCTGAACTAATTCTTCATGTCCTTGTCAAATGACTTTTAGATAATAATAATCTCAAGCTCAAACAGGATTAGAGGAATCTGGAACTAATTCCAGTAATGAATGTGGGACTCATGGATATGTTAGTACTAAGGCATTTAATTTCAAGTTATTACCACACTCAAGAACAAGAGACCAACAACCATTAAACAGGAATAATAATTATTTTTACAGTTTATATTTATGATATATTTAGAATATTTAAATAGTATGCTAAACAGCTTTATATAACAAGTATAATAAACACAAAACACTGATTAAACATCTTACATTCATTAATACTTTGAGTCCTTGTAACACTACCGGATAAGTTCTAGTAATTCTCCTATTTCAGTGACAATGAAATGTAATAGAAGTTAAGTGATTTACTCTGCCTAGGTCATACAGGTTTCCTGGTGACAGGGAGTGAGTTATAACCTATTTATTACACTTCATCTTCATGAAAATCATGTAATACTATTAAAATAACTAAAGCCAACAAAGGTAAAGTAACATGACTAGTCACATGGTTAGAAAAGAATTAGCTGCCAACAGAGCTTCAATAAAACATCGACTTAGGAAAAAAAAAAAAAAGAATTAGCTGGAACTCAAGTCAATGTTCTCCTATTAAATACCAATCAATGTTGTTAGAAAATTTCAGAGTCTCAAAGTAACATTATTTCTTTTAAAACAGACTTTAGCAAGGATATGTATATGAGGAGCCTAGGGTCAAACTATTAAGATCAACATACTATGTAATGTAGGAATGTAAACGAGTATTTTTTTTATCTGCATACAACTCTACTTTCAAAATGTAAATCCCTAAACATGTTTTAGAATTTAAAAAATAAAAAATAAAATAAATGACAGTCAAAGTTCAGTAGTTTTTGAAGAGCTAGGAATAAAACCTAAGGTCTTATGAATATAGAGTTTTCAAAAAAAAAAACATTAACAATATAAAATAAAGGAGTCCAGGGCTAGAGAGATGGCTCAGTGGTTCAGAGTACTGGCTACTCTTGTAGAGGACGCAGGTTCAGTTCCTAGCACCCACATGGTGGGTAACAACTATCCACACCTCCAGTTCCAGGGGATTGAAGCACTCTTCTGACTTCTGTGGGCAATGCATGACACAAATGTACTTACATACATGTAGGCAATACACTCATAAAACAAAAATAAAGGAGTCTACAAAAATGATTATTACTCAAGTTAATTATTACCCAAATGAATTATACCTCACTGTAAGCAGCTTTCTATATTTTCTGATCATTGGTCAACAATTCTATACATAGAGAACATTTTCATTTTAGAGAATTCTGAGTTCTAGTTATACATCTCAATGACAGTTATAATTTTTCTAAATTTCAATCTTATAAAATCTCTAATTTTAGTAAAGATGAATAGCAATCTTACTAAAATCTACAAATATGTATTTTCATGCAACTTTCAATCATCAACTTTAAGAATATCTATTGAACTTTTCTAATTAATACAATCTAAAAACTGAAAATTTATATACCAAATAAAGTTTGTCATCTTTAGATTTATGAGTCCTTAATTTTTTTTTAACTAAGGCAAAGCCTTTGTACAAGTAGAAGTCAATTAATTATAAAGAACAACTGTTTGAGGATTAACAGAAAAAACATCTATAAATAAAACTCACCAGCATATAATTCTGTAATAAGCAACTATGCTTTTTTTAAAAAAAGTTGTCAGACAACTAAATGAGCAAAAATGAAAAGCTAAAGAAAGCATGCCCATAAAGTTAAACACTTAAATTCCAAGTGCAGGAAATCTTACCTCTTTAATATTTAGAGGCCTTCCACTCAGATCATATTTGTTCATAGTTTCTAGTGCTTTCTTTACAAATTCTTCATCTTTGAATTCAACCACACTTAATAGGGAAGAACATATAAGAAATGTTTATACTCGGAGAATATTTTTCCAATCGCAAGTTAAATTTGACTTAAGATACTTAAAAAAAATTCTTACCCACAACCCTATATCCAGGGTAGATTGCCAATATATGCAAAAGAAAAAATATTTTAGATCAGTAGATGAAGTTAATAGTAGATTCTAATATTTAAGTCATAAGTGTTAATCAAGAATACAATTTTTGTTGTTGGTTTTTACACCTTAGAATGTAACAGGTAAGTGACCATGCATTTTTTTAATCAATCCCACATGTAACAAGCTTGGAGCAAACCTTACTTTCAGATGAGTTTTTCTTAAATTTAAAATTACTATTGCCGTACAAATTCAGTCAACAATAAAAAAAGGAAGAAACTGAAGGCTCCAAAATACCTGTCCTTATACAGTTACAAATCCTTTCAAAAGATGCATTGTGTATATTTTCAAACCTAATTAAAATAGCAAATAAACAATTTATTTTTAATAAACTTCTTTATTAGATTAAAATTGGCTACACATAATTTAGAGGCATCTAGTTTGTAAGCATGTAAAATAAATCACCTATGTTAAAGAAACTTACAGGATCATTTAAAAAAAATAATTCCTTGTGATTGCCATTCAAATGCCATTGGATGTGATGACAAAGTTTCATTTTTCATGTACCCAACCAGTTTTTTTGAATATTATAAGACACCATCAAGAGCTTTCCACTGTATTCTTCAATGTATGTACAGTACTCTTGTTGCTAAAAATCAAAATCTAGTATCAACCTTCTATGTCAATTTAATCATCAATATCATTCATACCAATTGGTCAGAGCACTGCCTCTTATGTTGTCCTGCAGGCAGCTACCATATTAAACTTTTCAATAAAAGTTTCAAAATTATATTCTAAATTAACACCTTTAAGCCATAGGCCTCTCATAAAACTCCAAGGGAATATTATCAATTCAGTGACTTTTAAGATATCCCTAAAGACATCAAAATACAACAAAAAAATCCTATATTAAAATTTTATTGGCTAAGAAAAAGCGTTACCTTAAAGCATTAGAAAAATGAGTGCCCTTTATGAGCATTTACGAGACCCATCCCTTCCAGGCAGCTGGTTTGGTTGGCATGTGTCATACTTGCTAGTATAAAACCTCAAATCTTACATAATAAAGTAAAACAAAATGAAACTTAAGTTTCCAAAAATCTGATACAAGTATTATACAAAAAGTAAACTGCTGAGGAACTTTTAAACCTCAAGCAGATTATTGCCCACAGCACTTACCCTTGATTTTCCTTCCGCATCCTTAAAGAGCTCCACGTATGTAACCTCACCAACTACATAAGACATACAAAAGGAAGATACCAAGAAACAATACATTTAAACACCAGTATCTTGCTTTACTGCACACCTGTGCACAACTCTACAGAAAAGCACCTATTATTCACCAACAATCAAAACCAGATCAACATACCTCCTATCAATATCTATATAAATTTAACTAATTTTCAGAAATATACATCATCCACATTCTCTAAAAAACTAACAACCATATTAACCCAATTCATACTGCAGATCATATTTTGGCCAGCATGATGTAGTTGGTGAACAAATGCACATATGCATACACATGGTCCTCAGCCTGTCATATTAACAACATTAGCACTTTTCACATAACTTTGGTCAGCCTACACACAACAGCTGTTTTAAGGTGACTTTCTACCTGAATGTCTTCAATCATGTTTGCCATCAGTAAACTAAATTTACAAGTCATGCTTCACAGCAAGCCACACACTTCTAAATAAAAGTCAATGAATAAAACCAATCAAATAGTTGTCACCTTACAACAGATACACCAATGCAATTTTTTAAAAAATTTATTAGAGAAGATCACCCTCAAAGCCAATATATAGTTTGCAGGACTGTTAAAACCAGTTTTTCAAGAGATAACAGAACTAACTTTTACAAGATCAAGTATTAAATTTTTTTCCCCCAAAAGCAACCATATGTATAAGATGAAGGTTTTCAGGTTATTCTGAAAACAAAACTGCAGCAGCAGTAACACAAATTTAGTACAGAACTGCAAAGACAGCATCATGGCAGTCGTGACAATGCAAACAAAGTGAATTCCACAGCCAGATTCCAGACTCCACCAAAAACAGCTTTTGAAAAAAAAAATCAGACCTTATTATACATACATTAACACGCTAGATGCATTGCTTAACTAATGCAATAGTCCTTTTAAAGTCTATAAAAAAAACGTCAACTAGACAAAGCAATCACTTTAACAAAATTCTTGGTGGCATGCAAATGCTGGCTTCACTACCATCCCACTAAAATGGCAAAAAGAAAAGTACTTCATTTACCCATACTACCTTGTAATGAAATTGCCAAGTGGAAGAAAAGGAAAAGATTAATTTACATCAAGAAATTAAGTCATTTTTCGAGTCTGTGTGGCTAAGAGGAATAAAAAAGTTTGCTTAGTTCCCCCTTCCTACATGAAGGTCACAGTGGGTTCTTTCAGGAATTGTTACCTTTTTCTCTCATCAGATCCTTAATCGCTTGCCATTTCATGTCATAGGGAATGTTGCTAATGAACACTCTGCTCCGATTTGGACCTTTCTTTTCTCCAGTCCCAGAATTCTTATCTTTTGAATAGGGATGGAATCGATTGGCCTTCTTATTTCCTGTAGACTTTTCTTTTAAGTCAGATTTCTCTTCTTTCACTGTTTCATCATTTTCCCTATGAATTAGAAAACAAACAAAATAATCTTCGATTGAACTTCTAAGAACAGAACTCTATTAAATCAATCATTCACATTTGTCACTTCACCAAATTGCCAATTAAGCTAGACCTCAGCCAGGAAGCTGGAGAGTCAGTGGCAAGCTCTGAAACAGTGTCTTTCACAGAGGATTCTGGGTATACTAACCAACTTACTAGTCTCTTGTTTAACAACCAGCATGTTTTCTTCTATATAAAATAGTTGTAAGCATTCAAAACCCCAGTTTTTCCCATCATACTACTTGCTAAATGTTATTAGACCCTATGGTAGTAGCAAGGAGAGTTATTTCTACAGTCTATAAAACCATTACATTTAAGACAGAATTAACTTCCTGGGTTTCATTCAACACTCAGCTAGTTCAGGCCACCAAGATGACACCTGCTGCAAATCAATCCTGGAACCCACATTAAAGAGGGAAGGAGATAACTGGCTACACAAGTTGTCCTCTGACCTCAACAACACACCATGGCTCATACAGCCATACACATGTATCATACAAACAAAAAGTTTTAAATTTCAGCCGGGTGTGGTGACGCGCGCCTTTAATCCTAGCACTTGGGAGGCAGAGGCAGGCGGATCTTTGTGAGTTCAAGGCCAGCCTGGTCTACAGAGTGAGTTCCAGGACAGCTGGGACTACAGGGAGACCCTGTCTCAAAAAGACCAAAAAAAAATAATAAAATAAGATAAAATAAAATTTCATTACTACTCCAGGCATAGTGGTTCACACCTATATTTCCAGCACTAAGGAGACAGAGGCTTGAAGACAAGTGGCAAGACAGCCTAATCTACACAGTGAATTCCAAGTTGGTCAGGTCAGGGTTACATAGTGAAACTCTGACCCCACCCCCACCCCCACCAAAACAGTAAATAATAAATTCATAAGATGATTATCTGAGTTTATCACTTACAGGTTAACAAGTTTCTTCCCAGAATTTTCTTCTTTCTTAAAGCCATAATCAAAATGGTCAGTCATGTCTACCTACCTACATAATACATGTAGATACTCACATAACAATGTCAAGTTTTTTCTCTTCCCAACTTAAAGACATTAAAAATTTAGAAGGCATCCTAATATCTTCATGTTGAACATTCCCTCTATTTTAAAAAATAAAATAGGACACTTCACAGAACTGTGTCAAATTTATTAGTAGTACTGCCTATAGTGAAGAGCTGCATCATGAGTCAGAATTTCTCATTTTTAATGGTCCTACTTGGAAAAAATTTAATTTATAAGACTTCAGTCACAAAGAAACTACTCTTGTGTAATGTCACATACCAATCATTAACACGGATAAATAGGATACAGGTATATACATACAGTGAATCATACAGATAAAAATCTAGATTTCTATTTAATTCTGTTTAAAAATACAGTGTTCCTCTAAAAACACATATGCATGTATATGTATGTGTTCACTGTGTGAGTCCACATGTGCGTGCCAGTGAGTATGTATGTGTGTGCATGCCTATGGAGGCCAGAGGACAGCTTGAGGTTCATCTTTAGGAAGGCCATCCAGGTCCTTTGACAAAGGCAGTTGTCATTGGGCTGAAACTCACCAAACTGGCCAGACTGGCTAGCCAGGGAGCCCCCAGGATCCTCCTGTCTCCACCTCTCCTGTGCTGGGATTACATCACCATGCCCAGTGTTCTTATTGGTTCTGGAGATAAAACTCAGGTCCTCATGCTGCAAGACAGTACTGTACCAACCATGCTGTCTCCCCAGCCCTCAAAAGTAATCTGTTTACTGAAATGAAATGTTTAAATCAGTGATTACTGTAGACAAGTCAAAATTAGTTCATTAAACAAAATGATTTTACAGCAATTTTCCCAAACATTTATGAGTAAAAATCTCTAAGACTTGTGTGCATGCATATGCATGTATGTGCGTGCATATGTGCATGAGTATGTGCATGAGTGTGTGCATGTGTGTGTGTGTGTGTGTGTGTGTGTGTATGGGTCAGGGTCTCCCCAGTCCCAGCCTGCCTAGAACTCAGTATGGAGATCAAGTCTCACAGAGAGATCTGCCTGCTCTGCCTCCCAGGGGTGGTCTTTTTTTTTTAATTTTTTTAAATTTTATTTATTTTCGTATGTGTATGAATGTACTGTCTGCATGTAGGTTTGTGCACCCGTGTTGTGCAATGCCACGGAAGATTCCCCTGGAACTGGAGTCAAGGACGGCTCTCAGCCGCCACGTGGGCGCTGGGGATCGAACCAGGGTCCTCTGCAAGAGCAGTCAGGCTCTTAACCACTAGGCCATCTCTCCAGCCCCCAGGGGTGGTCTTAAAGGAACATACCAGCATGCCCAGCTCTAAGATTTTTTTTTAATTCATGCATTATTCTAATAGCAAGCAAAGTATTATAATCCAGACTATAAATTCTAAGTAATTTGGGAGTCTATAAACAAGCTTCTTAGACACTTCTCTCCAGAACAGTTAACAATGCAACCATGTATAAAATACATACACTTGGAGCCCAGTGTGGTGGTGCATGCCTTTAATCCCAGCACTCAGGAGGCAGAAGCAAGCAGATCTCTGTGAGTTTAATGCTAGCCTGGTTGGTCTACATAGCAAGTTCCAGGACAGCTGGGGCTACAGGGGACCCTGTCTCAAAAAGACAAAATCATCATCATCATCATCTCCATGAGAATAAAATCTATCTCCTTTGGTATCCTCAGCATATCTAAAACAATGACTGAATGTAACATGTGCTAGATAAAAGTATTTTTTAATAAAGAGATAATTAAGAATCCATACCCAGGAGGTAGGGCAATAGTTTGGTGGATAAGTTGCTTCCTGTACAAGCATGAATGCCTAAGGTATAGATTGCCAGCACCCACAGGCAACAAGCCTGCAAGCCCAACAATAAGGGTAGAGAGAGATTTCTGGAGCTCATTGGACAGCCAGTCTAGCCAGATCAGTGAGCTTCAGGATCAGTGAGAATATATGTCTCAAAAACTAAGGTGGCAAGAGATGGAGGAGGTTATCTTAAGTCAACCTCTGCTGTACACAAACATACAAACATGCACACATGCACGCACACACGCACGTACACACAGAGAAAGACTCATACTCACTGAGAATAGTGGTACAAGCCTGGAATTCCAGCACTCAA
The DNA here is from genome assembly GCA_009823505.1 of Rhizomys pruinosus. Taxonomy (NCBI): domain Eukaryota; kingdom Metazoa; phylum Chordata; class Mammalia; order Rodentia; family Spalacidae; genus Rhizomys; species Rhizomys pruinosus. The sequence continues at coordinate 1,694,339 of VZQC01013883.1, forward strand.
GAGGCTGAGGTAGATGAATTACCAAGAGTTCAAAGCCAGTCTAGACTTTATAGTAGTTAGTGAACACCAAGCCAGCCGGCTATATACTAAGAACCCTATCTTGAAAACAAAATGAAAATAAAATTAAAAAAAATAAGCAAATGAAGCCCATACTCATCTGAACAGATGATGCCATTATCTTTCAGAAAAGCTGCTACAATAAAGGAAGAAATACTACTATCAAACTCGCTTGACCACCTTTTCAGACCTTCACGGGGACATCTTCACTATCAAGCATTAACTTTCATAAGAATTGGCATGACCTGGAAGGGGCATTCTCAACTACTGAATTCTAGAAAGCACCTCTCTGTGTCAGCAGAGTGACATTTCTGAAAACAGAAGCAAGCAGCCAAAAGGGACAGGCTTCCTCTCTGACTCTTTGTTAGAGCAGACACAGTGACCCTTTTCAGCCTTCTAAAGAAACTGTGCATGATAATGGGCTTACACTGAACTCAGAGAATGTTTCTAAGTCTGTGATCATGCAAGAAGATATCCATATTGTCTCTGGACAATATCCCTCCTCTGTCTATTGTCTTGCTGGATGATCTTTGAAAATGCACAAAATTCTAAAGTACTCACAGTTCCTCTATTCTACCTGGCTGCAGATGACTTAAATGTGATGAACATTTTCTTTATAATATTCTGATGCTTCATTTAAAAATGTACTAGTAGGATATCCTTTATGTTTACTTAAAGGATGATCAGAGAGCACTTAAAAGTTTTCTCCCAAGTAGTACCATCTTGAAAATACTGCTGAACTGTTTATTTATAATGTCTAACTTATCTATGGAAGGCATATTATTTTAGTGGCTAGAGGGATGATCTGACAATTAGGAACCTAGGTTTTAATTAGACAGTTCCTGAATTTTACGCCATATGCTATGGTGACAAAGTAAAAACTAAATGTGAAAACTCTAAAATGATTGTCACCCGAAATTCCATATGCTAATTCTCAAATTATTAATTTGACAAACCTCTCCCACTTAATATCCTTAAAGACTGCAGAAAACTCATAAATTATATCTGTTCTTGAGACTTGCTTACATTTTTTCCAAATTATCAGTATCTTTAAAAAAATCAATATCCAACAGGAAATAATCATAATATTATGTGACTCATAATGAGCCGTACCAGGGAAAAAGACCCAGTAGAAAATTCATAGTGAATAAAATATATATTAAGAAAAACAGAAGACCTCAACCTAACTGCCTGAAATAGAAAAAATAACAATAACTAGAAAATACATATGCCTGGAGAGGTCACAGATACTAGAGAACATGTACGTAGATGCAGCCCTGTTGTGCAATGCTGCTGGAGGTCAAAAGAGGGTGTCAGATCGCCTGGAACTGTAGTTATGGATGGATGTTTAGCTGCCATGTGGCTACTAGCAATTGAACCCAGGTCCTCTGCAAGAGCATCCAGTGCTCTTAACTGTTGAGCTATCTCTCCAGCCCTGACAAATGTAATTTCTTAGTGTATGCTAAATATGCCTACAAACCACAATGGCCCATCCTTATATTTACAGACAAGTATACCATTCACCACTCATCAAAGACGTTGCTTTTTGCAACTGATAAAGACTATTACTGAGCTCCACAACTGGTCAGAAACAGAGAATAAGTGTCTGAGACATGCTCAGCCATAAGTGACACATCCACAATGGAACCTCTACACCTAAGGCTCATGGAACATAGAGCAACAGGGAGTAGAGAGAATACTAATACATTTCTCAACTCTCACCAGCAAAGCTTCTGCATGCAACAGAGTACTATGCACACAGAAGGCCAAGCTGGGCAAAGTGTAGAGAATAAGAGACTATAGAGTAGGTGTCCCTAGTTTGGACTCCTATATTAAACTTTCCCCACCCATGGGTCAAGAACCATTATAGAAGAGGGGGAAGAAAAGATTGTTAAGACCCAGGTTGGGACGTGGTCATACAGAAACAGAGTCTTCCAGGCCTCTAGGCATACAATCTTACAGCTATCAGTAAGCACAAGACCCACACGAAGTTGATCAAATGAACAAACAAACAACAACAAAAAAAAATAACCTATGGAACTGGGCAGCAGGCCCTAACCTTAGCCAGAGAATGATTGACAGCTGATTACTGTCAGGTGAAGGAGAGATGATCTTCGTTAAGGGAGAGATGTTAGATAGGCTAACTAGACTCCGGTGGATGAACTTGCACAAACTTGACTTGATAGATCTTAACATATATGTCAGAATGCTTGAAATCAACTGGAAGGGGTATGGGGGATATAGATGGGGAAGAGGGCATAAAGATGATTAAAATATTTCATATAAAATACACAAAATTTCAATTAAAATATACAAAAAGTAAAATAAAATGCAATCCCCACACCTCAGGCTCAGGGAATATCCCAGAGGAGGAGGCAGGAAGAGTCCGAGGAGCAGGGCGCTGCGGCAGACTGTCTCCGCGCAGGACAGGGGGGCTGCGCCACGACAGCTCAACAATATGCTTGCCTGTACAATTAACTAAGCAGGTATCAAAGACACAGAACTACTTTTAAAAAAAAAAAAAAACAACCCTTAAAGAGTCTAAAGAGATGGCTCAGCAGTTAAGAGCCCAGTCTGCTCTTATAGAGGAGCTGAGTTCTGTTCCCTGCACTCAATGGCAGCTAATAACCACCTGAAACTCCAGTTCCACGGGCTCTGACACCATCTTCTGGCCTCTGCATGCACTGTACAAAACTATGTACTTACAGGTGTACAGACAAAACATTTATACACATAAAATTAAAATAAATAAAAAAATTTAATCCCATCAAAGATGACATAAATAGATATTCTGCATTTATTGACCAGAAGAATTAATGTTCTCAAATGTCAATATTATCTAAATGATCTATTAATTAATCCAGTCCCTGACAAATTTCCAATGTCATTTTCCATGAAAATAGAAAAAGAAATAGAGCTAGGATTCCAGAAAGCTAAAGCAATCTTGAAAAAGAGAAAAGCAGAAGGCAACATATTCCCTTATTTCAAAGTATAAAGCTATAGTAATCACAACAATATGGCACTGGCATATAAACAGATCAAAGAAGCAGAATAGAAAAGAAGCTAGCAATGCAGCTCAGTGGCAGAGTACTTTTCTACATGCATAAGGCTCTGGGTTCAATCCACAGCATCCCCCCCCCCCACACACACACAAAATGAAAGCAACTACATATAATTGGATTCTTATTTTACAATGTTAAAAAAAAATACAAATGGACTAAAGGTATCTGAAACCATCTAAGTCTAACACACGGGGCTGGAGAGATGGCTTGGTGGTTAAGAGCACTGGCTGCTCTTACAGAAAACTGGGATTCAAGTCCCAGCACCCACATGGCAGCTAACAAAGGTCTGTAACTCTAGTTCCAGGGAATCTAGCACCCTCTTCTGACATCCTTGGGCACTGAATGACATGGGTGCACCTGCCTACACGCAGGCAATACACAAAAAAAAAATAAGAATAAGTAAAACAGAGAAAAAAAGATCAGTGACTTTGGACTTGACAATGATTATTTTGGATGGCACCAGAAGCACAGCTACAAGAAAAGCAGAAAGAAGCAATTGGGATTACATCAAGCTAAATATTTTCTACACAGCAAAGCAAACAAATGGAAGGGCAACCTACAGAATGGGGGAAAATATCTGCAAACCACGTATCCACTGACAGATTAACATCAGCGTATATAAAGGACCTATACAACAAAACATAAAAAAGAACCCGAAATCCAAAAAACAAACAATTTCATTAAAAACTAGGGAAAGAGAGCTGGAGAGACGGCCCAGCAGTTAACAGCAACTGCCTGCTCTTGCAGAGGACCCGGGTTCAATTCCCAGCACCGACTTGCCAGCTAACAACCGTCCATAACTCTGGTTCCGGGGCATCCGATACCCTCTAGGGAAATAACCTACATAAATACTTTTCTATAGGAGACATAAAGATGACTAATCAGTTTATGAATATATGTTCAATATCACTAAAGATCAGGGAAATGGAACTCAAACCCACAATGAAGTATCACATCACACCTCTAAGAATGACTATTATCAAAATGTCAAAAGATGACAAGTGCTGGCAAGAATGTAAAGAAAACACTTATGGGGCTGGAGAGATGGCCTAGCGGTTGAGAGCACCGACTGCTCTTGCAAAGGACCCGGGTTCAATTCCCAGCACCCACATGGAGGCTAAGAACTGTCTTTAACTACAGTTCCAGGGGAATCCGACGCCCTCTTCTGACTTGCGCAGCATTGCATGACATGGGTTCACCAACCTACATGCGAACAGTACACTCATACACACAAAAAAGAAAACACTTATACACCATTGGTGGGAATATGTATCAGAAAAATAGTATGAAGGTTTCTCAAAAAGTGAATCAGTAACCAAATCATCAGATGACCTAGCAATTCCACTTTTGTGTATTTATCCAAAGGAATTAAAAGCATAATCGCCATATCATTCACAATAACCAAGATATCAAACTAAACTGTCTCCTGCACCACAAATAACTAAAGAAAAGGCGTATGGTGCAGAGAGAAAATGAGTCATCTCTCAATTCTCAACAGTAAAGCTTCCTTACATGATAGAGTGTGATGCAAACAAACCCCACAACTAGTCCAACTTCAAAGAATGGGACTCCCCAGAGTGCACATCTCTGGATGGGGCCCCTGTATTAAACCTCACCCACCAGGGCTCAAGGGTCATTGCCGAAGAGGGGCAGAAAGATTGTAAGAGCCAGGGCTGGAGCATGAAAGTAGAGAAGCAGTAGTTTATAATCACATGTAAGCATTCACATATGAACTTGTGGCAATGTTGTCATCAGGCAACAGAAATGGGTGGGGGACTGACTCTGGACTGAGAACTACAAGAGACTCAGTACTGTTGAGTGAGGAAGAGTATGCCTTACCTAGAATTCCTAGATATGCTCACCCAATTCCAGCAGATCTATTTGCACAGAAGGATGTCTGTGTTGGGAGCTTGACTGCAAAGGCCTTAGCTTGGATGTTGTAATCCATGAGTTCTGAGGGGGGTGAGATATGGGAGGGGATTGTGTTTGATTGGGAAACACTGTATAAGTTGTATGCTCAATTAAAAAAATTATATATTCTGGGTATATATCCACAAGACTCATCTTACCACAGAGATACAAGCACAGCCAAGTTTATTGCAGCTCTCTTGACAATAGTGAAGAGCTGTAACCAACCCAAGTGCCCCTCAACTGACAAGTGGATAGAGAAAATGTGGTACATCTATACAATGGAGTTCCATGCAGCGGTAAAGAAAGATGACATCATGAACTTGGCAGGTAAATGCATGGAACTAGAAGATATCGTGTTAAGTGAAGTAACACAGTCCCAGCAAAACAAACAACAAATGGTATCCTTCATCTGTGGATCCTAGCGCCAATTACCTAGTTGTAAGGCAAACTGAGCAACATTAATATGATCTGAAAACAACAGTGCTCTTATATTGTGAATCCCTTAACAGGTTTGAGAACTAAGCTATCATTTATTTTCAAAGTTAGGAAATTTTAGTATACGGATGAAGGATATGTATTGCATATTTTAGAGTAATAAGATCAAAAGAATGTGGAAAAAACTAGTTTGTCATGACATTATGTCTAACCCAGTATTTATTTTATGGGAGTGCTTCTTAGTATTTCTTATGCAAGGCTGCTTGAGTTTTTGTCCCAGCATTTTCTAAAATATTATATAGAGTAGTTAAAAGTATCAGGCTAGTATAACTTAGCCTTTCTGGATGCTTAACAACCATACTTAATGCCCATACCAATTTGGCCAAGGGTCTTAAGGGATAACTTTGTTCCTTGCCCTCAGAGGTCAACTAAGTCTCAGGGGACTATCCATGGGGGCATCTCTTGAAATGTCCTGTAAATGTGAGTCATCAATCTTCCTATGCAGGGAGGTCTTGGAGATCCACTAATGGGACTTCAGCCAGTGTCCAGTCTATAAAGAGGAAAGTGTGCTTATTGCTTCAAAAAGGGAAGCCTGGTCTAGCAAGACCTAACTTTGTCCTTGAGTGGATGGAACTGGTAAATGAAAAGCCAAAAGGAGCCAAGGGCTCCCCCCCACTCTGCAAAAAAAAAAACAAAAAAAATCTTGAATGACCCTTGAGGATCAGACCCTCAACTGACCTTGAGAAAACAAAAACCTTGGTTAACCTGGGCTGTGTGGCCTTAAACGTCCAAAAGGAAAGTATAACCAGAAATAAATAAATAGTAAGGCTTGAGAAATTGTACTTCAGGAATAAAACTTAAGATCTTAGTAAAAAGAAAAAAAAAAAAAAGCACAGTTGTTTTGCCTGTCTTACTGGCAAGTGCAACTACCCTGTGGCTGCCACTGCTTTTGCCATCCCTTAAAGACATGAGACACAGCTTTTCAACCTTCCGATATGGACTGAAGACTCATGTCTCTCCAAGAATCCTCCAAATCTTTAGTGCCAGATGGGGACGGCTGAGACATCCAACTTGTGGACTGAGCTACTACTGGGGTTTCAGCCTCTTCAGAGTATAGATTGCCATTGTTGAACTACCCAGGAGACCAGTACAGGAAGATCACGATAGGACAAGGTGCTTACTGGACCTCATTTGGTGACCATGGGAAGGGAAAACCCCAGTGTGGAGCACAAGGGCAGAACTGATGTTGTTTTGGGCTTGTCAAGGAAGAGCCTTCAAACATGACATCTTTCAGCCTAATAAAGAAAAAAAATCATAAGCTGAAGATGCTGAAACCTATGATATATGTGGCAAGCATATATGCATATTTTGGAGTGATGCATATTGGAAGGAATAACAACAACAAAAAGACTGCGTCAAAGAACTGACTGAAATGGTGAACTTCTGCTTGAAACAGTAAACTTCTGCATCGATAATTTTGAGTGAGAATGAGAAAAAGATGAAAAACATGTTTGGCAGAATGCCTGAGCTCTGGTGGGATGGGGGGGCAAAGAGAGGGGCATGGGTCTACATTTGACTTGAAATTTTGTATGAAACATACAAAGCTTCAATAAAAATTGGCTTCAAAAAATAAAAAATAAAAGATGATTCATAAAAAAATATATAAAAAGGTGTATGTGGGCATGTATATATTGTGGGTATACACACACACACACACACACACACACACACACACAGAGGAATATTATTCAGCCTTATAAAGGAAAGCTTGTCATGTGCAGCAACCTAGCTGAACTTTGAGGACATGATGCTAAGTGAAATAAGCCAGATGCAGCATGATGTCAAAAATAAAATTCATAGAATTACTGAATAGGAGATCATTACCGGAAGTCAAGAGGTGAGTGGAAATGAGATATTGGCCTAAGGAAAAATAAAGTTCCAGTTCCCAAATAAATAAGTTCTAGAGACAATGTATAGAGAGTAATGACTATAGTTAACAATAAATTCACTATATACTTGAAATTTCCTGAGGATACCTCAAAGGCATTTGCAACACTTATAAAAAGTGCTAGCTGCAAAAAAAAAAAAAAAAGGGGGCTGGAGAGATAGCCTAGCGGTTAAGAGCACCGACGCTCTTGCAGAGGACCCGGGTTCGATCCCCAGCACCCACATGGCGGCTAAAACCGTCTGTAACTCCAATTCCAGGAGAACTCCAGTTCCAGGGGAATCCGAGACCCTCTTCTGACCTCCGCGGCATCGCACGACACGGGTGCGCAGACCTGCATGCAGACAATACATTCATACACATAAAAATAAATAAATAAATAAAAAATTAAAAAAAAAAAAGTGCTAGCTGCATGACATGATTGTATATTAATTAGCTTGATTGTACTAACCATTGCATAATATATTCTTCGTAAATCGTGTTATTTATCTTAAATACGCACAATTTTTATTTTTCAATTATACCTCAGCAAAGCTGAGGAACAAGAACCCCAGTTCTGGTCTTTACTCATATTATAAAATTGCCACTCTATTATCAAACACTCCACCTTGCCCCAAGTTAATATTTTATAAGTGCTATAATATAAATATCGATGACCATATACTTGAAGATTTGAACTATACATGAATAATGAAGAGTCACCAGAAGATTGCTGCTTTCCTTCCAATTAACATAGACAGATAGAAACTTATCTTTAATGACTTTTCGGAAGATGTGAACATGCCAATTCAATCTTCTGTATGAGCTCTTCATCATAAAACTGCTTTCTGCCTTTCTTCATACTTATTGGACTTTTTCAATATAAGGCCCTAAGGTACAAAGATTAGAAAAGACAGTAATCTCTACCCTCAACAACTATGAATTAAACAAGTCACCACAGTCCTGATTCCAGTAGCACTCAATTCTAAACAGTATATGTTATAAAGCAACATCTGGTGATCCAGATTTATTTAATGAATTCTTATCATCAAAAACATAGTAATCAGCCCAAGGTTTCTGCTTGTTAACCATCCTACTGGTTCACAGTAGATTCATGTAAGACTTAGAGCCATACTTGTTCAGTGTGAATATGCCACGTTGGCCCTATGAAATAGAAAACTCTTTTAAGAGTACACTGATTTCTACTCAGCCTTAGGAAAATAAAGAAATGAATCTGAAGTATTATGAAAACAATCTGTACTTACTACTAACATTTTTTGCCTTAGACTTTTCTCCCCTCAAATTAGAGAATGGTTCCTTTCCCACCTCTCCTCCTCTCCTAGCTACTGTAAACAAGACTAGATTTTCAGATCTAGTGGAGGTTACGTGCCAGCATCAAAGGTACCAACATCATAGTTACAAAGGTCCAACATTCAACCATTATTTGCTTCTGGAGGAAAGGGATGACACAGTCGTGCTTTGATACCCAGTGATGGCTCATGCCAATAGTCTCTCAGCATCCTACCACAGAGGACTGGTTCTTCAGCCCTGCTCTGCCCCAGAGATTAAAAAGTCCCTCATAAAAAATGGCATAGCATCTGCTTATGACTTAAACACAATCTCCCACACACTTTGATTATTTATAGTACCTAAAAAATAGATCTACTATGCTCAGGAAATAACAAGAAAAAGTTCTGTATATTTTCAATACAGATGCAGTTTGGGTGGAGGATATTTTCATCATGATTAAATCCATGCATACAGAATCCAAAGGTATGTAGGCTGACTATATATCTAAGTCTACCATTCCACTTAAAAAAATTTTTAATGACAAATCCCTGAAAATCTGCAATTTGGAAGACATGACAGAGTTTCAGTTGCTTTCTCATTTCTCAATAGCTAGAGGTGCATGCACACCTTCCAACCAGGAACCAGTGCATTGGGTTCCACTCTTTCATACCTGTCCAGAAGATGCGGCTATTCAAAGATCACCACACTGGCAGGAAAACAAAATTTCCTACTCAAAAGTACTAGGCAACTCAAGGGCAACACAATGGATGTCGACTTACAGCACATTATTAAACTTCCTCTCCACATGCGTTCAAAAATGAATGCACTTCAGAAAGCAATAGCATTAGACTTCTAAGCCTCAGAGTGGGCCCCAGGGAAACGGGATAATTCTTTTAGATACACTGTCAGTGGTTAAGAGAAAATGTCTGATGATGTCATGCCAAGAGCAGGCTGTCCCTAAGGATGTGGAGGAGGAGCTGCCCCATCTCATCTGCAACCAATTCATTCAATTCCGAATGGTCCAGATGGTACCATAACTATGTCACACATTTCCACAGAGAGAAAAGCAAATCCTGTTTTAAAGGAAAAGCAGAAACCTTTCCTGTTTTAAATAAGCACATGTTTACACCTTTCTATGACGCAGAACTGAGAAGGTAACGGGTGTTTTCACTAAATTACCGGTCTACTTTCAACTTCAGTTTTATAGAATAAGGCATATAAAAATAAACGTTTGACTTCCCATCACCCCACGTGACAAGGAGAGGCAGGCGAGCACAATATACTCCTGTCTCACTGCCAATTAACTGACGAGCATGTGGATTTACAGAAACTGAATTCTCTACAGTGATGACACACCCTACCTTAAAATAGAGGGGGAGGGGGGTTCTATTAAAAAACACTGCATTTTAAGGGTTGCTGCTGTGGTTCAGGGGTCTGGTGCTTGCCTAGCATGCACGCGCGAGGCCCAGGGTTCCATTCCCAGCCCTGCCAAATACAAATTTGTATTATATTGTATTGTGGGGCGTCGTTCTCCCATTATAGCAAAATGAAGGCCTCCACACGTTGAGTTTGATTTCCAAACAGCCTGCCCGGCTGGCAAACATCTCTGGGTAGATAGGGAAGCCCAATCTCCCTTTCAAAACAAAAAAAAGTCCCCCAAGCCAGGTCAGGGGGGCACAATGGGCGTCGGGAACTTCCTCCGAGCATCCATCACTTCAGAGCCGAATGCAAGGCGAGCACACAGCACTCTGCGGCGGGGACCGGGAGAGCAGACCCCGGGTGATGTCACCCGGGTGCCCTGCACTGCTGTGCACTCCGGCCGGCCTTCAACGCGGGCCGTCTCCACCCGGGCCGGCCCTGGCCGGGCGGCCTGCGCTGCACCTGCGCGAGGAGCGAGCGAGGAGCGACCCGGCCTGCAGCCGCGCGGCGACGCCCCCTCCCGGCTCCCGCCCGCCCGGTCCCGGCCGCCGCCGCCCCGCGCCTCCCGCCCTCGCCCGGCCCGGCCCGGCCCGGGGGACACAATACATTTTCACGCCGTTGGCGCCGCTACTGCGCGCCGACTTCTCCGGCTCCGCGTCGCGCCGCTCGGCCGGGTGCTGCTGCGGGCCGTCTTCGCCCGCCGCCGCCTCGGGCTTGTCGGCATCCGCCATCCCGCGCCGCGCAGAGGACTCCGAGCGCTACAATGGCGGCGGCCAGCGGAGCGGTAACGGATCCCGATTTGAAAAGGCCCCGAGCGCTCAGCGGCCCGGATCTCGCGAGAACCGGCCTAGGCTGGCGACTGCGGGAGCGAGCGGGGCGCGGGGGAGGGGCGGCCGGCCCGCCGGGCTGGGGGCGCCGCGGGCTGCGGACCCACACCTGCCTGGGAGGGGCGGGGCCGGGAGGGCGCCCTTCCGGGGCCGCGGAGGGGACGGTGGGGCGCAGTGACTCTGGATGCCGCCGAGTGACGTAGCCACCCGCACGGTCTCCACAGACACCTGCGGGTCCCCCGGGAAAGCCTTGAACGTGCAAACAGGGCTCCCTAGCTACGCGGCTAGGTCAGACCCAGTGGACGGCTGCGTTTCTTGAAGGTTGTGGTGCAGGGGAAGCTTTCCGAGGAATTTAGCTGTCAGCCGCATTGGAGTTTTTTTTAATCCTGGGGCAGCACACAATGTGAATCCTATAGTTAATGTTTTGCTGTTGAAAATGCAAAGCCTTTCCCAAATGTTTCTTTTCATAAGAAGCAAATGTACAGCACACTGCTTTGCAAAATACTGCACAAATATTAATGATAAAGTTGTACATAGCAACTTGCAGTCAACTGGAAATGCACTCTACAAAAATACTCTGTCCACAAACAGAACATTTTTTTTTATTAATTTTATTTATTTCTGTATGTGTGTGAATGTACTGCCTGCATGCAAGTCTGTGCACCCGTGTCGTGCAACGCCGCGGAAGTCAGAAGAGGGTCTCGGATTCCCCTGGAGCGGGAGTTCTCCTGGAATTGGAGCTTCAGACGGCTCTCGGCCGCCATGTGGGTGCTGGGGATCGAACCCGGGTCCTCTGTAAGAGCAGTCGGCGCTCTTAACCGCTAGGCCATCTCTCCAGCATTTTTTAAGGATGAGAATGGCTGAGGAAATACTGTGTCTTGGAAGCTGCCTACATTGTTTCCTCAACACAACAGCTTTTGCTATACTTTCTGCAACATTGTTTCTTCTCAGTCCTGGAATCCAAGGTTTGGGGAACAGGATGAGCACTGGATTCGGGCAGAGAAAATTGGGGTTAAAGCTGACCTCTGCCACTTTCTGCCTGTCACTCCTTAGGTAAATCACTTCACTTCCTAATCTTTCTTCACAGTAAAGATAACAGTACCGCCTTGCAGGGTTAGGTGAAGATTAAAAGACAGGACATGTAGGGCAAAGTGCTACAGTGTTGCAGTTTCCTATCTCTTAAACATTTCACAGGGTTTTAGTCAATGAGAAGCCAGGTGATTCCCCCACCCCAAGCCAAGTAGTGCATTGTAATTATTTTCAAAATACTCACCATTCTCTTACTGTTGAATTTCACAAAGAAATGCAATCCTACAGTCCCCACTCTAGTAGATTCCTGTAAAAACTCCTTCATCGATTCAATACTTTTCAAGAGGTCTTCATGGTTAGAGTATAAGCAGAGACACCTGAGGAATACAGAAATAACTAGCCCCCACCTGGGAAAGGAGCTTTGTAAACACTACTTGAGTGCTAAACAAGACGTAGAGCAAAGTATAATTTAATTAAAAACAAATAAAAACAGGAGACTGCTCCACACTCCCCAACATGCTAGTTAAATATTTCATTAAAGATCTTTATTACTGAGCTTGGGGTGGGGGAGGGCTTTAAACTTTGTGCCTAGGACAAACTACTCACTCTCTACAGTCCCTGATCTTTATGAACTGGGTCAGTGATGGTTTCCTGTCACAGCTAGGTCTTGGAAGATGGAGAGACTTGGAGCAACTTCTGAGGAGAGGAGAAACCACTTTGTACACCAACCTTTCCCCTCCCTGCTCTTGAGGGTTTACTTACTATACAAAAGATACAAAAGACATTTTATTAAATGTACAAAAGATAAAAATAGTATTTGTAATCTTTTGCCTAATTCAATTCCTATATTCACGTCATTTGTTCTTCTGTTTGGGGTGTTTTTTTAGTGCATATATGCACAATGAAAAACTTATGTAATGCTCCAATTTTTATCTTCCCACGGCTCACACTGCAAAATTGTTATTCTTTGTAATTATGCACAAATATTTCTGGCATAATACTACATGACAACTTAGTTTTCTTTCTCACAATTGGAATGTGTATTTACATGTGTGTGCATATGTGCCTGTATACATGTTGGGGGGGATGAGGGTTTTGTATATGTGCGAAGGGGAGGAAAAGAAAGAGAAGGAAGCCTTCTCAGATATCTAAAAATATAACATTAACATTCATTCTTTTCTGTTACTTACAATACATATTATCACTTAGAATTTATGTTCATCTGCTAATAACAGTGACTGAAATATTTAAGAAAAAAGTACAGCCTGGCATGGTGACACACTTTAATCCCAGCACTGGGGGTGGGGTGGGGGGCAGAGGGAAATAGATCTCTGTGAGACTGAGGCCAGTCTGGTCTACATAGCAAGTTCCAAGCCTAGGAGGGTACAGCAGCCTCGAAGTCATGGACCCAGGTTCCCTCCCACTTTCCACCACCATCCTAGTGTGAGGTTTCAATCCTTGAGGTGGCCTCATGGCCAAGGACCACTGCTGGCAGTCTGAGCATCTTACCTGCATTTTGGGTCAGAAGTCATAGAAATGATCATCATATTCCAAAGTCTCACACAACAAAGCAACAGGCCAAAACTTTATCCAGGAAACAGGAGTTATGGAAGGCTGGCAAAAAGCTTAGTAGCTCACTGCTGGGGGACTTCTATTACCAAAGGAAGCATAAAGGAAAGGAAGGGGCAGCCGCATGTCCAAATCCTTTTTTTTTTTCGTCATTGAGAATTAAAAGGCAAAGCATAAGGGCACACAGCGGTAAATGACAGCACTCAGGAGGTAGAAACTGGAGGAGTAGAAATGCAAGGTCATCCTCAGTGAGTTCAAGGCCAGCCTCGGCCACATGAACCACGGCCTCAAGAAATAAATCAATAAATAAAGACCAACAAAATGAAGAAAAGCAAAGGTATGACATTAATTAGTTTTTCTTGACTAAGTTAAATGGCTGGGCTCTGAAGGTTTTGAACTTTAGAAAGCAAAATGTTCTTTCTTTTTTGAAGCTTAAATAGAATTTATAGATCTGGGGATGTATCTTGGTGGTAAAACACTTGTCTAGCAAGGGCGAGAATCTGGATTCAATCTATCAATGAAGCAAATTTCAGCAATAAGATGGTTATCTGTGCAGACACTCCTCTTTCATCTTAGTGATAATACCAAGGGTTTTGCTTGAATTCTTTAGATGATTGTTTTGGTTTTCAATGCTACAATCCTAAAGTCATTGCCAATATTTTAGCAAACTAAATATGTTAAAATACATGTATATCTTTTCAAAATGTAAAAAAACAAACGATAATAGGGATTTCTATTATTTTCATCTGTTTCATATGCCAGGGAACAAAACAAAGCTTTTGGTTTAGTCACTTTGATAATTCTTGTAAGGAAGGACTTCATGCACAGAGTTTTATATATGTTTTATCAGCTGCTACTCGGAATGGGAAAACACAAGTCCAGGAGTTATTGGAAGAGTTCAGAAAAAAAAAGGAAGAAGAAAGATAGGGACCACCAACTTTGGTCCCTGCACGCAGGTTGAAAGACACTTATCTGGTGCCCATAAGGTGCCTATGAAACAACCTATCTTCCATTTGCTGACACCTACCTGCAGCAGCTGCTGAGATAAGTGGTTTCTTCTCCATCTCCTCCAAAGTCTGGTACCCCTCAGAGGCAGAATTTAGGCTGAAATACAACTGGCAGCTGAATTTGAGAAATGTCCCATGAGAAGGTAAGGTTATAAGGGACAGTGCTGAATTGCAACAAGTCATATGTGTTGGTCATATGGAAACCTCCAAGCCACTTTCTGACATATCAAAACTATACAAATGTATTTACAAACCTAAGGAAAGTGGCAGCACAGCAAATTCAAATATATTTTGTGTGATAGTGATAGTTGGGCTTCACAAATATGCTTTGGCTAAGAACAAAAAATGGTAAGAATATAGGGGAAGACCGAATTATGGAAAGCAGAGTGTACACAGACAGCAGGAAGAATTATGCAATGTGAAGTGTCAAGACATCTGAGGTGGCCCAGCTTCTCAGCTGGAAAGTGAATGGACAGACAGTACAGAAGACTGCTTTCCTCTAGGCTGGCCAGGTTCAGCTATGAGTGGACTTAGAATTTAGCTGCTTTTACTTGGGCAAAGTAATGTATAAAATAATTGATTTCCACAATCTATTGGCATCTATATTTTAGCTGATTCCTATTACCAAAGCATATATTGTATCAGGAAAAAAGAAAGATTTGGGGGACTGGAGAAATGGCTCAGTGGTTGAGAGCACTCTGCTCTTTCAGAGGACCCAGGTTTGATGCCCAGCACCCACATGGCAGCTAACAACTGTCCATAAGACCAGTTCCAAGAGATCCAATGCCCTCTTCTGATCTCTGTGGGCATTGCATGACACAGGTGCACCTACCTACATTCATGCAAGATACTCCTAAAATAAAGATAATAAATAAAATATTTTTTAAAAGATAGCTTTTTTACTCTATTTTTAGCCAAGCAAAATAATTTAAGACAGTTCCTATACATAATAATGTTCATACCTCACACATTTGTGAAGTATGTGCTCAAAGTAAGCTCATTTTTTAAATTTATTTTATTTTATTTTATTTATTACTGTATGTGTATGAATGTACTGTCTGCATGCAAGTTTGTGCACCCGTGTCATGCAATGCCACGGAGGTGGAACTAGAGTTTCAGACGGTTCTCGGCCACCATGTGGGCTCTGGGGATCGAACCCAGGTCCTCTGCAAGAGCGGTCGGTGCTCTCAACCGCTAGGCCATCTCTCCAGCCCCCAAGTAAGCTCATTTTAATAGTAAATATAGAAGACTTGAATTATGCTTTAAATGTAACAATTTAGAGGTCTGTATGTGAGCAGTAAAATTAATACAAACTAAATTGAACTTTAGGTAGATCACTTGAAACTGAAACACACTGTGCATCTCTCTTTGCAGGCTTAAAACTAGCAAAATGTAACATCTTATTTTCAATGAGACTCATCAAATAGTCCAGCATTAGATCATTATCTTGCCTGAAGTGTCATCAAGCTCAATTCAATTAGGAGTCCACTCACATAATTTCTTCACTGCTGTCCAAATCCAACACAGTCATTTTCTTGTCAAGTCCAACCATCATATTACTGGACTCCTCCACCCCAGTTCAGCAGAGCCAGCCATGGCTACTTGAGATATCACCTGACAGAATGACCCAGAGCACGAACTTTAAAGAGAAAAGAAGAAAATGAATATGGTGATTAAATAAAAAAAAAAAAAAACAGGCACTTTAACTCACTAACTGTCTAGTTTCAAAACTGAGAATGAGCTTCTGGTCCATTTGTGGTAGCTGAAGATTTTAAGTGGACTCCTTGTGTTATGTTGGATTACAGACATCAGCTTCTAAAAAGTTACAGATGTGCCTGAATTGTGAGCAAAATATCTGTATTTGTGTATCTTTTGTAGACGAGGCATGTATTTCTTTTTTTTATTTTTTTTATTTATTTCTGTATGTGTATGAATGTACTGTCTGCATACAGGTTTGTGCACCCCTGTTGTGCAATGCCTCGGAGGTCAGAAGAGGGTGTCAGATTCCCCTGGAACTGGAGTTCTCGTGGAATTGGAGTTTCGAACGGTTCTCGGCCGCCATGTGGGTGCTAGGGATCGAACCCGGGTCCTCTGTAAGAGCAATCGGTGCTCTTAACCACTAGGCCATCTCTCCAGACCCATGGCATGTATTTCTTTTTTTTTTTTAATTTTATTTTATTTTCGTATGTGTACGAATGTACTGTCTGCATGTAGGTCTGTGCATCCGTGTCATGCAATGCCGCGGAGGTCAGACGAGGGTGTCGGATTCCCCTGGAACTGGAGCTAAAGACGGTTTTCAGCCGCCATGTGGGTGCTGGGGATCGAACCTGGGTCCTTCGCAAGAGCAGTCCTCACTCTTAACCGCTAAGCCATCTCTCCAGCCCCATGGCATGTATTTCTTAAGGAAATTTCAAAATCATCTTTAACACTTCCTCCAAAAATATTAAAACTACATAGGAGGGGAAGGGCATGCATAGGTAAAAATGATATTCAAAAATAGATTGGAGAGGCGGGGCGTGGTGGCGCACGCCTTTAA
>VZQC01013883.1:1712901-1743563 GCA_009823505.1 Rhizomys pruinosus
TTGTGCACCCGTGTCGTGCAATGCCGCGGAGGTCAGAAGAGGGTGTCGGACTCCCCTGGAACTGGGTTTCTCCTGGAATTGGAGTTTCAGACGGTTCTCAGCCGCCATGTGGGTGCTGGGGATCGAACCCGGGTCCTCTGCAAGAGCGTCGGCGCTCCTAACCGCTAGGCCATCTCTCCAGCCCCTATATCTCAGTATTCTATCATGAATAAATTTTATGTATAAATTTATAAGCAGTTATATCCATTCATGTAACAGCCAACATTTTGGGCTATGAAATGAATAGCATTTGTTTATTCTTCTGATATACAGAGAACATTTATAGATAATTAAAAAAAATAGCAGCTGGGCGTGGTGGCACACACCTTTAATCCTAGTACTCGGGAGGGAGGCAGAGGCAGGAGGATCTTTGTGAGTTCAAGGCCAGCCTGGTCTACCGAGTGACTTCCAGGACAGCTGGGGCTATAGGGAGACCCTGTCTCAAAAAGACTCAAAAGACCAATAATAATAATAATAATAATAATAATAATAATAATAATAATGTTATTTTAAAAAGGGGAGCTGGAGAGATGGCTCAGTGGTTAAGAGCACAGACTGCTCTTGCAGAAGACCCGGGTTCGATTCCCAGCACCCACATGGCGGCTAAGAACCATCTTTAACTCCAGTTCCAGGGGAATCCAACTCCCCCTTCTGACCTCTGTGACATCGCACAACATGGATGCACCAACCTACATGCAGACAGTACACTCATACACATAAACAATAATAAATAAATAATTTTTAAAGAAAATAGCAGGCCATAATCTGAAGTTAAAACCAAACCTCAATAGTTGGGACAATATAGAAAGGACACACATTTGAAAGAACTTACAAAGTACTTAATTTGGGGCTCTTCATTCGACTCTGAGGTCCTTGGAGACTAAAAGAAGTAAGAAGTGTGATCAGTTACACAATTTTTATTGGCAATAAGAAAAGAACATATCACTTGTTCTGCCTCCTTTTAAACAATGAAGAGGAGCATGAGAGCTTCATTATCAAATAAGGATTGGATGAAATGCTTTTTAGGGAATTTCTAAACTTTCTAAATTCCTCAGCATCTGAAAGAAACAGTAGTAGGTTAGATATTGACAAAGGCTAAAATCAACTCTGTAATGGGCACAGAAGAAATCTGGCAATTTGTGTAAGCTGGAAATTGCTCTAGTAAATTTTCAGGAGATAAACTCCAGGGTAACTCCACAGCATAAGAAAGGTGACTTTATGAGACAGGCGACATTGTCCTGGGGTGTACAAACAGTGTCATTCATATGCTTAGCTTTATATGGTTCTGAAAATAGATCATAAACTCTGGGAGGTAAGTGAACCCCATTACTTTAGACAAATTTGGTATCTTTCAAATGTTTTTTTTTTTTTTATGAAAGCTGTGCAATGATTTGAAACCTGGGTTCATTTCAAGTTGCAGTTCTTCATCAGTCCTTTTGCAATGAAAAATAAAACAAAGTATACTAATTTCTGTGTTAGTAGAGCTTCACAGAACTTGCTACAATGTGTTACAATAACAAATTTCCTCAAGGGCAAAGAAAACTCTAATTTATTTTTTTTTTCTTTTTGTATCCTTTTAACTAGCAAAGCAAGTGGAGCATAATGGATTTTTTTAATTCATTATGCCTTCCTGAATGAGTCACTTTCATCAGCCACCTTTCATTTGGCTTGAAAAAGGTCAAGGTCATGTACCAACTAACACCAAGGAACCTCATTTACAGTGAAAGCTTTTCTTCCACCTCAATTCAAAAGCGCTAACTGGAAACACCATATTAGATAATGTTGGAATAGATGTTTTCAAAAATAGAAAACCACTTGGAGTGGGGAGGGAATGTGTGCATGTTCTCTTGTTAATGTTCATACAGATGATCTTGAAATAACACTACTGTCCCATTGAAACTGAATGAGAATTAGATATATAACACCAGACTTTTGAAAGATTTATTTTTATTCATGCCTATGTCTGCGTAAGTATATGTTATGTGCATGTGGGTGCCAGGAGGGGGCATTGGACCCCTTGGAGCTGGAGTTATAGGTGGTTGTGAACCATTCAACATGGGTGCTGAGAACCAGCTTAGGGTCCCATGCAAGAACAGCAAGAATCTTAACCACTGAGTTTTCCCTCCAATTTTAACACAGAGACTTTTAATTGGCTTCATGAAGTCAGTAGATGACAATTCAAAATCTCTGACAGGATGTGATTCTTAAGATGAGGGTCATATCTACAGCAGGACTATGTACTCAGTTCTGATCCTTTGAGCTAGGCTTACAAAGATGATTGCAGAGCATAGTTTGGAAATCTAGAGTCATCAGCGGCTAGCAAGATGTCTCATCAGGTACAAGGTGCTTGCCCCCAAACATTACAACCTGAGTTTAATCCCTAGGGCCAATATGCTAGAAGAGGACTGACTCCTGCAAGTTGTCTTCTGACCTCCACATGCACACTGTGGCATGATTGCCTACCACACAAACAAATAAATAAATAAATAAATAAATAAATAAATAAATAAATAAATAAATAAATAGTTTTAAAAATAGAACCCAAGTATACTGGTGCATGCCCTAAAGCTCAGCTCTTGGGAGGCAGAGGCAGGCAGATCTCTGTGAGTTCAAGGCCAGCCTGGTCTACATATTGAGTTTCAGGCCAGCTTTGGGTTCAGGGAGACACTTTCTCAAAATAATAAATAAATAGATAAATAAACTCAAAGGAAGATCATTTTAAGTTGATCTTATACAGACTCTCATATTTTGTGCAATTTTTAATATACTATTTTACTAATTCTTTGGGAATTTCATATACTATATTTTGATCATATTCACCCCCACTTCTCCCCCAACCCCTCTCAATTTCATATCTTCTTTCACTTTTTAAAATAACCCACTGAGTCCAATTTGTGCTGACTTAGGTGTGTGGCTATTCACTGGACTATGGTCAACCTACCAGGAGTCACACCCTTAATAATCTTTCTGGAGAGATGACTCAGTAGTTAAGAGCACTGGTTACTCTTGCAGAAGACCTAGGTTCAAATCCCAATGCCCACATGATGGCTAACAACTAGCCATAACTCCAGTTCGATAGGATCTGACACCTTCTTCTGGCCTCTGTGGGCACTGCATGACACAGGTTACATACATGCAGGCATAACACTCATAAAATAAAAGTAAATACATTTTAAGAAAGCTTTCTCTCCTTCCTCTATATGCCATTACCTGTCCATGGTGTCTCAAGTGTAGGGTCTTGTGCCCTTCTTCCCTTCAGGATAGAATGTTGACTGGCTTGATCTTGTTCAGCTTCTGCGAGTTCACGAGTCCAGTGGTCCCGTCCTGTCCAGAAGACAGTTTTGCCCTGGTCCTCCCTGACATCTGGGTTTCATTTTTTGCAATGGCCAGAACTTTGAAGGGAGATGATGTAGATGTCTTATTTGTTGCCGAGAACTCCACTTGTGCTTATTCTCTGTGCAACTTTTTGGAAAGATTAAATTTCCTAATAGTAAGTATTCTAGATATCCATTCAATTATATCCTAGTGGCACTCACATCATGTGTTCTTAGCTGTAAAGAACAAAACAGAACATGAGGGATGACCCAATTCTGGGTCAACATTTCCCACAAATATTGAGAGCTCAATGGTTAACTTAACAATTAAGTTTGTAGGGAAGCTACAAGTGCTTGCAAAGTGTAGGTTCTGGGAATCGTGTCAAAGCACGAATGCAGTTGGAAATAGGAAAAGTGAGTATGGAGAAGCACCCAAACTTTTACAGGGCTGAGGAGGAAGTGTCTGTTGCTTTGATTTGATTTGTTCTCCTTTGCCCTCAGTGCGGTTTGCTTGCAATGTGTATATTCAACACTAAAAACCTGCATCCCAGCTTCCTTGAGATTTTGTTGCTGCATAAGGCCCTCCTCGGCATTTCAGGACTGCGGACAGCTCCGAAGTGGCTGTGCTATCCTGTGGGGTGGGGTTTGTGAGGGAAATGGCATGGGTGGGGGAAGAGAACTCCAAATGACGCATCGGTCTCCATTTAAACCAGTGCACCTTCCCTCCGTTTCCCCCTCTGTCTGCTAAGAGGAAACGCAATAATTCAGTGTCTTCTGTCAGTCCCGAGACTGCTGTCAACCACGCACACCAAAAATATCTGGGCGGGCAGCAAAGAGAAGAATTTTGCAAGGAATTAATTAAACCCTCACTCCCCTGGGAAGCACAAATAGTCATGAACTCTGATTGCTAACCTTCAGGGTGTGATGAGAGTGGAAATGAGGTCCTGTCTCTGCTTTCTTTCTAGCAGGACTGAAGAACAGATAGAGCCTGTTGCTGCTATAGCAGATTCCCTTCCCCTCCTCACTTCCCACCTCCTTTCATTCTTCAACCCATTTACAGCCAGACGCTCGCACATACACACATTCACAAATATTTACACACTGCCACATCGGAGAAACACACACACACACACACACACACACACACACACACACACGCACATCTGCCTGCAAGCACGCACGCACGTACTTCAGCGGTTGTCAACGTCCTGTCTCCCACCCAAACACAGACCTTTCTACACGTAGGCCAGGAAAGCGCTACCCACAGTCCGGTGACGCCACGCAGGTCCTGAGAACACGCCTTTTTACATTGAGCCGGTCTGCGAACACAGACAAACCTGCCAACCCTTAAGTCCACTGGCTGGATTTCATCTCCATGGCAACAAGCATGGCAGGTGAGACATCCACTGCTGCCTGCGAAGTAACTTTCTCCCCCTTCCTCTGTGTTCACCGACAGGGTTCCAGTGCCGGTCCGATGAGAAGGTGTCCTCATTCTGAAGCAAGAGAGCCGGGTGGGGGGCGGGGGGAACCTTCAAGGTCTGGTGAGTTCAAATTCTAGAAAGAAAAGAATCCTAATGCCTCTGCAGCTGGTGATGATGTAAAAAAATAAAAATGTGTTTTGTGTGTGCAGATTGCTGACGCTTCCTCCATAATGTTTTGTAGGAAGTTTCCATAATTCCTTCAGCTTAATATGTAGAGAAATGACTGCAGTCAGCGTAAAATAACGATGGTCTAGGCTTCTCCAGTGAGACATGCTGAGAATATTCAGATCAGGTTTACCGGTGTTCTGGAAGGAATGGGTGTCTGAAGAGTCACCCAGATATTCTCTGGAAGAAATTCTCCCGAGGTTGAAACCTCCAGGGCTTTGAGCAGGATTCTTGAAGTTCCTGAGGTTTGGGATCTCTAGGAAACTGAAATGCATACACTTCAGCACGATGAAGACATCTGGGTTTGTAATCTAAGGTTTTCCTTTGATTCCAATACATTCCATTCCTAATGATTAGCTCTGTGCAGATGTAGCCTCAGTAATGCTTCTTGCTTCTTCTTACTTTGAATAGGATTTAATGACCTTTGCATTTGATGTCTGTCATGCATATATAGGAGGGCTTGTTAGTTTTTAAGTTTCATTCTCATGTGTCTCATTTCATGAAATTACAAATATCATCTCATTAGAGATTTTTGGCTAGTGATTAGAACTAAAATACTATTTACCTAGAACATCCCATTCCTTTCAATAGTAACTATTTCAGATTTATTGTTATATTGTTAATAAACAAGAAAAAAACCTGTTGATTAAAATGAAAACATGGGTTCTTTTCTATCTTTAGTACATGCATGCATTTTGTCATTAGATTCTGCAATTGTATGTTATTGTGTACAAATTTATTTATAAAAAGTGAATTTTTATAGCATGTAATCAGTAAATAATTTACAGAAGGAATAAACATAACCTTCTGCATTCATGTACATGAAAGGCTATATAATGGGTATAAAAAAAATCTGCTCAGTCAGATACTTTCAATGGTATGATTTGAATAACTGATCACAGAAGGACTTACGTTTTTCAGTTATTTGTTGCTAACTACACAGCAGCTCCATGCCATCTGGGCCTTTGATATCTTTGTGTATAACCTTGGCCCACTGCTATGACTCATCAGGTCTTATAAATATCTGTACCTGGCAGTTGCCATAAAAGAAAGGAGGTGCTTTCAATCTGGATGCTCCCTACCAAAGTGACCATCAATTCCAGTGAATGTATCTCCAAGTAGTCTTTTATCATTAGGAGCAGTATTATAAAAAAATTATTTTACTATTTCAGTCATTCTACATATTTATAGACTAATATTTAAGCTGTGCAATGTAGGTAATGTTACCTAGTTTGTGTTGTTTCACATTTAAAATAAACTTTATGCCCTGCCAGCTTTAATTCAACTGGTTTTTCTTTTAATTTACTTATTTTTCATCTGGATTTTTATCAGTTCATAGTTTTCTTCCTTTGAAATCTGTTTCTCTCACATTTCGTTTGTTTCTGCCTCAGTAAACAGGATGGTCAGATGCTGTTTTCCACCTGAGGTAGGCCTTCCTTAAAGGTTTACTCATAGAACTTACTAGTTGTTTACTTTCCTAGCTCTTCCAACAATCACAGAAAATAAAAATGTCTTTTAAGACTTTTATGAGTATTTTTGATACCATGCTATACCAAGAAGAAATCAATGTTATAAATGAAGACATCTATTTGTTTACGATGATGTTGCTATTAGCAATATTTTTATCAGATTATACTCTGGATCAGTGGCATGGAGCTCAGGAAACAGTGATATATTCTCCAAAACATCAGACTCAGTGTTGAAATGTGATGTTATTTATTTTAATGTCAAATAACATAGGAAAGTTTGGAATTACTAGAAAAGCTAGGCCTCAAACACCAACATTCTATATACGTCTGAAATATGAGTTCTGTTTGCTAAACATGATCTGCTGCAAGTGCTTAACTTTTACTTTTATTTGCTTTATAAAGCTTGAATAAATAAGCAGACTTAAAAAATTATCTCTCTTTTATTCAATTGTTCCCCTAGATCTGAATTTTGTTTTTATCTTTGATATAAAGTATTATTTAAAGATGAATATAGAAGTCTGCTGGGTTTTTTTTTTTTTTCCTTTTAAGATGTTTATAAAGGACTGGAGAGATGGCTCAGTGGTTAAGAGCATTGGTTGCTCTTCGAGAGGTCCTGAGTTCAATTCCTACCACCCACACAGGTAGTTCCAGGGGATCCAATCTTCTTATCTCCAGAGGCTTGCATTCACATACATATATGCAGTCGAAACACTCAAACAAAATAAAAATGAGTACATAAAGTTCAAGATATTAATAAAACTGTTCCTTCTCAAGCCAAATTTTTTGTTTAAGAAGAAATGGAAGCTTCATGGTTCACAGATAAATTTTCTTAAATTTCCTTTGGAAAATTAGTAAAAACCTTATTATTTAAAATGATTCAAATTTTAATGCATTATCCTGCACCTTTTGTTCAGCTATTTTTTTTTCAAATTTTCTTCATGATCTACTTCCATTTTCTTATTAGCCATTACAACAAAATCCCCTTTAATGTAATATACTTCCAGAAATCTCTGTAATGGTGAAATAATTCTAAACAACAGGCCTTGCTGCTCTGGGCTTATTTCCATCCTCACTGCAGAATTTGACAGTTTTTGATGCCTCCATCTAGAAATCTTGACCTTGTTTTTTCTGGGTGAATTTCCTCTGATGTATTTATTCATGATCCTGAGCACTTTTTATGAATCTGCCGGGAGATCTTATTTTCCCTCTGCAGGAGATGTATGCATTATAGTTTATGGATAGCTTTTGTTTTCTACATTCAATCCTATTTGGGCATAGCAAACAGGGTCTTATGGGACTTTGAAGAACACTGTCCTAGATCAGTCTAGAACAAGTCTTTCCTTCCTTTTCCTGGGCAAACTCAATAATTCTTTCTTCTCTAAAGTTTTGAATTGCAAATATTTTTATGTACTGGGCTCTCCATCCTCCATAATCCATATAAGTTTTTTTGATGATCAATCTCTGAAATATTATCTACACTAGGAATTTAATGTTTGAGCAAATGATCTGGCTTGGCTTATTTCATGAGAACCACAAACCATGTTCAAACTAAACTTTTTGCTTTCTTTCTAAGTCTGTAGTGCACTCTTCTCTTCTTCACTGTGCTTAGTGAAAACACTCTTACATTCATAAGGCTTAACAGAATGGAGAATGGAATCTTTGATGCTTCTCTCTCTCTCTCTTTTTTTTTTTTTTTTTTTGATCTTTTCCAGACAGGGTCTCCCTGTAGCCACAGCTGTCCTGGCTGTAGACTCGCTCTGTAGAGCGAGTAGACCAGCCTGGCCTTGAACTCACAAAGATCCGCCTGCCTCTGCCTCCAGAGTGCTAGGATTAAAGGCTGATACTTCTCTTTAATTACTCACTGCATTTCTTCAGTTACCAAACCCTATCCTTCCTGTCTTTATAATGCCTTTAAAACCCAACCCTTGGGGCTGGAGAGATGGCCTAGTGGTTAAGAGTGCCGACTGCTCTTGCAGAGGACCCAGGTTTGATTCCCAGCACCCACACGGCAGCTGAGAACTTTAACTCCAGTTTTAGGGGAATCCAACACCCTCTTCTGACCTCTGCGTGCATTGCACGACACGGGTGCACAAACCTACATGCAGACAGTAGATTCATACACATAAAAATATATAAATAAAATTTTAAAAAAAACCAACCATCTTCCACATATGCACTCATGCAAACTTTCATTGCTTCTCACATGAAGCATTTTTTTCCATTTCTTGTAAAACATGTAGAAGATAATAAAGCCAATCCCATCTGTTACCTTGGGAACAAAAGTATGTGTGTAAATCACTATTATGCCCAGAAACCCAGTAGCTATTGAGTACAGGTTGTTTCCTCCTTTTTTTTTTTTTTTTGTACGTGTATGAATGTACTGTCTGCATGTAGGTTTGTGCACCTGTGTCATGCAATGCACGCGGAGGTCAGAAGAGGGTGTCAGATCCCCCTGGAACTGGAGTTAAAGTTCTCAGCCTCCACATGGGTGCTGGGGATCGAACCTGGGTCCTCTGCAAGAGCGGTCGGCGCTCTTAATCACTAGGCCATCTCTCCAGCCCCAAGGGTTGGGTTTTAAAGGCATTATAAAGACAGGAAGGATAGGGCTTGGTAACTGATGAAATGCAGTGAGTAATTAAAGAGAAGCATCAGCCTTTAATCCTAGCAGAGGCAGGCAGATCTTAACCACAGTCTGCGCTCTTAACCACTAGGCCATCTCTCCAGCCCCCCTCCTCTTTTTTTATTGACATGGTAAAGACTTAATTGTTTTGTTCTTGTTTGTATATGGCTCCTCTCTCTTTCTGGTTGGACCTCCTTCAGTAGAGGGGTCCTATCTACTACCACATAACAGTAATTCAATAAAGATTTTGGACTGAAGTATGGTGAAAACCTATTAATTTATCTAGATATAATAATGGCATTCCAGCTCTGCATCATTTCTACCCCATTCAATTTAAGATTGCATTTGCTTTTCAGGGAACCACATCATATCTTTGATTTAGACTAACTTACTGTTTTAAATAGCTAATGTGGGTAAGGTTAGGCCTTCATGATGCTACATCAAAGACCTGTCTCCATGATTAGAGAAACCAGTATTTATTAGGGTGGTTCAATGAAGGATGGCTCTACATAAAAACACTACAAACCGAGCATATCTTCCTCACAGAGGCATTATGGGAGGTTCATGTGCTAAGTTCCTAAACCAGGTCCGTACTATTTCTCCAAATCATCATGTTAACAGCAAGCTATCAGAAAGGGGCAAATTTGGCTTTTGGTATGTGCTTTAGTTTAAATGTGCAGTTTTCCCCAAAGGCCCATATATGCTCAGCCTGGGTGCCCAGCCATGGCATTGGCAGTCTGAGAAGTCTTTAGTAGGAGATGTGCCATATAGAAGGAAGTTAGGTCACTGCAGATGTACCTTGAGGGGGACAGTGGGACCCCAGCCCTTCCTTCCTCTCTTTATTCCCTGGTCCAGAACCAAACTAGCAGGACCATGTGGTCATGGCTGAACCTCAGAACCAGTAAACCACGTTACAGTTTCTCTCTCTTTTTTTTTTTTTGATTCTTTGCTATTTTGCCATCGATGGAAAGCTGAGCAGCACAATGTTACCCATTTAACTCATGTCGCTTTTAGTTCCTTTTTAAGTGCTGAAATTACTTGTTAACAAGCATTAGTTACAAATTATCAATGGAATTTTCATAATTTCCTTATTCCTCTTGAAAATTGAATGTCTGTCTGTCCATACTCATAACACTGGTAACTGTCATATGGTCAATAACTTCTGCAAGCCATGAGTCATCTCATCCTGGGTGTTTTCACTCCAGCTGAATATGCAGTTTAATATGGCTAACCACTGTTCTGCTATATTCTCTTCTGTCTAGTTTTACTGTGGTTTTTAAAGGCCATTCTATATGGGTTAGAAAGACAGAAGTGAATTAGATGTTCCTGGTTTGTTTTGTAATTATGAGACACTTTAAAATAATTATGTCTGTCTTTTCCACAGAGGTGTAATGTCAGTGTGGCAGGTGCACATCGTTATCAAGCTCACCAATACATAGCACCAAGAACAGTGCTGACACATACATGGTTCTCTGTCTCTCTGTCTCGCCACCTGTGTATGCCTCTGTGTGTGTGTGCATGTGTGTGTATTCAATGAATAAGTTAAGAAATATCCTATGTTGTCTTCAGCTCATTCGACCCTTCAGGCTTCCTGAGAGCATCCCTGAAGTTTTGGGTCCTGTTTCAGCATTTGCTCTAACTATACTGTGTTTCTTCTATATTTGTATTAATAATGTGGATATAGAGTACTTAATATCATGAAATAGACATTTATGTGTTCTAAGAAACTATACACATCATGACTTTTTCATTTATTAAGTGATTTTTATCACTTTCACCATCCACATCCCTACTTGACTCAAAAGATTCTGAAGTAACTCACAGTAATCATACTGGATAAGGGCAGCAGTCAAGGATGAGACAGGAGGAGAAGGAATAATTAGACCAGAAATCTTAAAATTATTTTATGTGTATGAGTGTTATAACTCCATGTATGTAAGTGCACCCATGTTGTGCAATGACCACAGAGGCCAGAAGAAGGTGTCAGATACCCTGGAACTGGAGTTATGGATACTGTTCAAACCCAGGTCTTCTGCAAGGGCAGTGTTCTTAACTGCTGAGCCATCTCTCTAGACTCTAAAATTAGATTTTTAAAAACAATATAAGATTGTCTTCATATTTGTATCCTTCAGCATATTTAATTTATTTCAATTCAAATACTTATTGGATAGAGATGATATATCAACTTAGAAGTATTTTTTTACTAAATTCATTAATTCACTTATTGTCTAAGAGTCTAAGAGTGAAACATTATTTGGCATATGTTGATAAATTATAATACAAAAGGGGGCTTTGTTTTAGCTAGGAAAGGACTTTGTTTTAATTTAAAAGAAATATATGGGCTGGAGAGATGGCCTAGCAGTTAAGAGCACTGACCCCTCTTACAGGGGACCCGGGTTCGATCCCCAGCACCCACGTGGCAGCCGAGAACCGTCCGAAACTCCAATTCCAGGAGAACTCCAGTTCCAGGGGAATCCAACACCCTCTTCTGACCTCCATGGCATTGCACGACACAGGTGCACACACCTGCATGCAGACAGTACATTCATACACATACAGAAATAAATAAAATAAAAGAAAAGAAATATATGATTTTTATTGCTGCACCTAGAAATTTCCTCTTTTTATTGTTTTACCTATTTATTTGGCTGGTATGTTTTACTAAGAATAAGCCCCAAACCAACTCATTTTGACTTCTGTGATCAGCTATGACCTTGTTTATGTGTCTATCCTAAAATGTTTTAAAAACACCTAACACTATTTAGCTACTTTTATAAAATTTGCTAGAGTCTCTTAAACATAAAATAATGATAAAATAATGAGTGAGCTAAAAAATGGAAATGAATAAATTGTTAAAACTATCCAGGTGCTAACTTTTGTTATGCTAAATGTGGCATAAACAGAGTCTGAGACAGAGTTTAATGGCCCAGATGTTTATTAAGGAATGCCCTTTGGCTCAACACCTGTAGAAGAGTAGGAAGTAGAGCAGACATGGGCTGAATCTGTGTTTAGAAATGTACCCAAAAGCAGCCTCAGCTGACATGGAGTGGAACTCAGAGCTCTGTTCCTTTTGCAATCTTGAGTCAAGATTGACTGGGCTTCCTTCTACCAATCAATCGTTGATGACCATCTCTCTTGGGAGGAGATGTGACCTTGGGTAATGCCGTTCTCTGCACCTGAGGAAACCCATGAGAGATGATCCCGACTGTTAGCCACACTCCCCTTGTTATAGGTACATCGTACTGTCTACCAACAGACCAGTATTAATGGTTCCTCTTGCCCACGTATTCCCTGAAATGTTAAATATTGTAGTTTACAAGGTTTTGCACCACTGAAAAATCAATTTAAACAACTAATTTGTATAAATCAGTCAAGCATAGGCCCAACACAGCCATGTGGGACTATTCAGCTTTTCAGGTTCTACATCTGCGAAACAAACAAACTTGACTTATGAGCATCCCAACAAAGGACCATTAATTGAAAAAAAAATAATAGCAACATAAAAAAAGTTTAACCCCATCTCCATGAAACATAATACAAGAACTCAGCCTTCAACAGGATTACTGTGAGCCACTGAAGTAATCAAAAAAAATTTTTTAAGGTAAAGCACGCATCCTCACAGTTTCCTCAATAAAAGCAAATGTACATTGGTGTTCTAGCTTCCTTTCGTTTGCTGTGACAAAACACTCTGATCAAAACCAACTTGGGGAGAAAAGGTTTTATTCAGCTCGTGTATCCTCCGGGGTCACAGTTCATGACTGAGGGAGCCTAACATAGGAACTCAGGGTAGGAACCTGGAGGCAGGAGCTGAAGCACAGGCCATGGAGGAATGCTGCTTACTGGCTTGCTCCCCTGGGCCATGTCCAGCCTGCTTTCTTATACTGTACACAACAACCTGCCAGGCAGGCACCATCCATAGTGGGCTAGGCCCGCTATGCAGAGCAACTGTTAACCATTTGATTCAAACAATTTTGTTCTCATTTTAATTAAATTAACCTACAAGACATCAACTGAACAAAATGCCCTCTTTTGTTTAAATTCAACGTGAACGTTGTGAACATTTTAGCTGTAGTTTTAGAATCTCCATACAGAGGGCATAGGTTGGAAGGAGAACTAGGAACTTATAAAGTTGAATTGCAGAGAAAACATGAGTTTAACTTGGATTTTATGTTTATTTCAGGGATTCAGAAAACTAACGTCGAAGGGAGGTAGCCCACTACTCTTGCTTGCTTTTATCTCTTTTAACTGTTATGTTGAGCATTGCCTATATTAATCTAATTCACATCTTTTCTTAAGAAAGTGATATTTAAACTGGGTGTGGCAGAATATACCTGTAATCCCAGCACTGGGGAAGGCTACAGCGGAAATATTGCTAAAAGTTCAAGGCCAACCTGGACTATTACATAGTGAGTTCTAGGCCAGCCTGGAATACAAAGTGAGACACCAACCTCTATCTCTCTCTTTCTCTCTCTCTCTTTCTCTCTCTCTCACACACACACACACACACACACACATCACAACATATTTATAGTAGTAGAGAAGAAAATACAGGGATATAGTATGAAAACTAAACGAACAAAAAAGAGAAAAATTAGATTTTGTTTCAAACAAGATGGTGCTGGAAATAGACCTTGAAGCCAAGGGCTTTCAACAGCACCAGCAGCTTATCTAACATGCTAATTAACCTTAGCTCCACATGCAAACAGAAAGTGAAAATTAGATGAAAACTGAGATCAAAGAAGCAGTGACAACTACCTAACAATGCATTAAAGGCATTAGTGTCTGTTATCTGAGCATGGGCTTTCTTGCAGTTACTCTAGCAGAAGCTGCTGCCTCACTGCTAGTTTGGTTGTGATCCACACCTGATAGTTTCAAACATCACTGACAAGGGAAGAAGGTTTGTGAAATGCCCAATTTTATAAGGCAGTTTCTTATGCAATGCTGTACAAGGACAAAACTGAACTAATCCATTTTGTACCTTAGGCAGAGAACTGACTCCTGCAGGGATTCTGAAGAGCCAGCAGGATGCAGCTGTGAACAATGAGTAGTGCCAGCTGTGGCAACTCCTCAGCCAAGATGAGTGTCAATGATGTCTCTGCCTTCTCACTGACTCTGGAGCAAAAGACTGGCTTTGCTTTCGTGGGGATTCTGTGCCTCTTCTTGGGGCTTCTTATCATTAGATGCTTCAAAATTCTGTTAGACCCATACAGCAGCATGCCTTCTTCTACTTGGGAAGATGAAGTTGAAGAGTTTGATAAAGGGACATTTGAGTATGCACTGGCCTGAGAGTTCCAGATTTATGCTTTTTGTACAGTTGCTGTTGGGATGGACACATGGTGGATACATTTGTAACTAGCCTGACTGTGCTGGAGAGAGGTTCATTTCATTTACTTTATCCAATAAACAGCTGGAATTGACTTAGCCCCAGGGTGTGTAAATGGCAGCTCTTTATTGAGACTGTGCTTTTCTTTACCCCTCCTGAAGGAGGTTTCTAAGCATAGAGCATAACCTGGCTTGTGCTACCTTTCAAGCTCAGGAGCCTTCTCCACATTCCAGACACTAAGCACAGCTTTAGTGAACCAGAATGCCAGGGGATTTTTAGATTGGAGAATAAATAATATGATTTCTTCTATAGAAGTCACATGTCAAAAGGTTCCCAGTGAAAATATTTCAGAAAACTAACACCCAAACCTTACAGGTTCCCACAGAGCTGAAAGTGGCCAGGATTCCTGATACTTGTCTAGTTTTTATAGAATCTCTTAAGATGAAATCCTGTAGCTTGGAGTCTAAACCAGGCCTGTTTTATACTGATAACTCCCCACCACCTCTCATATAAATAAACAGCTCTAAAAAGGAAGTTTCTGACTTTAGCCAGAAGAAAGGTCAATTATACTAAAGCAGGAAGTCCAGTGTGAGCCCTGTCACCACTGGCACTATGTGGTCAGCCAGTGGTCTAGTTTCAGTGGACTTTAGGGGGATGATAACCAGAATGCTCATTTTAATATCAACCTAAAAATGCTACAAATGTGCTTGAAAGGCTGAGAGCTAAGATTTAAATATCACACACGTTTTTCAGGTAAGTGGCCTGAATTCTAATGTAGGCTCACCGAAGAAATAGCTTTATGACCTAGAAAATGGCCTAAGGCCAACCAGGGTTCCACAACAGCAAAACAAGGATAAGAAACCTACCCTGAATATCTAGAAAGAACACTGAATGGAGCTATGAGATAGAATAAGTGAATTTTACTTTGAAAACAACAGAACACTCTTTAAACATACTTTGCTCTCCACCTGTCTCTGCCATATCCCCAACTCAGCATGGAGTTACACATGCCTCCAACATACCTGAGTTTTACATGGGTACTGAGGATCTGAACTCAATCCTTCATGGTTGGCAGCAGGCACTTTACCCGCTGTGCTCTCTCCCCAACTCCTACACTGTTTTACCCATTCAGGTCTACAGCACTCCAAAAGAACGGTCACAGACAGATTCGTGATGGTTCTTTTCTCATAGAAGGTTTAGAAAACTCCTGCATTAGCTGTGGTTCTTCTGTACCAAACCCTCACCAAGGAAGCTCTTTGTATTCTAGCTGGTACAAGAATGCAAGCTGGAAATACCTCACATCCATTGGAAATCTGGCTTAAGAATAATTCACTAAGCCAAGCTCAGCTGAACTTCCTGGAAGCCATCTGTGCCTAACCTTAGGCATCTTCTTTGTGACTTCTAAAGTGCCCCCTAAGATGTGAGTCCAAGTTCCAGATTCTCCATTTGTCCCCCAGGCAAAACATCCACCAAGAGTTAACAGTGACTAGAGAGTCACAACATTAGATCTTTGTTTTGGAACCAAGAAAGGTTCTCAAACCAAAGGGCAAGAGAAATTCATGAAGATTGGCATTGTTGCTTCTGCGCATGGCTTCCTCCCACCTCACTCTTGTTCGAAATCTCAATAAAGCATGCTGATGGAAAGGGACTTCATCTGTGACTGACTGTGTGTCTGTCTCTTTTATAAATTTTAAGGGTAGAAGAAAGATCATTACATGTATTTTCAGAGCTAAAAGTGATATAATAAATATAAAAGGCTGGTTGTATTTGGGATACAACATGAGAATTTTGTTTTGTTTTGTTCTTGGTTTTGGTCTGCCTAGTCCCATCCCACTGGAGAGTCACTCTCTGGACCAGGCTGGTGGGGATCTCACAAAGATCTGCCTGCTTCTGCTTCCCAAGGGCTGGGACTAAAGGTACAGACCACCATGCTCAGTATATGACATGGAAATTTCAAGAAATGCTAATGCTTCTGTGAAAAGATGTTCAGTATCATAAACAGCCCCTGATACCACTTCCAAGAGCCTGCCAGGTGGAACAGGAGGAAGGCTGTTCCCACAGAGAGCTTTGTTCCCTGACCTACCCACTTGTCTGAAAGGCCTAAATCAGGCTCAGCTTTCAAGGAGGACTTTATGGATGGTGTAATTTCATTCACAGCCCCCCCCCAAACTATCTCCCGTTCACTCAAGAGAGAAGGTTTGAGTCCCCTTAAAAAGAACAAAGACTTTCATTTCCCAGTTAGAGATAAAAGCTTTAGAATGAAAATGTCTGCTTGATATAAGACCAAGACCAAAAGTAATTCATACTCCACTGGAGTCAGGCAGGCAGGCATCAGGAAGAAGCAGGCACACACAGCCTTTAGTAGAGGAAAAATGCTGAAGAATGGTCAAGGTGTTCCTGAAGGTAAGGGTTACAAAGAGCAGGTTTGTCTAAGGCCTTAGCTCCATTTCAGCTGTCCCTAATCTCGATCTATTAAATAAGTAACCCCAACACCGCCTACCTGAATCTGAAATCTGATTACTTCCTATACTTAATATCTTTTCTCCTCTGAGAGTTGGAACTCTTTTGTTTCATTTTGTTTATTTTATTGAGTTTTTGTGCATTTTACACTATACTTCTTACGTCAAATTTAGATCTCCTCCCCCATTCACCCCCAGACCACCCCCCACCAGTGGCCTCATGCAGTCTGTCATACATGTCAAGTCCTATCCAGTCAAGCATTTGTACCCAGATGTCCTTTGGTGCAAGTTCATCCACTGGAGACTAGTCAGCCTATCTAGAGATCTTAAGAAGATCTCTCCCTCACCCAGCAGTAATCAGTTCCCAGGCTAGGGATGGTCCATTGTCCATTTCCCTGCTCCACGCTGGGCTCCTGTCTGATCGAGTTGGCACGGGTTATGTGCACTACGCTACCATGGCCTCCGGCTCACATAAGCAAGCTTCCACAGGATCTCACTATGTATCCCAAGCTGAAAATCACTAAGTAACTGACCTGAAACTCGGCATGTAGAGCATCCCAGGCTGATCTTGATTTCACAGTGATCCACCTGCCTCTGCTTCCCAAGTGCTGAGATTAAAGGCATGCATCACTGTGGGGTGTCACCTGAAGAGGGACTAGGGAGAAGAGGCTCGAACCAGCCGGCCTCCCCGGTGGATGGAGCTGAGCGGGATGATGAGTGTCCATGGTCCATGACCAGGAGCTCAAAGGGAGGACTCACTTTATTGCATCAGGCAGTGGCTTATATATGCTTTGCAGGAGGGGTGGGGAAAATAAGGTTAGAGAGGAGATACGTAGAGTGGGGGGGATAGCTTTGGGCCAATAGTAACTCACCACATCAGTTGTAGCCATTTTCAGGTCGGGCTATGCTGAGTCACTCCTATGCGGAAGTGACTGGCCAGAGACAGGTCGCTAAACTCTAGTCAGGCTCAGGGGGTTACAGTAGGCTGCATTCTCTAGGGCCCACAGGGCCCAACATATCACCATGCCCAGCCTGGAGCCTGATTTTGAAGAAATAAATGACTTCTATTATGGGCCTTTATGAGAAGATTGAAGGCAGATGCGATGGCTCAGAGAGCAGAAGTACTTGCTGCCAAGCAATATGATTCTCAAGTTTCTGATCCTTGAGACCCACATAGATGAAGGAGAAAATCAACTCCTGACTCTGATCTGCATCAAGGCCATGAGTTATCCCCCTGATCCATACACATACAAATAAATACATGTACCAGGTATGGTTTTCATGCCTTTAATTCCAGCACTTGGGAGGCAGAGGCAGGTGGATCTCTTGAGCTCAACACCAGCCTAGTCTACATAATGAGTTCCGGGACAGCTAAGGCTACAGGGAGACCCTGTCTCAAAAATACAAAAATCAAACACAAACAAATAAATACATGTGAAAAAGAAAAAGAAAGACAGAAGATTGAGTTAAGGTTATTTGTAATTCTATTTCTGGTAGAGCCTCCTCACATTCCCTGACAGAGTAGCATAGCATTAATTGACTAAGAACACCCAAGGAATTTTCCTGAGGCTTTTCCTGATGGCTTTCTGTCACCCTGTGTCTGGTTACCAATTTACCTTTCTCTTTATTGGAATGGGTGCAATAGCTATCCCTATCTTTAACAACTGATCTCAGAATCATGAGCACGAGTAATAAAAAGTCACAAACTGGTTATAAATATTGCTAAAACAGCACAAGCAAAGACCATGAACAAACTGGTGCTGTTCTAAACAGTCCTCACAGTAACTCAGCAAGCAAGGTGCTATTGCCTCTGTGTTAGCAGATGAGGACATTAAAGCCCACAGAATTGGTGAATCGCCTGAGTTCTTTCAGAAAGGAATTGGCAAGAACAGAATTGAAATTGGGCATTCTTACCCCAGAGCTCAGGCCTAACACATCACACCACAAGCCAGCCAGGCAACCAGAAATTGGTCGGATAGTTTCTTATTAGACACAAAGAGGACTCATTCAATCATTCTGATTGAAAACCGATGACAGAACCTGCAGGGAAGAATTTCCCGTGCTGTCTTAATAATCACCAGCTCACAGACTGGAGCAAACGTTTTCCTCAGCAAAACTCAAAAACTAGGTTTGATAAAAAATGTTCTTCCCTGTGAAGACAAAAAGGCCATTTAGTAGTTCCACTGGGAGTTTGACCCACAGTTTGACTCCAGCTTGAAACAGTTTTCCTACCAGACAAAATTATCCAGCAAGACATGGATTCTACTGTCTGTTCACTTTCTGTGCAGAGAGGTCACAGTAACATTTATTCTAAATAAGATCAAATGACTTCAGGTTTTCATTTTCCAGCTACACAATACTGACATTATCTCTTGTTCACAATATTTTGCTCCCTCTGGTGAACAATAGATCACTAAGTCCATCGAAAATGAGAAGATCAGCCAGGCCTGGTAGTGCAGGCCTAATCCCAGCTCTTTGGGAGGGGGATGGGGGAGGAGAGCAAGCTCAAGGCCAGCCTGGACAATTTAGCAAACTCCTGTCTCGAAATAAAAAGGTTTTAAAACAGGGTTGGGGGAAGATGGGAACACGGCACCATGGTAGAGCATTTACCTAGCATGTGTGAAGTCCTGGGTTCAATTCTAGGAAGGAAGGAAGGAAGGAAGGAAGGAAGGAAGGAAGGAAGGAAGGAAGGAAGGAAGGAAGGAAGGAAGGAAAACTCAATTTATCTAGCCCCAAACAACTGAAGCAATATTTTTAAAGGATTGCTGTTGAGCAATCTATTCTTCTTATGAATTAAAGAAACTTTATTTTGTTTACTGTCTAAAAGGATTAATGATTTACTACTAGTTACTAGTTGATGTGGTACTTAAGGCTCCTCGGGGCTAATGACTGGGCGGGCTTCTAGTTCTATTCCAGGCCAACAACTGGAAAGTCATCTCTTTCAAGAAAGGTTTAAGCCAATAGGAAGAAGCCTAAGGTTGTGGGCTGAAAGCTAAGGCCCCATATATGCCTGTGTGATGCTAAAATAGGTTCTACTTCCTCAGAAGGTTTCAGGAAGGAAAGGTAAGCAGGTCTGGGCTGGGTACAAACCTCACTTAAAATCATGTCATAAAACAAATCCTGAGGAACGGGTTAAAGGATGACAGGGTCTGTCTGAGAGGAGTGAGATGCTCTAAGAAGAGACCAGCTTCTCTGGTAATTTCACCAGGAGCAGCTATTTGAGAGTTCAATTTTTTTCAATTCAAAGAAATGCCTTTAATAACTACATGAGAGTTAATTTTTTGTTTGTCTTGGTCTCGTCTTTCTAGCTTTCTTTGATATAACAAATTTTAAGGTCTCAACTGAGAAATATTATTCCATAGACAGTATTTTAAGATTGACACATACTGTAGAATTGTAAAAATTACCATGTAGCCTGTTCAGTTCGATGACTGTTTCACTAAAGGATCCAGTAGAACATGAACCTTTACTGGTCACTATGATTTATTTTCACATCCAAAAATTCATTTTTTATTTCCATAATATCATTTATGGAAAAAAATATAAATATATGAATGAATGAAACACTTCAAAGGCTACTAATAATTCTGAGAATTTCCAGGGGTCTTGACAGGCTGTTTTTTTTTTTTTTAATTTCATCTTCTAAAAGTAATCCTGTATTTTTTGCATAGGTTAAAACAATTTCTGAATGAATGTACAGTTTTATAACTTGTAAAATGCACTTTTAGAAGTTTTTAGTTTTAATTTCTATGTATCATAGAGTGTACAATCCTATCAACAAAAAATTTCAGCTCTGTCAGGAAACTCTGTTCAGGCTGAGAATATTTTCATCTAGTCTACTCCTGCTGTCCTCAATCAGTAAGTAATCCCTGGTCCAAAAGTCCTACTGACTTCCGGGCAACTACTACTAACGGGGTCACATTTTAATGACTCCGTTGGGCTTTCTGTTTGCAGAAGCAAGTCCCTAGTTATTGATTAGGGGTTCACTGTTCAAATGACTAAGATTCCTGGGCAAGTAATTTTTAATGAAATGAGTTTAAAATCGTATGTCTTATAAAAGAAAACTGTAATTTCATACCCCAGCCCCACTTAAATGTGCCTGTATTGTCTGGAACAAATTTAATTTTCATTCTCAGTGACAGCTTTGAAGAGCACTCTGAAGATTACATAGGAGACAATATACCAACAATATATCAGGAATTGAATTCTTGAGCTCATCTTGAACAAAAGGTCCCTAGTGTAACCACATTTGAGTTTGTTTTGAAGCAGAAATATTTATTTTTTTTAAAAAATAGCCAGAATATAAGTAGTTTAGTCCAAAAAGTCCATTTTGGAAGATGTCACTGAACACTCCTTCCAGTTCAGTGCCCAGTAACACCAGCCGTTTTCAAGTTCATGTCATAAACGAGGGCCATGATAGCTGTGCGGCTGTGGGCGATAGTTCCGACCCCCCACATTATGAAGAGACCTCTTTTGGGGAAGAAGCCCAAAACAGATTGAGAATAAGCTTTAGGCCTGGGAATCAAGAATGTTATGACAATTTCCTCCATAATGGAGAAACTGCTAGAACAGATGCTACTTTCCATGCCTATGACTCCCACACAAACACATATTACCTACAAACCTTTGGCCACAACACCATGGACGCCGTTCCCAAGATTGAGTACTACCGCAACAGCGGCAGCATGAGTGGGCCCAAGGTCAACCGGCCCAGCCTGCTGGAAATCCACGAACAACTCGCCAAGGTAAGACTGAAGGGCACGGCCAGTATCCTTCCTTCCCCTCCTGTTCGCCGTTTCCTCAGCGTTAGTAAGACTCTTCAATGTGCACCGCTCAGATGAACAGGGCTATTCCAAACCATCTATCTTACTTACACAGCTGTTTCTAGTACCCAAGAAACAGAAAATCTCCAAGTGCTTCACAAACGTTTACTGACTTGGGAGAGAACTACAGACTTAACTCTGGAAGTTAAGCAATACATTGTATCTTGTTTGCAATTATCGTTACTCTATCCACACATGGCTGAACATGTCAAACTGAATACTAAGCTGTTTCCACTGGAGGAAAGCTCTCTAGCAGTTCTTTAAAACAATCACTGTGCTTTCCTATGGATGCCAGCCTTTGGTCTAGTGAGTATCTTGATTCTCAGCTACTCAGGAAGCTAAAGTATTTTTTTATATATTCTCTAAATGGAAGAACAGAAAGTAAGATTCAGCATTGCTGTCCTCCCTTCAAAACTCTATCTATCTGCACATGAGATAACTAAATTTAAAAATATAGAAGCAGAAGTGGCTAAACTTGATGCTTAAAGAATGAGGGCTCCTAAGTCTGCTAGAAGAATAAGGCAGTGCTTTCTAACCATGCAGCCCATCATTTAGAAGCTTAGTAGATAGCTTCTATCAGTTGCTCTAAGATATGTTGACAGATTTTAACCCTTGTTTTTCTGTGACAGTTTGCGATGAATATCATTCTTCTACGCATATATGTACATGTGTTTGTGTACCTGTGTGTACAGGTGTGTGTGTGTGTGTGTGTGTGTATGTGTATGTGTAAGCTCAAGGTTGATGTCATGTGTATTCAAAAATCATTCTCTATCAACTTAAGCTGTGTCTCCCTCTTGAACTGAGAGCTTGATGACTCAGCTAGACTCCTTAGGCAGCCTGCTCTTGGGACTTGTCTCCACCTCCTCAGTGTTGACATTACAGATGTCCCTACACAACAACCTGGCACTTAACATGGGGGCTGGGGATTCAAACTTCCACTTCTCCACAAGCGCCTTGACCGCTGAGGCTGTGTGAGGACTCTCTGTGCTTCTACTGCTGAGGCTGTGTGAGGAGTCTCCTCTGCTTGCGCTCCTACGGCTGAGGCTGTGTGCACATTGTCTGCCACTGCAGGCACGGAGCAGCCTTAGCCTCCTTCCATTCATTAACCTCTTCCCTGCTACTGAATTTGATTCAACCGTTAGCTTTGTTTTCACCCCCTCAAATAAAGATGGAGAACTTGAAATGTATTGTATCTATGTTGCCACCGTCTTGACATTTGAAAGGTAGTTTTTCAAATCACAAGTAGGAACAGCCAACAGAACAAGCATTATATAATAATTCTCAGATACTTCACATATTTGTATACCAAATATAAAATGATGCTGTTTACTTAAATCATTAGAAACTGGAAAGCAGCTGGCATAGTAGAAATTACAAAATATTTTTTGTACCCATAACTACAATGGTCTCCAAACCCAGGCAGCAATGATGCACTTGAACTGCAAGGCAAATATATTTACTTAGGAAGCCAGCTGGGTTTTGTGCAAATTGTGGCTAAAATTTCCAAGTTAGAACAATCATTATACATATTTTTTTAAGAGGCAAAATGAAAAATCTATTTGAAAGACATTAGCTTCTGCCTTAAGTGAACCCCTGTACAGAAAGGGGTTTCACTCAAGGCTTCTTCACCCAAAGAGGTATTTTCATAATGTGGGAAATCAGGGCTGTTACAGAAAAATATAATTATGATAGCAGTCATAGATGCTGACAGAATTTGTAACCCAAATGATCCAAGATCATGGTAGGAGAAATCCTTTTCACTTGCTACAGCGTGAAAGTAAATACCTATGCTGCTGGCAACAGATTGCAGATTTCAGAAAACTCCAGTTAAGAGCAGATGAAAAGGCCTATCCATTGCTGCTTCTACAGTAATGTACAATCTACACAGCATTGCTTGTCTTGCAAAGTGCTTTTGAATATTAGTTTATATGCATATAAAAATAGTCCATCGATTATAATGCATAAGAATTCAATAAATGGTTGTTGAAAATGATGGTGGTAATTTTTTAGACTAGCTTTTTATTTTTAAATTACAATAATATAAATACTTATATGTAATGAAATGCTGCTCATCTAACACAAATCTTTAGTTATTCTCTTTAAGACAATCGTTACTGACAGATTTTATAAATCCTTCTAGAAAATTTCTAACTTAATAAGCTTCTATATCTATAAATGTAAGTATTTATATTCCTACCTAACTTTCTGTCAGTATTCTCTCCTAAAATGCATATCAGAACATAGTTTCCATTGTTCTATGCTCTGCTCTTTTCGTAACATAAGAGACCTTGGGGGTCTTTCCCTACTTAGCAGGCCCGCTGACTATTTGGCATGTGGTGCAGATTAATCTTGCATTTCTAGTTTGTAAAAAGAATTCCATTTTCAGTATCCAGCTGAATTCTTGTGGCTACTTTTCATACACAGTTCCTAACTACAGGGCTAACCAAACTGAAACTCCTCTTTACACAAATTAACCAACATTGCTGTTAATGTTTCAGAAAAATATAATTATGATGGATTCAGAAAAATATATATCCTTTCTATCAAAGCCATGTGTTCCAATGTCATTGAAATAAACTATGAAAACTATAAAGTACTATAAAAACCAGAGTGAAAATATTATTTTTAAGGAAGCTGATTATATAGAAATCAATTCAAATTGAAATGAATGGAATAGCTCCACATTTGCACCAGACTATTTGAAACTAAAAGCATAAATAAAGAAAAACATTAATCATTGACTACAGTTATTTATTGAGAATTTTCTGCCACACATCTGTCTCACACTTGAACAACATCTCCTTGATCCTTCTAATTGCCCCTCCAGGCAGCCACTATGGTGGTGGTGTTTTGTGCATGGTGATAATTTCTCAAAGTACTAGGACCTTCTAGAAGAGAAAAAGAGAAAGAGAAGTTAATAAATTCCCAATGTGAAGGAGCCAAGTCACAGGGCTGGTAACCTTAGCCCAAGTGTTCATGACCCCACAGCCTTCATCACTCTTATGAGTTCACTCTACTCCCATGACCGGCTTCCTTGAGTCACTCTGTATCAAGAGTAAATGCTGGGACTCGGGCTCAGATGAAGATATCACCTCAGCCATAAGATCTATTGATTCTTTTCCTGAGTTAATTATAAGTCTCAATCATTTTCATTATCTTTATCAGATACATTCATTAGGAATTTATAAGAGTTTCTGTATAATGTGTGTTGTAGTGGTTGGCTCCATCTAGAGTTTTATATATAAGTCAATTAGCATTATTATAGATTTTAAAAGGGCAGGTTTGTGAGGAAACACTAAGTCACACAACCCACGTCTTAAATGCTAACATTAACAAAAATGTACCAATGTTTTCCTCTAAACAGAATCTTGTCTAAAGTTAACTTCCAAGTTTTGAACTTTGGCATTCAAATGGGATATCTGAAATTAAAAATAATCAATAAGCTAAATAGTCAAATAAAATAGTCATTAAAAATGAAGTAATAAACACCTTAAAAGCTAGCAACCAACAGAAACTATCCCTAAACTACTTAATTGAGTGAAATTATATGAAGAAGTGTTCATGATAACTTAGTGGAGTTTCTTCCTACACAAATCCAGTGCCCCTGGGAGGGCTTGCTATGAAAATAATCTGAGGAAGAAACAAAACCATGATGAATTTCCCACTGTAATGGTTTCATAATAGATGATGATTAGAGTGGAAATCCTTTGAAAGGATTCTTGGAAAATATTAAGTTTTCAATTTCTTTTTATTGCACGGGACTAAGTTTAGGCATAAATTATCAAACACATTAGGGGGCTGGAGAAATGGCTCAGTGGTTAAGAGCACTGGCTGCTCTTGCAGAGGTCCTGGGTTTGATTCCCAGAACCTACATGGTAGCTATCAAATGCCTGTAACTCCCGTTTTAGGGGAATTCGACTCCCTCTTCTGACCTCCAATGACATTGCATGACATGGGCAGACTTATATACATTCAGACATTATACTCATACACATAATAAAAAAAATAGGAGCTGGAGAGATGGCTCAGTGGTTAAGAGTGCTGAATGCTCTTGCAGAGGACCTGGGTTTGATTCCCAGCACCCACATGGCAGCTAAGAACCATCTTTAACTCCAGTTCCAGGGGAATCCGACACCCTCTTCTGACCTCTGCAGCATCGCACAACATGGGTGCACACCAACCTACATGCAGACAGTACACTCATACACATAAAAAATAACAAATAAAATAATAAATTTAATGATCAAACACACAAATTTGTTTATGTAATAACTGTTTTCAGGCACAAATATATGATTATAAATGGTGACTATGGGTAGCGATTTATAGTCATAGTTCATAGTAAAACAGGATCAAAACAGCCCTCTCATTCTTGTCATTTCCTGTTTATATCAAAGGATAAAAAAATAGAGTCAATATACTATTGATCAATAAGATATAGAATAGGTTGGAATGATAGCTCCATAGTTAAGAGTACTGGCTGCTCTTGTACAGGACCTGAGTTCAGTTCCCAGCATCCACATGGGAACTCATGACTAAGAGTAACTCCAGTTCCCAGGGAGCTGATGCCCTCCTCTTTGCGAGCATGGCATACATGTATATGGTGCACTTACACACATGCAGGCAAAACATTCATACACATAAAATAATCAACATTTTAAAGTAGTAAGGTAGGAAATGTGCTTAGAGTCATATGTTTCTCATTCTGAACTGGATGTTGGGAAATGTCTGGTCCTTACTGGGGTTTGGTTTTTAAAGATTCTACTGCAACAGAGTGAGGGATGTACGAGGGACAGAGCTGGCCATAGGCTGGATGATGGGCACATGAGATTTCTTATATTATTCTTTCTACTTTTTCACATATGTAAGTATTTCATTAATAAAATTTAAAACAATAAGAAAATCATCTAAGTTTACATATTTATGGAACCATTTCTCAGTAGTCTACCCTAGGAATAAACACTCAAAATGTGATAGCACATGTAAGTAGCAAATGCTATCTAGATAGAACTTAAAAATAAATGTGCTTCCTTTCTTCTGTTTAAATGATACTTATAAAGGCACTTTTATTTTAGAAATATAAGAAAATAACATTACATATTAAATAACATAGTCTCTTACCCTCAGGAAGAACTTACTAGGAAATTTCTCCTTAAATTTCATGTGACTGAAGCTTTATTAGTTTATTAATATTGGAAGAAGAAACATTTATCAAATAGTCTTCCTTTCTTTTAACATGAACTTTATTTTACCCTTTCTGAATCCTTAATGCACAGGTAGAACTCTTGGTGAATGAGTAGTCATTCCCTAGAGCTATAATTAAAAATGTAGTAACAAAAGGTTATGGATCACCATTTATGGTAATGGAGTATGAATAAACAAATTAATTCAAATCATGAAAGGAAAAGCAATTTCA
The DNA here is from genome assembly GCA_009823505.1 of Rhizomys pruinosus. Classification (NCBI taxonomy): domain Eukaryota; kingdom Metazoa; phylum Chordata; class Mammalia; order Rodentia; family Spalacidae; genus Rhizomys; species Rhizomys pruinosus. The sequence continues at coordinate 1,740,011 of VZQC01013883.1, forward strand.
GGATGTAATCATAAAACTCTTCACCTTTGCAATACTGGTCTCAAGAACGTGCAGTACCCAGATGCTTGCCCCCCACAGGCAGTGCTGAGAGCCCTCCTATCTTCACAAAGCCATGTCCCAAAGTCATGTTCAATATTCATATGAGATGTTCAACTTCTTATTGTTCTGGCTCACAAAGGAAGCATTTATTAATGTGTGAAACCGAGGTTTGGAAGATTTCACATAGAAAGATGATTTTGTCTTAAACTGCTTTCAGGTAAGATTTTTCAGAAAAAAATCTTACATTTATTCTCATTGCCATTTCCTAAGAAAGTACAAGCAGTTTGCTGGAAGGCATACCCTGAACTGATTTCAAGGCGAAGTTTGATTTGATGTCTAGTTTATTAGGTACAGCTTTCAGCTCTGATATTACAGTAGCCAGGAAAATACCCTCTGTTCTGGTGCATTTATTATTAAACCTTAGTCAACAAAAGGAAGTTATATTCAGAGTCATTGCCCCTGCCCCCATGGTATAATATATTTAAAACTTTGAAACACTAGCAAGTCCCACGTAATTACTAAGGGAAAGTTCAAGTCCCTACATTGGCTGCTTTTTAATAATTTAAAAAACTTTTGCTTTACTGATTTCCATGTCTGGTGGTTACCCTACCCCATGCCCATAGAATATTCTTGTTTTATTATATTCTGAAATCTGAGTGATAAATTGAAAAAAACACAAAACCATGATCAGGAATGGCATCCATCAGGAAAAAATATTTATTGCTGGGGAAATTTTAAATATCCTATTCATCTTTATCCTCAGGATTGTTTTCCCTGTCACTGATGTTCTCCTCCATCGAAGTTCATCAGAGGGCACAGCAATTTCCTGCCAAACCCTTAGGCCCAGATTTACCAGAAAGAATAGGTTTTATTCCCAAGACCATTTTTAAAAAGACAAAAGCTGGGGCTGGAGAGATGGCCTAGTGGTTAAGAGCGCCAACTGCTCTTGCAGAGGAACAGGGTTCGATCCCCAGCACCCACATGGCAGCTGAAAACCATCTGTAACTCTAATTCCAGGAGAACTCCAGTTCCAGGGGAAGTCCGACACCCTCTTCTGACCTCCGCGGCATTGCACGACATGGGTGCACAAACCTACATGCGGACAGTACATTCATACACATAAAAAATAAATAAAATTTAAAAAAATAAAAAATTTTTAAAAATAAAAAGACAAGAGCTAAGGCTGTATCTCACAATATCCTCAGACAATGCACGAAAAGGAACTCACCTTCCCCTTGACTTGGCCAAGGGAACATGATTAACTATAATATCAATCATTTTTAAAGAGTTTTCTTCAAGTAAGTCAAGAAAATAAATCCCCTAACCAAATAATTTCTTCAACACTTATTTTAGCTTATTCCTAACTTCCACTGATTGTAAGTTTCAGTTATGAAAAATAGAATTTGTGACTAAAAGGTAGCAGCTCCATGGGTGAAGCATTTGGTGGATGGATAGGCATGGTAGTGCAGGTCCGTGATCCTGTGATTCCTGTGGCAAGATCAAAGACACATACACACACAAAACATACCACATATGCATATACATGCATACACATATATGTGCATACACACAAACACATGCACACATGCACGTACCACATACATATATACACACATACACACATACATACACAAGCATCACACACACATACTAGCACACATATATACACATAAACACACACATATACACATATATACATACAACACTCATACTAACACACATATACAGGCAAACAAACATACACATCACACACATACATGCATGCACATACACATATACACATAAAGAAGCATATAAGCACATATACACACATACACACACATACAAATGAATGTAAAAGTTGCAGGTGACCATGTAGTTGCCTTGTGTATATAGAATTGAGTTTTAAAGACCAGACCTTTTACTACATGTGAGAAGAGCACCCCATGTTTTCGTCTGCAGCTGATAGTGTTGTACAGGCTTCTGCTGGATCATCAATGATATCTAGCTAACGGACACTTGACATGTGGCTCAGACAAGCCAAGATGTGGAATCAGTAGAAAATGGACACTGGATTTAAAATAATTACTATGAAAGAATTTTTCTGATACTTTTTACTGATTGTATGTGTAAATAATTATTTGATGTAGATTCAACTAAGTAAAACACAATCTAAAATACCTTGTGATTAAACTCTCCCCTACAATATAAGGTACCACCACTGCTAACACATTCTTATATTGGAAATAGATTTTCTATAAGCATTTTTAAATGTAATGATCCATGTATAAACGCAGGTCATTTCACATCATGCTTTAATAGCAGCTACCAGAGGCCGAGAGCAGAGCTCAATGGCAAAGCATGTGCTTAACATGAGCTACACTCAGGTTCAATCCCCAGCATGAAAAATAAATGTAAACAAATGAAAGTACTTATTAGAATTTTTGAACAACGTGCTTGACTTGTATTTATAGCTCATATACACAATCGGTATCTACTCTGCCAGACCAGCCTCAACTTCTTTGGATTTAGTTTGCCTTTACATTGTTATAAACATGTGACATTAACTTTGAATTACCTGTGCAAGTGGGGGTTGGGAATGCTTAAAGTTAACATACTCCCCTGGACCCTGTGGGCTCCCCATCCACGCTGGCATCTCCTGGCATTGTTCCGGCAACCACACTGTAGAGATTTCAGGGCACAGCTTCTCTGTCACATCTAGAAGCACTGCCTGGCAGCAGGGGTTCTGTTTCTCAGGCTCCCTTCTGAGATGTTCCCTGAGCAGGAGGTGTAGGGGTTGCATTGTAGATGTGTCAGTTGGGGTTGGGTACCCCACAATCATTTACATTCTGCATTTTGACCAGTTGTAGAACTTTGCAGTCATCTCCATCAGTGCAAAACGAAGCTCATTTGATGAGTGGTGAGCTACGCTTGTCTGTATGAGAATAAGTATGAAGTATAGCCAAAAAATAGATGACATTTATTTAGGAAAGTGGCAGTAATATAATGGGTTCTCCGGTAGGGTCTAGGGAGCTACAGGCAATCAGTGGATGCTGAGGAAGGAAGAATCAGCTTTCTCCAGGAATGAGCTCTCTGGAGAGTTTTACCCAATCCCAAGCAGTCAGCCCTAAACAAATGTACAAACAAGCACCACTAAATATATTCAGTGTATGTGTGTGGGGTGTGTGTGTGTGTGTGTGTAAGAATGATGATCAGCTGGGCGTGGAGGCACGCTTTTCTTTTTTTCCTCCAATTTTTTATTTTAATTTTTAACAATAAGTAACAAGTTATGAGTACAAGCATCCTTCATGTAAAACCAATTGCAAGCAGCTATGCCCAAACACACACAACCCAAGTCTCCCACCATCCAGCTGGTGGTGTTTATATGTACAATCATGTTGATCAATTAAGTGTCCAGACTATGTTGCTGTAGTTTCACCATTCACCCCAATCACAGCCCTTACATTCTACCACACCCCCTCTTCCACAGATTGTTCCCTAGGCTCAGAAAAGGGGCACTGGCCGGGCGTGGTGG
>VZQC01013883.1:1753744-1783021 GCA_009823505.1 Rhizomys pruinosus
TGCACGACCTTTAATCCTAGCACCTTTGGGAGGCAGAGGCAGGTGGATCTTTGGGTGAGTTCAAGGCCAGGCCTGGTTACAAGTGGGAGTTCCAGGGACAGCTGGGCTTACGAGGCGAGACCGGTGCTCAAAAAGACCAAAAAAATAAATAATAAAAATTAAAAAAGAAAAGAAAGGCTGGGAAAAAAAAAAAAAAACAAGATACTTCCTAGATCGTTCAAAACTAAATTTTGACTTTTGTTTTCAGTAGCATATGTTTCTCTGCTTTTTCCCCAATCTGGTCACGAAATAATAAAATGAGCTGGACTGTGGGCTGAGGATACAGCTCAGTGATAGGGTACTGCTTAGCATGCAGAGCGTCCTGGGCTCAGTCCTTAGTACCCAAAACAAAGAAGAAACAAACACCTGACTTGAGATTCATTCTCTTGCTCTCCATTTTAAAATGCAGCCTGCATAGATGTAACAGCAAAGCAAGGTTAAGAAACTAAGACATCTGTTCCTGAGTGGTAGAAATCAGGGGGCTTTAAGTATAATGTATGGGTTAACATTGTGTGTGCTGTGGCAAGCCCTTGATTGATGTTAAATGAAGAACAACTCCTGCCACTGTCTTCCTCTGATTTCACTGTGGAGCAGTGACTCTCTCCATTCTATATTATATTAGGTATCAGAGTGTCTCATTAGTGACAGAAGCTGAGTCTAAAAGGAGGAAGCTACCTATAAATCCTCACTTACACAGAAAAGGAGAACGTGGTGAACTAAAAGAGACAAGATGTCAGTCAGTGAGTTAACTAGCCCCACCTTGGAGTCAGCTAGCAGGACTCCCAAGCCCATACCCCAAAGCGCAAAGATGCTGGAACTCTGAGTTCACCCAGGGCAAAGACTTTAACCATGACCCCAGCAAGGCTTTTACAATAAATATTAAATGTTTGTTCCATTTTAGAGAGGAAAAAAATCACGTGCTCACTTTTCTTAGCTAGTAATATATGAAGAAATAATCCTAGAGGTCTCCACCACAAATAAGATAAAATCGATTAAGAGCTGAATCAAAGGAAAGACAGCTTTGGGGGGCACAATGAGATTTTGTTTACTCAGTAAACAGCTAGATGCAGAAAAGCTAAAGAAAACATATGTACCTGAAATTATTTAGACATATACAAAAGAGAAACTAGAGATTAAGAGTTGTTCTTAACTTGAAACAGGGTTTTGGACTCAAAAGCCATCATACGAAGAAGGAAGTTCTTTTTAAAAACTGGGTCACAAGGAAAAATAATATACAAACTTTATTGTTCATAACTTTTTTATTTCTACTGAGCAAGCCTTTCTGGGTGTCATACATAAGACGTCTCCACACTGTTAGCACATTCTGCATGATTCTCAAGAAAGGAGATGTGAGCATATAAGAAACTCCTCCTATAGGGCTAGAGATGGCTCAAGCTATTAAGAGCACTGGATGCTCTTGGAGAGGACCAGCTCCAGTTCCCAGCCCCAGATGGTGGCTAACAATCATCTGTAACTCCAGTTCCAGGGAATTCAATGCCCTCTTCTGGGCTTTTGGGGCACTGCACAACACAGGCGCACTTACATACATGCAGGCAATTCACATAGGCATAAAGATAGTAAACTTAAGAAAATTAACATAGAATTAAGTTTGTTTGCTAACTCTAAAAATTAATTGGAAGATGCCAAGCATGGTGCCACACCTTTGATCCTACCACTCAGGAGGCAGGCACACAGATTTCTGTGAGTTCAAGGCCAGCCTGGTTTACATAGTGAGTTCCAGGCCAGCTGGGGTTAGAGGGAGACCCTGTCTCAAAAAGATTTTAAAAAATTTGATTGGAAGAGAAATTGAGAGCAACCACAGGGAGAGAAACAGAGATCCTCATTCCAGGTAATTAAAATAAAGCCCAAAGAAAGAATTCTAGATGTTCTGTAGGCTGGAAGCATCTCTCTGGTCCCCCCTGTATGTGGCACAAGAGACTCCCTTCTGCTCTCTCTCTCTCTCTCTCTCTCTCTCTCTCTCTCTCAGCCCCCAGAATCCCTTTTCTGTTTTCTTTACTTTTTGCATTTGAAATTTCTGTAATCTGACTTTCACTGAAGGAAATTTCTTGTTAGTGGAAGAACTTCCCAGCCAGGTTCTGTTCCCATCCCTACGGCCTTAGCCACAGATGCAAATGACTCACAAAAGGAGCAAACGACGTTCCCAGGGCCAACAACAACAAAACATTATTTGCTGAAATTATTGAAATATGTTTTGTTTTGTCTAGAGCTGTATGTCCATTGTTTTAATTTGGCTTTGAAGTTTTAAGGAACTTTTTGATGACCAACTACTGTGTTTTTGCTCTCTATAAAAATATAGAATGTGGCCGTCGTACCTGGTTCGGCTGACAGGGTTGCTAATGGCGATGGGGTGCCAGGAGATGAACAAGCTGGAAACAAGGAAGAAGATACCACCGGCGTTGTGAAGTTTGGATGGGTGAAAGGTGTGCTGGTGAGAAAACTTCATGTTTACAAATGAAAATGAGGCACTCAGGGATCTGAGGGGATGCGCTCGCCAGCTGGGGACAATGGAGTTGCAGAGATGGTTGGGCTCCGCCCCGGGCCTACTCACTTTCGTCCCTTCGTCCACAGGTGAGATGCATGCTCAACATCTGGGGGGTCATGCTGTTCATTCGCCTCTCCTGGATAGTTGGAGAAGCTGGAATTGGTGAGTCATTTCCCCCCCTTAACTAATTTTATGTAAATTATAAACTTAATAAGCAACTTAGCTTTGCCATCAATGCTGCAGAAGATGAAGGTTACAGAAATAATTTACACTTGAGCACCTTTTTCTTTCCCTCTACAAGGTCAGGGGAGAGAGGTGAGGTCCTAATGCCTATGAGACTGGAATTTTCCAGTGTGTCAAGAAGGTGAATGAGCCAAGCAAATGTTTGGTTTCTTTCTTTTTTCTTTTTTTTTTTAAATTTTATTTATTTCTGTTTGTGTATGTTTTTTTCTTTCTTCCTTTTTTTTTCTTTTTTGAGACAGAATTCCCTGGCCTGGAATTCACTATGTAGACCAGGCTGGCCTTAAACTCGCAGAGACCCACCCACCTTTGCTTCTCAAATGTTAGGATTAAAGGTATATGCCATTGGAGCTGGAGAGATGGCCTAGCGGTTAAGAGCACCGACTGCTCTTGCAGAGGACCCGGGTTCAATCCCCAGCACCCACATGGTGGCTAAGAACCGTCTGTAACTCCAGTTCCAGAGGAATCCGAGACCCTCTTCTGACATCCACGGCATTGCTCGACACGGGCACACAGACCTACATGCAGGCAGTACACTCATACACATACAAAAATAAATTTTAAAAAATTTAAAAAATAAATAAAAGTTAAAAAAAAAGGTATATGCCATTATGCCTGCCCTATGTTTGATAGAATTTAAAGCATATAGGTATATAAAACACATTCACAGATACCACAGTTATATTGGGGGCTTTACTAGCATTTGCATTCTATTTGCTTCAAATATCAAAAGCTTCTTTAAAGCTTTCCAAAACTCACAAAGCAAAAACATCTTGTGGAAACTGGAAAGACCAAAAATTACCTGATTAATAAAAGTGCCAAATTACTGAATATTTTCCAAAGAACATAATGTTGTACTTTCAGATATCAGCAGGAAGAACACTGATATCCATAAACTATTCCCAGACATGAGACTAAAATGATCATTGAAATGATTCAAGTCATTGTAAATGTAGATAACCAGTTTTTTTTTTCTGAATAGAAGAAATTATTATGCTAGGAATGATGAGTTAATGTCTTTAAATGTTTCATTCCACTTAAAATATCCCATTGTGTGGTAAAGCATTTTTGTTAAAAGTATAAAATTTATTTGAAAAACTTGCTTGAGTTTTACCAAAATTCCTGATTTAATGTGATAAAAACTAGTGATATTCTATATATGTGAACTATATCATGGATTCAATTTTGAGGGGGTACTGACAAATCTTAGTATGGAGATCACAGAAGTTGAGCTGTGCCTTCAGAAGCTCCTTGGAAGGCATCTCAATTAGTGTTTTAAAAATACCTGGTGGTTATTGTCCACTTTTGCTCCTCAGCACACACTGAGAGCCCCCCAGAAGACTCCCTGAGACAGGAAGGGCTCGGCTGTAACAGAGAGCACTGGAGACCCCCCAGAAGACTCCCTGAGACAGGAAGGGCTCAGCCTTGACAGGGAGCACTGGAGACCCCCCAGAAGACTCCCTGAGACAGGAAGGGCTCAGCCTTGACAGGGAGCACTGGAGACCCCCAGAAGACTCCCTGAGACAGGAAGGGCTCAGCTGTAACAGGGAGCACTGGAGACCCCCAGAAGACTCCCTGAGACAGGAAGGGCTCAGCTGTAACAGGGAGCACTGGAGACCCCCAGAAGACTCCCTGAGACAGGAAGGGCTCAGCTGTAACAGGGAGCACTGGAGACCCCCCAGAAGACTCCCTGAGACAGGAAGGGCTCAGCTGTAACAGGGAGCATTGGAGCCATTCCCATTGCTTTTCATGTTCCATGTCTGGCAGCTGCTGTGTTCCTGACAAAGGGCTGCTTGCTGGTTTGATGGTGCGTAGCAAATGAGGGTGTGCAGCCGCAGGGGCCAAAACAAGTGTACACTGCTCCATGGAAAATCCACAGCTTAATACTGCCAAGGCTTGCTCCGGGGCTTCATGCAAAATTGGGTTTTTAAGGGCAGTTTAGTAACTTATTGAGATCATCAAGAAGCATTTCTTTGTGTGGAGGTATGAGCATAGCCAAGGGCAAAAGTAATTCTTTCTAATGCAACTTATTTAACACCCATATGTTTGGGCAATAATCTGAACTTTAATCAGATCTTACATTACTTGTCACAGTCAACCCAGTTTCACTTTTATTACAAATGTGTAAAATATGAAGAATCCTCTCTCTGCTGAACCATTTTCTGTGCTTTAAGACATTAGTATGTTTAAGTAGAAATCTTTTACTTGCATAGTTGAACTGCACATTATAAGTCGGTAGAAATCATTACGGTGCTCAGTGAGTTTTCTTTTGATTGGAAGTTTGTGGGTTTTGCTTTTTCTTACTCTCCTTTACTGCTCTGAACATGGATTTCAGTGAGTAGGAACACTTTTCAACCATCCAAACTACCACTGGCCATCGCTAGGAACTGAAAGATAAATAATGTTAAGTCACCATTTGGTCCCATTTGGTTTTCTATGTCCCTGGTTTTCTCATTAATTTTTCCAACTTTTTCCTCTACGTTGCAAACTCTCCTCTCTGGGTTCTGGATTCAATTCATATCCTGCTGATCATTTTTGACAGAAAACTTCACCTGGCATGTTACCAACATCAGCATCCTTGAGTTCAGGGCTGAGAAAATAGGATCTTTTGGATGAGTTATGTTGCCTTGCTTCTTCATGTTTCTTATGTTTCTGTGTTGATTCACATATCTGTTGGTTTGTTTATCTCTTCTGGAATTTTTTTGGTGGGGGGTTCTTCTTATTTATCCATCTATTCTTGAAGACATAATCTCCAGTACCATTTGATGAAGCTGCTTTTGAAAGCAACTTCATACACATACACACACACACACACACACACACACACACACACACGCACGCACACACACACCCCTGCCAGAGAACTCTCCAACTGACTCTGTGTTTAGTATACCGCTCTATATTGGGAAGAAAAGAATCAAACACAAGTACTTTCTTCTTGTTGTGGGCATAGTTTAAAAACTAAACCTGGATGCATTTTCAAGCCAGACCTGGGGAAAGCCAGAGGGATCTAGCACAGTAGCTACAGTCCATAGACAACTGTTCTGGGGCTAGGAGTTCCGGCTGCAATCTTCCTAAATGTCAATGGTGGACTGCCCTGCTAATACTGTCCAGTTGTTTCTCACAATCGCTGGGGCAAAATCATTTCCAAATTACCTTAACCATTAGGCAGGTAAGTTGGTATGAAAAGCAGGTTTGACCTGAACCAAGACACGGAGACTGAGTTTCAGTCTCATCTAAAATATAGGGAGTTGAGTTCATTCTCTCACAGACAGTTCTTTGAGGATAAAGCTAAAGAAATTTGCTGACCAGGAAGACAAAAGTTGAGATGAGCTGAGACTAACTTAGTCTTCTTTCTGTTGGACAAGAATTATCTGGGAGTGAAACTGCAGAGCATGGGAGTGCTTTTAAGGTTTGAACCTACATGTTTGGGCACTTCCCAAAGCAGGTGACTCAGGGACGACATTTTAAGGAAACAGTGAAGAGTGCTTTGGCAGCTGACTTTCACCCTAGGATCCTATGTTTAGTTATAAGAGAAAGAAGCTTTTCACTGTCTGGAAGTTTAAAATGGTGCTCTAAGATTTCAAACAGTTTTCAGAAATATATGTAGCACAAATGAATGCAGTGAGAACTGTCCCAAAGATAATGGTAAGGACATTGTGAAGTTAAAGTAGGGGTGATGTTACACAATGAAAAGTGGGTCCATATAGTGTCTCGGACGTGCTGAACACTCCTTCTCAAATGTCCTCAAACAAAATCAAGAGCAAAATAATGTGCAGAGTCTGATCGTAAATCACCTCCCATGCCACCAGGAGCTAAGATCACCTAGCAGGATAGAAACAATGCTCAGCACACTCTCCCTGCAGTACAAAATATTCAGTGTGACTATTTCCTGCAGCCTCTGGCTTTTAGGAGTCTATGTGGTAGATAAGGGGGGTTGAGATGGAGCACTTGCCTAGCATGAGCAGGGCCCGGGCTTCGACCTTCACTGAAAGGCAAAAAGAGGAGGGGATGGAGGGAAGAAGGAGGGGAGGCAGAGGAAGGAAGGAAGAAATGGAGGAGGGTATATAGGAACCAAGGTCCAAGTGTTCAGCTTCTACCCCACAGTTAGTCCCTTTCCACTGCACTTTAAGCTACAAGAATAGCCCAGAGACTCAGTCGAGAGCCAAGGTATAGCTGAGTGCATCAAAGGAGCCCATTTCTAGTACCTTGCCCCGTTTCTACTCCTTCCTTCTGTTTCTTCTTCTCTTGGGACACAGCCAGAAAGATCATGGCCAAGGCTATCCTTCTAAAACCCGAGAGCCTGCAAGCAACCTTCAAGGGGCACCTCCTTGATGTGCAGGAGTACACCCAACAGCAAAGGGTAGAGAGCAGCCCAACTAGCAGCTATGACTCCCGAATTCCGAATCGCCTTCCTTTGGGGAGGGGATCATAGGGGCAGAGGTGGCAGCTTCCCTCTATCCATCTTAGATTTGTTGTCCATGGCCTTATAAACTCATCTGTCACAAGTCAGATTAACAAGAGAACAACATGTTTATTAACATGTATTGTGCATATATGTGGAAGGACTCTGTGATAGGTGATTCAAAGGGGCAGTTAGAATACTTGCATGGCATCTTAAAAAATGAATAATAAAATTGAAGGGAAGACTTTAGACAAAGAAAAGGGAATTTGAGTCTCTGGGGTGGCAAATTGTGGACAAAATAAATAAATGGCTGAAAGGACTGATCCTAAAGGCTGCTGGGTTTCTGCAGCGCCTTCTGCGGGACAGTAAGGGTCTGCACCTGCGTCTGTGGTTGAGCTTCTGTCTTTCCAGATAGTTGGAGCAAGAATAAGTTCACAGAGGTATGTCTCCCAGTTAGGCAAGAAGGAAGTGGGAGAGAGCATTACTTGTGCCCTCTGTTTCTTTTTACTTACACAGCTCAAAAAAGCAATTCTTGCTCCAGTCTGGTACATTCTGGCACATTGTACCTTCCTAAATACACATCTTCCTGGCTGGGTATTTCTTGACACCAAAGGCAAGCATGACTTTGCTTTACATTTAGCCTCTATCACTTTCTCCTCAGAATTGTTGCCCTCCTGAACCGGGAAAATCCTCAAGGGCAACTTTTCCATTTCATTTTACTTGTGCCTTGTTTCTTACAGTGTCTACCACACAGCTAGATGTATAGAAGGCTTTTAATAAACACTAGCATTTATGATTGTTGTGAGCATGCCGAAAGGGAAGCTCCACAGAATGCAGACGGCACCCTGTGCAAAATGAGAGGGAATTCACACTGGAATTCAATCTAACTAATAAATAGCAATTACTATTTGGGAGTCAGGAAATAAGTAAATTCTGAGCTCACACAGCAAATATATTAATGTAGTGAAAACTGATTCTGTCTGATTTAGCCATCTCTACCTAATAAATAATTTGCTAATAAAGAATTTTTCCCCAGAAAGTTGATATAATCAACCTTCAGTCAGAGCTGGAGAGTGTTAAGAACATCAAAAATGGGGTTTGCTTTATATTCAACCAGCCTGAATTGTTCAGCTTGGGGGAAGCACAGCACTCTGGATTCTAGCTCTTGAGTTCACAGCCAACTTGTTAAACTTGAATGGGGTCCCTCAGTGCCTAACCTAGACTTGCTTGCTTTGATGTAAATGAGCCAATGGACTGTCCCGCCATTTAACTGCCTTTATTTTTCCTCTCTCAACTGAGGTCTTGGTGTGATTATCATCGGCTTAGCCGTGACAGTGACTGCTATCACTGGTCTATCCACCTCTGCTATTGCCACAAATGGATATGTCAGAGGAGGTAATTAAACTTGTGCCCCACAACATCATTTGTAAGGTAAAGGCAACACAGGCTCCACTAACTCACCACTGACCTTTCTGGAGTGTTTTCAAAGGTAATGCAAGTCGGCTCCTTTTTCTCCACCCCCCCCAACTCCTCCCCCAGGCACAGGGAGGCAAGAAAAATGAAGAAGGATTTAACCTTTTTCGGATCCCCAACTTTCTCATTCAGGCGCCTCTCAAGCAAGAGAGAAGGTCAAATGTCATGTTTTCTCTTTTCACAGCCAGGGTAGTTTTTCTCCCAGGACACCGGCAGAAGGCGGCACTTGCTTTCCAGGGCTGCATTTTGGATTTGTGCTGACTTTTGGAAGCCATCCTTCATCATAATGAGCGTTTCTTGGACTTGATCTTTAAGCCTGGCATACCAGTTTCTCCTTCACACAAAGAAGCCCCATTGCGACCCAAGGCATGGACCTGGAAACTTAAAGGCAGCATAGGTTGCAGCACTAGGGAATCCAGGGAAGGAGAGTAAAATGTAATGTCTTGTGTCTTTCATTGCTAACAGGTCTTGGCGTTCTCATAATTCTTCTTTCCACCATGGTAACTTCTATCACTGGGTTGTCAACTTCTGCAATAGCAACTAACGGGTTTGTGCGTGGAGGTAAAAATCTCTAAGATGTCTAATGCCCTCAACACGTGCTACTGGTAGGCAAAAGTTTTCTATATACTTGGTTTTTGATGGGCACAGGAAGTCTTGTGGAGCTCAATGCAGAGAGCATGGTAAGTGTTATTGAAGTCCACGCTGGTCAGCTCTGGTCTCTGCTAACCGACTCTTGGCACATTCCAGGTCTGGTTCCGGGTGTACAGATTCCCCGAGCAAACCTTGTCTTTTCCAGGCTGGCCAGTACACTTCTTGCTGGTGTTTCTTAGGACGTGACTCCCAGATGCAGCTCCAGTTTTAAAGTTTAGTTCATTTCAGAGGCCGCTGGGGCTGCCGTGGAATGGGATCTTTCAGAACGTTTCAGGTTTCCGCGGGTAGAGTGGCCTTGGCTGAATTCTCTCAGTACTGGAGCCAAACACCTTTGTTGGGGGTTTTTCAGGTCTTGGAGTGATCGTCATTGGCCTGAGTGTAGTAGTGACGACCCTCACAGGTATTTCTATGTCCGCTATTTGCACAAATGGAGTCGTACGAGGAGGTAAGTTGACCAATTTATTTGTGAGTCTATGGTCTGGTTTCATAGTCCTGCCTAGAGTTGACTGAATAACTGGAATAAGTTTTTATGTGACTAATTAGCTCCAAAGTCTCGAAACGAAACACAATAATAAAAAATTTAAATAACAAGGTAAAATTCTTCTAACATCAAATTGAAAACTTCATAAAGGATCCATTTCCTGGGATGAACCATGTTTAGAAAGCGTACCCCGTAGACAGATTCGCTGTGCCCTGGGTGAGCTCTGCCGGATCTCTCCTTTGCCCCCTCCACCTGGAGGATCACCCGACAATGGTGACTCTCACATGGCGAATGCTTCTGCCCAGCCTTTGGGTTCACCCCAAATGCTCTGCTTCTTGTGGGAGTCATGGAACATGATGGAAAAGGAAATTTAAAAATAAATGAAGCAAAGAATTACAAGTATCTAGGATCAGGCAGGCCTGTGTAGAAAATGAAGGTGGAGTTTGTCTTTACTCCCACTGCCCTCCCTGCCATCCCTGCCCCTTCTCAGGGTCTTGGCTTAGCCACCTTACCCAGGTCTCCCCACTCTGGGTGTTGTGTTAATGATGGTTTGATTTCTGGTGATTGGGGGTGGCTTTGAGATAGGATCTTACTCCGGAAGGTCAAGACTGGCCTGGAACTCACGATGCGGCTCAGACCAGATAGACCCTGAACTCGTGACTGTCCCGCCTTCACCAGCCTGCTAAGTTCAGGGATTCCGGGCATGAACCATCCCATCCAGCTTTTTCCTATGGACCTTTAAAAGTATCACCCCACCCCACAACACACCTTCTCTCTCCACTTCTACCTTTTGACTGGTCCGGCTGGGTAACTGGCCAGTCAATTTCTTGGATGAAATTGAGATACAGGAAATTGTGTTCTTTACATTTGAGAACTTCTTTTTTTTTAAATTCAGAGTTTCCCTGTTGCCTCAGCTAGCCTGAAACTCTCTACATAAGCCAGGCTGGCCTTGATCTCACAGAAATCTGCTTGCCTGGGCCTCTGCCTCTGCTTCTGAGTGCTGAGGTTAAAGAGGTAGGTCACCATACCCGGCTTATTTGGGGAACTTTTTATTTTTTTTGGCTTTTTGAGACAGGGTCTTCCTGTAGTCTTAGCTGTCCTGAAACTCACTATGTAGACCAGCCTGGCCTTGAACTCACAGAGATCTGCCTCTGCTGGGATTAAAGACATGTGCCACCATACCTGGTTTATTTGAGGAACTTTTAACCTCAGTGAGCACAGGTCCTTTTCTGTAAAATGTGGTTTTAAGTGTGTTTGTTCCATGTTATCCCTGTGTTGATTCTACTACTTCTGGGACTAGCTCAGGATAAGAAACCATTACAATGTCTGGGACACCAAGGTCTCAGCTAGTCTCCTGTATGTGGGGAAGGAGTCCCAGCTAAGTCTCTCATGTCACAGAAGTACACAGTCCTATACAAAGCTCTTTTTCAATATCCAAGGGAGAAACAGTAGCCACAAGCCTCTCTCCCTCTCCTACCCCACCTTCCTTTCCATTCATATTCTTTCTTATGAGATTATGAGTATTCAAGCTTTGTTAGGCAAACCCTCCCTCCCCCCCCAAAAGAACAAAAAAGATTTATAGAGTGGATAATACATACCCCTACATAGATACCTTGTTTTATCACAGAGGTGCCAGAAAAGTTCATACAACAGAAAGTCTGGCCTCACTTTTACTCTGTACTTCAAGGACCTTGAACCCCTGATCCTTCAGCCTCCAGTCCCCAAGTTCTGAGGTTGTGCAGCACCAAGTGCAGAAGAGAGGACCTTCTGCTGCTTCATTTCCTACCCTGGCCTGTCTTGCTTCTGGAAGTTTTGGATATAAAAGTTTACTTCAGTTACATTAATTTGAATGCTCTAGTGTTTTTTTTTTTTTTTGAAAGATAAAGCATTTGGGTAAATAGTTTTCTTAATTAAAATTTAAATGAGGCTATTTATTCTTGGATTTCAACAAATCGACTTTTACTGCCAAGTATTTTGTAGAGTATTTATAGAGGGAAAGGAAGCGCTAACTATAACTATTCATAACAGCACCATAGAATTTACAAATATATTATAAATTCATAATACCTTTATTGGAATGATTAATATTTGGAATTTCTCAGACAGTCAGCTCTTGATCATATTTTCTGGAAGTGAAGCATTCTCCTTCTTGTTGCAGGTGGAGCCTACTATCTGATTTCCAGGAGTTTAGGGCCTGAGTTTGGTGGGTCAATAGGCTTGATCTTTGCTTTTGCCAATGCAGTGGCTGTTGCTATGTATGTGGTGGGATTTGCTGAGACTGTCGTAGATCTTCTAAAGGTAATTAAAGCTGTTATTTGGATGAATTTTCTTGTACAGGGCCCCAGGGGATAGTATTCTGACAAGATAGGAGAAAGGTTCAATATCTGGGCAGGAGCCCGGGGCATGACATCAGATGATGTGGTTTTGAGTTCATCTCCCACTCCATCAGCAGGTAGTTTGGACCAGTTTTCTGTACACCTGAAACTTGGTTTCTAAAACTATAATAGGAACTAATGACACTATTCTATGTGTTTCACAAAAAAAAAAAATCAGTAAAAATCAGATAAAAACTAATGTGTATGGAATACTATGTAACATATGAAGCTTCAGACAGGTGGTGGGTATTCTGTCTATAGTCACGCTGCTGTTAACTTACATAATTTCCAAAAGTAAAGAAGGTCAAACATCAGCACGGCTCACTGCAGAAAACAAGGCACTGCTTAGCTAAAGTGCCCCACCTAGGATCTCTGCCCACAAGAGCAATAAGCCAGTATGTAAAGTAACTCCTCTTCCTTCCATGATAGTGGACACACTGGCTGGGTTCCGTCGGTAAAAGCACCTCTGTGTGAAAACTGTATGAAAAAAATGAGCATTTATGTACTATTTACGGTATATTGTCAAGAAGATGCTTTATTGAGTTTGTGTGTTCTGTCCTTAAGTTAAATGGCACTTGTTTGCTAATATTCACATTGTGGAGCACCCATTTTTATTCTTTTAGGATTTCCCCTGACATGTATAAATAACTAGTCCTTCCTTTTCTGAAACAAAACACAACAGACATGGACATATACGCTTTTACTTAGTGCTGCAGTCTCTCTAAAAGCTGTGACTAGGGCTGGAGAGATGGCCTAGCAGAGGACCCGGGTTCAATCCCCAGCACCCACATGGTGGCTGAGAACCGTCTGTAACTCCAGTTCCAGGAGAACTCCAGTTCCAGGGGAATCTGACACCCTCTTCTGACCTCCACGGCATTGCACAACATGGATGCACAAACCTACATGCAGACAGTACATTCATATAAATAAATAAATAAATAAATAAATATTAAAAAAAACAAAAGCTGCGACCAGAAAGACTCTCCAGTTTCTAGTTCCTAACCGTGGCTATCAAAGGGGATCATGGGAAAAAGTAATGCTAGGTCCTTTATTTTCTCAAAATCATGATCACTTCAGTTTCCTATTATCCTATATGGCCCCAGGCATTTGTGTACAGTATCTTTTCTTCTTGTCAAATGTTCTAATAACACCTTCATGCAAAACGCTATCTCTAATCATCTGAGTGATTTTCACCTGCAGGAGAGCGATTCAATGATGGTGGATCCAACCAACGACATCCGGATAATTGGGTCCATCACTGTGGTGATTCTTCTAGGAATCTCAGTAGCTGGAATGGAATGGGAAGCAAAGGTGAACACCTCAAAACAGCATCAAAACAACGGCTATTCAAGGCCTGAATCGATGACAGGAATAGGGGGCTGGAGAGATGGCTTGGTGGTTAAGAGCACTGGCTGTTCTTGCAGAGGACCCAAGTTCTAGCCCAGGCACTCACATGGTGGCTAACAACCGTCTGTAATGCCAATTCCTGGGGGAATATGATGCCCTCTTCTGCCCTCTGCAGGCACTGCATGATATGGGTACATTTGCATCCATGCATACAATACACTCATACACCTAAAATGAAAATAATAAATAAAATATTTTAAATTGCAACAATAGAAGGAACCCCATATCCAAAAAGAATTATTGTTATTGCTTGTTACCATGAAAGGAGTATGTTCCAGGCAGGACATCAAGCCACGTCTGGTCATGACTTACAACCTGGGCATCTTGTCCTCAGGTCCTGTTTTGTCCTGCTCGGGTCATCAAGGTGACAGCAAGGATGCTGCCATCTTCACGCACAACCAGGGTCTTAGCTAGCATCGCTGTGCTCTACAAGTCCCCACACCACCACCTTAATCACAAGCCCAGAGCAGAGGTGGGCAGTACAGGGCAGTTTGTTTAACTCCACCTCTGGAGTTAGAATGTCTAGATTTGAGCTTGTTTTCTATCCCTGTGACCACCAGGAAATTATTTTAGAGCACTCTTCTTCCATTTCTAATCCTTAAGTAGGGATAATAGCATTATCTAACACAAAGGGTGATTGATATTACCTAAGTGAACAGAGGTGAAGTTAAGGCTGCATCTCCCATACTGTAACTCCCAAGGAACATTAGGTGCTACTACTGCTCAGGTCCTGTGGTCAGGAAAGGCTTCTGGGAGGAGACAATGAAGTCTGAAGGTTGAGAATAAAGAAATTCCTAGATGAAGGCCAGGGTAAACCCAGACCATAGAAGGAACAGCCCATGGTGTAGCATCAAGCTAGCAGTTTTCAGTGTTGAAAGAACCAAAGGAGAAAAATGGCCTGGTCGACTTTGCAGACAGCTCACAGTAGTGGCATGATAGTGTTGTGGCCATCACTTGAGTTCTGTGAAGTGTTCTGTGTCCTGGAATACCCTCCGCACTTAGGAAAGGGAAGACCCTACAGGTGCTCTGCCTGCAAAAGAACCTAAGTCCATACGGATTGAAACTTTGGGCTCCATTAATATTCCTGAGACCATTATAGCAGTTAGCTATCTACTACTTAGAATGTTCTTGAAACGTTTCCTTCAACTACCCCAGTGCATGATGGTCTCTTTGAAGCTATGGTGGCTATATCCCGGGAGAATGAGGTGTTCCAGGGGTTGGGGATACGCCTCAGTGGTTAAGAGCATTGGCTGCTCTTGCAGAGGACCTGGATTCAATTCCCATCGTCCACATGGTGGCTAACAACCATCCATAACTCCAGTTCTAGGGAATCTGACGCCTTCTGCCCTCTTCTGACCTCTGCAGGCATCGCATGACATGGGTCCACTTACATACATGTAGGCAGTACACTCAATACACATGGAATAAAAATAATAAATTTTTTTTTTAAAAAGCCATTCCAGGGGTGCAAAGATGGCTTGGAAATTAAGAGAGCCAACTGCATCAACATGGTGTTTCACATCTTCTTGTAACTCCAGTTTCAGGGGATGTGGTGGCCTCTTCTGACCTCCTCAGCCTTCTGCATGCACACATGTAACTCTAGTGTCAAGGGCTCTCAGGTGCTCTTCTGAGTTCCTCAGGCTTCTGCACACATGTGGTACATATATATACACTCAAGCATACATACACATTAAATAAGCAAATGTTTTTAAAAAGATGCTATTCCATAACAATGCTCTTGGTGAATGAGGCTGGGTAGCTGAGTCTTAAATAGAATAATCAGATAGTCTTTCTGCAGTGGACACATAATTTATCCAGTTACACAAACAGTTGTTAAATCTAACTGGATCTCCTTTCGTGGTGGATGCCAGGCTCAAGTGATTCTTCTCATCATCCTGCTCATCGCTATTGCAAACTTCTTCATTGGAACTGTCATTCCATCCAACAATGAGAAGAAATCCAGAGGTTTCTTCAACTATCAAGGTATGTGTGACAAGTCAGTTGCTCCTCAGGAAATGCTTCTTCTGTATTCTCCCCCCATCACTACCTCCTGCCCCTAACCCAGCTATCAGAACTCCAGTGTGGTCCAGGAAAGATACTAGTGGAACTCAGGAGACCCGCGATTGGGTCTCAACTCTTGCTTCTCAGATGGACAGGTCACCTGTCGGGGTCTCAGATTTCCCCCACTAAATTGATAGTAATAACTTTCTGACAGAATTTTAGAAGTAAATATGTAAAGTATTTAAAATTCAAACATCATTTTGAAAAGTAAATTCCTTCTTCAATTACAGATGTGAAAGTCCCTTGAAAATCTTAGAACACTGGGCTGTTATCATATCACTGTCAAATAGGAATAGAAAGTACACTCAGGGAACAAGAGCCCAGAGCTCAGACATTTTACTCAGCCATTGCAAAATGCTACATTCAAATAAAGCTATTTTTATATTTTTATTTTACGTATATGAATGTACTGCCTGCATGTATGTAAGTGCACCTGTGTTGTGCAATGCCTGCAGGGATCAGAAGAAGGTGTTGGATCCTCTGGAACTGAAGTTGTGGATGGTTGTTAGCCACTATGAGGGTGCTGGGAACTGAACCCAGGTCTTCTGCAAGAGCAGTCAGTGCTCTTTACCACTGAACCATCTCTCCAGCCCCAAATAAAGCCATTTTGCCTCCGTGGCACCCAGTCTTGCTATTGTACAACCTGCTGAAGCTTTGTTGTCAGATGCTCAAGCATAAGGGATTATGAATTACTTGTATATGATCCCTTGATGATGTCACATCTTGCAGAAGCTGACTTTTCTCTCTCCTGCTTTCTGCTCTTGTTCACTCTTCCCTGCTTTCTAACCCAGCTTTCTCAGCACACTGCTGAGGTTTTAGAACATTTTTCTTCATTATTCATTCAGTTGTCAGTATTTGGGTCCCCACTCCCCACTTTTATTAAATTTTTTTAAAATTTATTTCTGTTATGTGTATGAATGTACTGTCTGCATGCAGGTCTGTGCACCCATGTCGTGCAATGCTGCGGAGGTCAGAAGAGGGTCTCAGATTCCCATGGAACTGGAGTTCTCCTGGAATTGGAGTTTCAGACGGTTCTCGGCCGCCATGTGGGTGCTGGGGATCGAACCCGAGTCCTCTGTAAGAGCGGTCGGCGCTCTTAACCGCTAGGCCATCTCTCCAGCCCGCCACTCCCCACTTTTAAAATCACACCTTTCATTATGGAACTTGTTCTCTGTGAAGATTTCATAATTTGCTTTAGAGTTTCCATTTTCCCCTTTTCTCTCCGGTTCCCTCTTTCCTTCCTTGTGTATTTTCTGATGGTTTAACCTTTCTTTCCTTATTTTCTTGTCTCAGATTGTTTAGTTTCTTTCTCTTTCTTTTTCTTTTTGTTTTCCCTCTAGATTGTTTCCTTTTCATTTAAGGAATCCGATGACGCCCTCAGGATAATATCGTTTATGGACAAAGCTCCGTAAAATAATAAATTATAATATGATATAAAATAATAAAATATAATAATAAATACTACATTATTCTCTGATCCCTGAGAATTTGGTTTAAGGACCTTAGATCCAAACTCTGGGAGAAAGAAAATTAGCAACGGATTTTTAGAATAGCCTACCCCACAACTTTCTACAGTTTTTAAAGGGCTGTAAAAGCAGGAAGTTGATTGTTTTAGAATATATGTATGTGAGGACATAGCTATGAGAGGCTCTTGGTATAAGTGTTTATGAGTAGCCGGGCATGGTGGCGCACGCCTTTAATCCTAGCACTCGGGAGGCAGAGGCAGGCAGATCTTTGTGAGTTCAAGGCCAGCCTGGTCTACAGAGTGAGTTCCAGGACAGCTGGGGCTACAGGGAGACCCTGTCTCCAAAAGACCAAAAAAAAGTGTTTATGAGTATGCTAACATGACTAGTAAAGAATACTTGACTTTCTTTTTCCATTTTTTTCTATATTCAGAAAAGACCCAGAGCCTTGGTCTCTAATAATTTTTTTTTCAGAGCTCTAGCCTAGAGATCTAAAATCTTTTTTTAATTGTTTTTTATTTTTTATGTGTATAAATGTACTGTCTGCATGTAAGTTTGTGCACCCGTGTCATGCAATGCCGCGGAGGTAAGAAGAGGGTGTCAGATTCCCCTGGAACTGGAGTTAAAGATGGTTCTTGGCCACCATGTGGGTGCTGGCGATTGAACCCAGGTCCTCTGCAAGAGCAGTCAGTGCTCTTAACTGCTAGGCCATCTCTCCAGCCCCAGAGATCTAAAATCTTATGAATACACGTTTTAGCTCTTGGGAAGCAATAAAATAGGATTCACCAACCTCTTTAAATTTATTCTGATTAGTTTTAAGAATCTACTTCTTGGGATGCAGAGATGGCTCAGTGGTTAAGAGCGCTGACTGCTCTTGTAGAGGACCCAGGGTCGATTCTCAGCACCCACATGGCAGCTAACAACCAGTTCCAGGGGATCTGACTCTCTTTTGACCTCTGTAGGCATTGCACAACATGGCCGCACCTACCTACATGCACACAGTATACTTGTACACATATAATAAAAATAATAAAATATTAAAAATAAATATTTTAAAATTAATCTATGTCTGTTTAGATCACAGAAGTCAGTGAATTTTAAGTTTCTACTCCATGGCATAAATTTTCCATGATCATTTCCTATGACTTGTGTTTCAGCATCCATATTTGCAGAAAACTTTGGGCCAAGCTTTACAAAGGGTGAAGGCTTCTTCTCTGTCTTCGCCATTTTCTTCCCAGCTGCTACTGGGATTCTTGCTGGTGCCAACATCTCGGGAGACTTGGAGGTACGTTGTATCCTCTGCTTCACAGTCCTGGGAGGCGGCAACATAGTACATGACAGCACTAGAAACTGCAGAGACTGAATATGAGTTTATGTACCTATAGATTCAATACCAAAGATTTCTGCATGATGAGCTGGTTATTTATAGTTCTCTCTTTTAATTCTAGATCTGAATCCCTACCAAAACAGTTCATCTAAAACTCAGCATTGACAGCAAGTTATTCTTCCAATAAAATGAATATGGTTCAGTGAGATGCTATCATAGCCACACCTTCTCTTTTTAATTTTAATTTTTATTTTTGTGAATATCATACACGAGTATTGTCTTTGAATTATTTTCCATCCCTCCCCATCTGCCTCCAAATCCTCTCATATTCCCCTTCTTCCTATCAATTTCTTGTCCTCTTCTTTATTATTGTTACAAATACATAAATGCATCTCTAAATACACACGTGTGTGTGTGCATGTGTGTGTGTGTGTGTGTGTGTGTTGCACTGAGTCCATTCATTGTGCACCTGTGTGTGGGGCTGACCACTTGGAATTAAATAATCTCTCAGGAAACTAGTTCCTGGAGAAAACTGATTCTCCTTCTCTAAGCATCCATTGATTGCCTGTAGCTTTCATGTTGAGTTGGGACCCCAGGACACTCCCCTGTCCACCTTGGTGTGTCAGTTGGTTTTGTCATTATGCAGATCTTGTTTGACTGCCATGCTGATGCGCTTCCCTGTAATGTGTAGAATGCGTTAACTATCCACAGGTGTCTTGGTCCTCTTGCTCTGACATTCTTTCCACCCCCTCTTCTTTTTTTTTTTTTTTGGTCTTTTCGAGACAGGGTCTCCCTGTAGCTCCAGCTGTCCTGGAATTCACTCTGTAGACCAGGCTGGCCTTGAACTCACAAAGATCCGCCTGCCTCTGCCTCCCAAGTGCTAGGATTAAAGGCGTGCACCACCAAGCCCGACTCCACCCCCTTTTCTATGATGCTCTCTGAGCCTGAGGTGTAGAGGTTACATTGTAGATGTATCACTCAGAGCTGGGCACCTCACAGACACTTATTCTCTATGTTTGACCAGCTATAGAACTTTGTAATAGTCTCTATCTGTTGCAGAAAGCTTCTTAGATGAGTGGTGAGAGTTACATTTGTCTGTAAATACATACCTTCTATTTTAAAATCATAATGAATTCTGAAAAAAAAAAATAGCCACATGAGCCCTTATCCGTCCTTCATGGTGTTCTGTATCAAGTATCATGAGGATCACTGTATTATCTAGGATGCTGACCTCAATGTTTTATAGAAGGCCACCAGCCTGGGCCAAGAATCTGTTTGTTTGTTTGTTTGTTTGTTTGTTTGTTTTCTAGCACATGAAAGTTTGTACAGATAGGCCATTTTCAGAATAAGAAAACCGTTTCACAAGACAGCCCCAGAAGCCAAAGACCCTCCCTTTTTTCACCTATGCCCTGAAGGTCATCCTCGCTGCAATGCCCTAGATGACTGGTCACTTCCAAGTTCATGTTCCAGTCCCTGTGAAGGGGACTAAGGATAAACAACGGCCAGTTTCTGGACTTGCATGAATTACTTCTGCTGATACCCTTTGACTTATGCCTTTAGCTAGCTGCAAAGGCTTCTGGTAAATGTGTTCTGAAGCAGGACAGCCATGTATCCAGACTGGCTTCCTATGGAACATAACTGAGTGGAAGCAGAGACTTTGCCTTACGGTTTGTTCCATTACTGAACCTTCAGAGATAATAAGATTTTGATAAATGTGCATTGACTGACTGACTAAAGGAACGTGTTCAGATTTGTTTTAATATTGACCACACCCTGGTGGTAGATTCTTGAGCAGAGTTAACAGCAGAAAACAAGACAATCCTAAAGTTCATAAAAGTCAAGAAACCTGTTCAAGATGTTTCCAATTGTATCACAGCTTAATGATTTAGCTGTGAACTTGTTTTCTCTGTATCTGGAAAAGTGTCAAAGCTCACTGATTTAAGTTTCTGGAAGCTGTAAGTACCTTTTTAAATTGAAGAACCTTATGCTTTCTTTAGACTCCTTAAAAACAAGTTTAGATCAGGTGCTTAGTAGTCTACTCACCTTACTAATTGCCTGAATTAAGGCCATGCAGAGGAGAGAGATGAAAGGCTCATCTTTTGTTAGGGTTAGGAAAAAATGGAAAGTCTTATTAAAGCCACAGAAAGAAAGCATTATACCTCCCCACCGAGTGCAAGTAACACCTTCTGATATTTTCTCATCAGTTCTTTCCAACCATGTTCTTTTTTTTAATTTTTTAAAATTTTATTTATTTCTATATGTGTATTAATGTACTGTCTGCATGCAAGTTTGTGCACCTGTGTTGTGCAATGCCGCGGATGTCAGAAGAGGGTGTCAGATTCTCCTGAAACTGGAGTTCTCCTGGAATTGGAGTTTCAGACAGTTCTCAGCTGCCATGTGGGTGCTGGGGATGGAACCCGGGTCCTCTGCAAGAGCGGTCGGCGCTCTTAACTGCTAGACCATCTCTCCAACCCCAACTGTGTTATTTTAACACTGGACTCACTTAATGAATCAATTTCATTGCATAGTAGAGGAGGAAAAGGAAGCTCAGACTTAGCCATTGAGGTTAAGGTGAGAGAAGGGCATCAGAATACAGATTTTCAGTGACACCAAGAGTGATGAGTCTGGAGCTTTAGAAAGGATAGACAGGACTGGAAGCTGCTGTGTAGGCAACCTCAGCCAGCAAGTGCAAGCAGAAGCTGAGAACAAGTGCAAGGCATATGCAGGGACACAGATATTCAAAGTATTAATGTAGAAACAGAATCTGTACTGAGAAAGTGTGTGTGTGTGTGTGTGTGTGTGTATGTGTGTGTGTGTGTGTGAGAGAGAGAGAGAGACAGAGAGACAGAAAGAGAGACAGAGAGAAAGAGACAGAGACAGAGACAGAAAGAGAGACAGAGAGAGACAGAGAGAGACTGTCTAAGGGGTTGGGGAAACCAACAGGCTTTAGATACATCAAAATGGAAATTATTGAGAAGTGACAGCACGGTCAAGGGTCACAGTAGCCAAGCACATTAGTTTCCAAAGATTCTAAACAATGGCAAGGAACCTTCAGTATCCACAGATCTTATTGCTCTCTGATGGTGAAGCCAGATCATAATAGATTCGGTTCAATTTATAAAACACTTTCATTTAATTGACGGAACTGCCATGGCCTCACCTCTGCTCCCAGCTCTCACATGTTCACCTCTACTCCCAGCTCCAACATCCTCATCTCTGCTCCCAGCTTCCAAATCTTTCTTCATCCTGTGGAGATAGCCGGTCACACTGTGGAGACAGTTGACCAGACTCAGGCCAGGGGATGCTGCAAACTCCCATCCTGAGCACTTCATGTGCTATGATAGCACACTAATAGGTGGTCTGCAAATCTGGATCTAGGAGAAGGTTTGGGAACTATTTCTAGGATGCATTACTAGGATGCAGTTTTTGTACCCCAAGAGCAGCAACCTAATCCATTGCTTGTATTCTGTCCTAAAAGATAAGGAAAATAGAAGCTTGAATTTTATGTTAACTCTGGAATTGAGAAATTACTATGTACAGTAAAAATTAAGAATTGTTCAGTCTCGAGCCTTCTCTATGGGTAGCAAGACAAGACAATCCCATTTCCCCCTGGTTCCATAGTACAGATCATACATTAAAATACTGACATCATATTTTATATATTAATACCTTAGAGTCAGAGGGACCCTTCTGTAATTTGTGTTAAGCAACTTTAGAACTTGTAGTAGATAGTTGTGAGTAGTTTTTGAGTAGTTTTTATGTCTGTATTACAAGACTGCCTTCTGCTTTGCACCTCCTATCTTCATAGATATTTCTGTTCCAGTTCCTTTCTCTCTTCACCTAGATGTCAAAACATTCTTGGTGGGGGGAGGATATTTGTGTTCACGTACGTTAGGGTGCGCTTGCTTATGGAGGCCCGAGATCAACCTCAGATGTCATTCCTTGTTTCTTTGAGATGGTCACACACTGGAACCTGGGACACACCAAGTAGCCTAGACTAAGGAGTCATGAGCTTCAGGGATCTGCCTGTCTCTACCTCCCTAGGGCTGGGATTACACGTGTGCCACCACAAGTGGATTTTTACATGGATTCTAGGATTTGAACTTGTGTCCTTACTGAGTACGCTTACTGAGATACCTCCCATCCCACAAGAAATTCTTGGCCAATAAAATAAAAAATAAAATCACAGGAGTTCAGACATTAAATGGGACCCTTTCAGCACACTCACCTTCTTCTTGCTCCCAGGAACTGTTCTGTTGTGCACAGCTTTGCATGGAACTTGAGAGAATTAACATGGAATGAAGAGGCTAGATAAGCATGTATCAGTGCAAACCTTATATGTAGAGGTTCCTAGATGAATTATGTCCCTGTGGGGCATTGGGCTAGTTAAACCCATATGATGCAGATTAGCTTGGTTAAGTCATGATTTGAAGCTGTCAGGTTGAGTCTATATTTATTAAGAGAGACTTTTTGATGGACTTGACCAGCATATTTAAGTTGAAAAAAAAGCTCGAACTAGGCCAGGCGTGGTGGTGCATGCCTTTAATCCTAGCACTTGGGAGGCAGAGGCAGGCGGATCTTTGTGAGTTCAAGGCCAGCCTGGTCTACAGAGTGAGTTCCAGGACAGCTGGGGCTACAGGGAGACCCTGTCTTGAAAAGACCAAAAAAAAAAAAAAATAAGCTGGAACTTCGTTTGACTGTATTGATGGCTTATTTGTATCGATGAGACTCCTGTCCTCAAGTGGGAGACTAATGCCTACTGGAATTATTCCTGCCCATTCAGTATTTATTGACTCCTACTGGGTGCCCAATACTGCCCTGTATAAGGAAAGCATAGATTAAAATCTGTTTTATAATCTCTGTTAAATTGAATTTAATGTATTCAATATACTTCTTGAAGTTGATTTGACATAATTTAATACCCCTTTCTGAAACAAGATAAAAATGGTAAATTAGCATCATCTGAACTCAACTCAATGTGTGTATAGTCATTTACAAGCAAGAGAAAAGCCCATTTTCTGGTATAGGCTTGGTGTTACCTGTTTCTTAACCCCGCTTATGGAAATTGAATGTCTCCCACCTCAATTATTCCTGGACTTCCAAGTGAAGAATCTTGAGAGACTGAAAAATTTAGTGGATGGAACTTTTTGGCTCAGTCAGGAGTAATTTTTTTTATTAAGGACAAGCCTAAGCTCAGTATAAAACAGATATATATGCACAGATATTGTCAACATGCCAGATATGCATGTATGCCTTCCTGAGACATCTCAAGGTGTTATACATCTACAATGAATTCACAAGAGACAAAGGGAGGGATGAGGCCTATTGTTCTTTTCTATAAAATCTCTTTTAGATAGCAGGTGATCTCCTTGGTACAGTACTGAGTTTTACACATTTTGTTATTCACTCTAAACCCCTTGTCCACAGAATTCAAATTCACCAGTTTGCTAGAAAGTTTCTTTGGGACTTGCGTTGGGAAACAATTTTGAATACAGAAATAACTTCAAGCACTCTGTGTATTATTCAGTTCTATTTTCTTTCTGTATTCTTTTTTCAAAGGACCCCCAGGATGCGATCCCCAGAGGGACAATGCTGGCCATTTTCATCACCACTATTGCCTACATTGGAGTTGCTATTTGTGTAGGTGAGTTGTACATCTCCAAAGTCAAAATTATGGGGAACCCAGTGCAACTATGTCCAGTGGCCTTTCAATGGAACAGAAGTAAGTAGAAAGTTTTTTTTAGTTGTAATTTTAATTCCTTTCTTGGTACTTAATGGTTTAAATCCTTTTGGGATTTTATTACAATTAAGCTACACTGCAGCCATCTCTTGATCAGTGTGAAAATAGAACAGATCACATTGTTATTCTGCTTTAGTCCAAAGGAGACCTAATCTTGAAACCCTAGATGATTCCATTGTGGGGAAAGCCACATACATACATGTACATCACAGCAGCTCAGGAGGCAGACTTTGGTTCTACCCATTGCCTGCAACCCCACCTCCTCTTGGTTGAGGGCCACACCATAAATATGCCACAGTTTCAGGAAGGAAGAATTGTGCTTTCCAGCATGCAGGTCAGAAACCCTCTTCTGTGCATAGTAAGGAATGCAGACCCAGGCTGGACGGCTACAGAAGCCTGATGGCCATTTGATCAAAGGGCAAACTCCAGCAGTTCTCTGCTTACTCTAAGGGACATTAATAACGTCCATATGATTTAAGATGTTTTCTGAAGGAAAAGTAAAAATAAAAGGCAAAGCTTAGACTCTATCATTTCTTGCTGCCTCTTAGGCGAAGAACATGGATGAGGCTGTTAAATGTAAGGTGGCATTTCCAAGTTTAGTTACATGGGAAGAAATTGTTTCAGTGCTTTAGGATATCAACACGTTTAAAATATGATCATTAAAATACATACTGTCTTTTTCTTTGTTCCATTTTCTCGGCATTTATATATATGCTCTTCCTCAGTTCCATCTGGGTCTCCTCCAAGCCAGCCCCACTGGGCTTTCCAATTACCTATGTTCTGTTGTCCATGCTACTTCTCCCTTCACTTAAGATCCCAACCTTCCCTCTCAGAATCTCTATTCTAGTTACATGACCCACAAACTCACACACACACAAACACACACACACACACACACACACACACACACACACACATATATATATATATATATACACATATGCATTTATGAGTTTATCCAGGTTCTACATATGAAAGAAAACATGTGGTTTCATAGCAATGATTTCCAGTTTCATCCATTTTCTGCCCATGTCATGATTTCATTTTTGTCTATGGTTGCATAAAATTCCATTGTAATGCATTTTAATTGTCCACTCATCTATTGATAGACAATTAGTTTGGTCCAATTTCTTGACTATTGTGAATAGTGCAGCTATAAGCTCAAATGAGCAAGAATCTCTGTGAATGCTGACTTTGATCCTTTGAATATACCCGGAGTGGCATAGCCAGGTCATAGGTTAGGTCTATTTTCAGGTCTTTGGGAACCTCCATACTAATTTCCATAGTGGATGCTCAGATTTACATTCCTACCAGTGTTTTTTGTCATTCATTTTATTGATGATAGCCATTGTAACTGGCATGAGATGGACTCTCAATGCAGTTTTCATTTTCATTATCCTGATGGCTAAGAATACTGAATAACTTTTAGAGTATTTTTTGCTTCTTCTTTTGAGAATTTTCTATTAGTTCATCAGTCTATTTGTTGATTGAATGGTTTGGTTTTATGGTGTTTAATTTTGGTAGCTCTTTATATATCCTGGATACTAATCCCCTGTCTGATACAAAATTGTCTAAGATTTTCCCCTGTTCTGGAGGTTGTCTCTTCATGGTGGTGGTTTTCTTTGTTGTGCTTTTGAATTTCATGTAATCCCACCTCTCATTGATTGAGATTATTTCCTGAGCTATTGGGGTCGTTTTCAGAAAGCTCTTGCCTATTCCTACACCTTGAAGTGTTTTACCTATGTTTTCCTTAGGAGGTTCAAAGTTGCAGGTCTTACATTAAGACCTTCTGGCTGGGTGTGGTGGCACATGCCTTTAATCCTAGCACTTGGGAGGCAGAGGCTGGCAGATCTCTGAGTTCAAGGCCAGCCTGGTCTACAGACTGAGTTCCAGGACAGCCAGAGCTATAGGGAGACCCTATCTCAAAAAGAACAAAAAAAAAAAAAAAAAAAAAAAAAAAAAAGATATTTGTTCCAGCTGGGGGATGGGGAGGGTTGCTCCCTTTCCCTGTAGTCCTGCTGTGTGCCTACCTAGCTCTGCCCATCCCACTTGCTTGCTGGTACCTGAGGTGGGGGCTTTCCTGGTACTCCCAAGCCACTGGGGGTGGAGGTCCACCAGGCAGTTTCTGCTCACCTGGCTGCTGCGCTGTTGTCCTGCTGTCCTCTAGGGGGTTTTGTTCTTTGTTTGTTTGTTTGTTTGTTTGTTTGTTTGTTTTAATGTAAGCACTCATAGCTGTAAACTTTCCTCTAAGCTGTATCCCAAAGGTTCTGGCACATTACATTTTAATGTTCTTTTGATTCCAGGAATATTTAAATTTCTTCCCTGATTTCTCCAGTGATACACTGGTCATTCAAAGGCATATTTTTGGTCTCCAGGCATTTGTACTTTCTGCAGTTTTTCCAACTGTTGATTTCTATACTTGTTGCACTAGGATTCCATAAGACACAGAGGTTTCAATTCTTTGTATTTGATAAGAGTTGGTTTGTGGCCTACAATGTGCTCTATTTTAGAAAAGACTCCCTGGGCTGCTGAGAAAGATGTATATTCTGTTTCTGTTGGATCTAGTAGTATTCTTTGTCTGTTGTGTCCATTGTATCTATGGTGTTGGTTAACTCTTGTGTTCCTTTGCTAATTTTTAGTTTGGCTGACCTACCTAGAGATGAAAGTATCAAAATCCCCCACTATTATTGTATCAGGATCTATCTGACCTTTTGTGTCCATTAGTATTTGTTTTATGAAATTAGTACATATACATTTATAGTTACTATGCCTTCTTGGAGAATTGTTCCCTTTATACATATGCAGTGGCCTTCTTTATCTCATGATTAATTTTGGTTTGAAATCTACCTTATCAGATACCATATGAGCTGCACTGGCTTGTTCTCAGTTCTTGTGCACTTGATAGTGCTTTTTACCCTTTGACTCTCAGGCTGTGGTTGTCTTTACCAGTAAAGTGAGGTAGTTGGATCTAGTCTTTTAATCCAGTCAGCCACTGTGTCTCTTTATTGGTGATTTGAGGCCATTTTACATATGTTTATTATTTAGAAATGTTTACTAGTTCCTGTAATTGTGTTGGTTGTTCTGGGTATAATGGATGCCTTACTAACTCTCCTTTGTCTAGCCAGCCTTCTCATGAAATTTATTATTTCCTGTGCTCACATGATTGAGACCATCTTTCTTCCTCTGTGCCTGGGGTTCCTTTAAGTATTGTCTGCAGTGTGGATTTGGTGGTTATCGCTGCCTTCATTAGTACTTGACCCGAGATGCCTTTAGTTCTTTATTTTAAAGAATAGCTTTGCTGAATATAGCATTCTTAGTGGTCAGTTATTTACTTCAGAGCTTGAAAATGTTATGGCAAAACACTGTGTACATTTTAGAATCAGAAAGTGAGGCTCAGTGTCAAAGCATCTACAATAGCCTTATGAGCAAGGACCACCAGGGAATTGGGAATGGTACCTTGTAAAAGCCAGGGATGTTCACAGGACCCAGAGTCTAGGAGTACTAATGATCCTGTCCCAAGGAAATGATACTGGGGTGAGGGATTTAGGTCAGTGGTACAGGGCTTGCTTCATAAGCACTAGGCCCTCAGTTCTGTCCCTAACATTAGGCAAAAGCAAAAGAAATGACTGGTGAAAATTGTTTCCTCAGCGGCGTGTGTGGTCCGAGATGCCACTGGAAGCATGAATGACACCATCGTTTCTGGAATGAACTGCAATGGATCTGCAGCATGTGGATTGGGCTATGACTTCTCAAGGTGCCGACACGAGCCCTGTCAGTACGGGCTGATGAACAATTTTCAGGTATGAACTGATAAAAAAGAAATGAAAGTCAAAGAAAGTGGGAAGGAAGGAATGAAGGAAGGAAAGAAAACTGGAAAGTTTATGGCTCTTGGTTTTATTTCAGGATATCAAGTACAGTACGGCTTCTGGGTCCACAGTTGTTTAATCATTGATTGATATGAATTAAGCAAGGAAGAGTTTGGAAGGCAGAGAAAGACATCCTACAGGCATTGTGGGGTAGCAATTCTCATGGTTGGCGGGTACTGTGATGGTCAGATGACAGAGACAGACAGCAGGCAGGGTGTGAATTGTGTCAGCAAGGACAGAGTACTGTGGCATTCTGTGTCTTCCAGTCCACTGTACAAGGGGGTGGGGGTGGGGGGGAGACTCGGGATAGTTGACACTCGGAATGCATTGTGTGTCAGAGCTTTGCTTTAGGAAAACCTAGCATGACCCACAGGGCCAGGAGACAAGGGCAAGGAGAAATTATGGCTGTGATATCAGCAGGAAAATGAGAGCAAATCCACAAGAGAAGATAGGAAGCTACTTGGCTCGAGACATTAATTTTCCTACACGATTGGTGAGGGGAGGCGCAGGCAAATGTGTTGAGGAGTTCAATGGCCAACAACGGAGAATTGCTCAGCTGAAACCATTACTTTAAATATGACTTACACTGATAAACTCTCATGTCTCAGATCTAAAATTATGTTTAATGACCACAGAGAAGCAATGGCTCAAAAAGTCTGTGTATGCAGAAGAAAAGTTAATGCTTTTAAAGAGACGGAGAGTAACTCAGCCCTTCCCCACACCTTCTTCAAACACCACACTGCTGGAGAAACCTTCCTAACACCAAGAAACAAAGCACCACGAGGAACACTTCCTTCTTTATTTTCTCCAGTATTTTCTAAATATATTGTAGAAATATCTAGTGTTTATCAATAATAAAAAGAATTTTAAAAGGCTAGTTCATCTTGGAAAAAATAAGTATTAAGAATTCCGAATGGAGAGCTGGGCTTGGTGGCGCACACCTTTAATCCTAGCACTTGGGAGGCAGAGACAGGTGGATCTCTGTGAGTTCAAGGCCAGCCTGGTCTACATAGCAAGTTCCAGGACATCTTGAGCTACAGGGAAACCTGTCTCAAAAAGACCTCCCAAAAAAAAACAAAAAAAAATAATTCCAAATGGAGCAGGGCATGGTGGCACACACCTTTAATCCTAGCACTTGGGAGGCAGAGGCAGGCAGATCTTTGTGAGTTCGAGGCCAGCCTGGTCTACAGAACGAGTTCCAGGACAGCTGGGGCTACAGGGAGACCCTGTCTCGAAAAGACCAAAA
>VZQC01013883.1:1783049-1866820 GCA_009823505.1 Rhizomys pruinosus
AAAAAAAAAAAAAAAAAAAAAAATTCAAGAATGAAACAGGGAAAAGAATCTTGGTGGGAGTAAGTAATTTATAAAAAATTACAAATCACAGAAAGTGAAGGAAGAAGCCATTGCATTAAAATGTGACTTCTAACAACTGTCTGTTACACGAGTCTCTTTGTCTGAATCTCTTCTCAAGGTCATGAGCATGGTGTCAGGCTTTGGCCCCCTCATCACAGCAGGAATCTTTTCTGCAACACTGTCCTCAGCCCTGGCCTCCCTGGTCAGTGCACCCAAAGTGTTCCAGGTACTAGAGCCGTAAAGCCTTCTTCTCTTCCCACTTGCTTGTTCCATTGCATAAGGATCCGATTGAAGCATTTGTTCTCACCAGCAGTCATTTTACATCATTTTCTGAAACAGTTAATGCTTACATCTGGCTCAAGTGCTGTTTCTGCCGCATTGTCAAGATTGATTCAAATAATATAGAGAATGATGAACCGCAGTGTTAACTCGTGCCTTAGACTGTGCATGGCTTAATCTCCCCCCCAATCTTCTTGTTTGAATCACCTGGAGAAAATGACTGGGCACAGATATAGATGACAAATGTCTCCTCTTTTTTTTCATTAGGCTCTGTGCAAGGACAAAATCTTCAAAGGATTACAGTTCTTCGCAAAGGGATATGGGAAAAACAACGAGCCCCTGAGAGGATACCTCCTCACTTTCGTGATAGCCATGGCGTTTATTCTCATCGGTTTGTAGCTTTCTTGTACTTACTGGAAGCCAAGTAATTCTGTGTGCTCAGATTTTTCCTTGCAGTTTGAAGAGTTAGCTGGTTTATGTTTAAGAGCCCCTTTGGGAATGCCAGAGTTTTGTTTAAGAAGGAAGTGAGAAGTCCTTGTGAAGAGTCGGAGGAAGCCTCGGGGAGTTGGGAGAGAGGGGGTGGTAAATCTCTGGACTTGCATCTGTTCTTTAAATCTGAATCTTGGAAACCCATCTAGCCAACTGCAACTGAGTTCTTCCTGGAACTCCATATGCTCTAACCACAGGGATTCCCTGCTGCTGTAGCCTGACTGCTATAAGTTTGCAGAACGGAAGTGTCTATACCAGAAACTATCTGCTCCAAATCACCAGGGTGTCTGTGAAAGTCCAGGTTCTCCAAACTCAACTTGAAAGTTACTGAGTCAGAATTTCTAAGGATATGGAATCTACTTTTTTTTTTAGTCTTTTTCAAGACAGGGTCTCCCTGTAGCCCCGGCTGTCCCAGAACACGCTCTGTAGACCAGGCCGGCCCTGAACTCACAAAGATCCACCTGCCTCTGCCTCCCAAGTGCTAGGATTAAAGGCATGTGCCACCACACCCAGCTGGAATCTACATTTTTATAAACTCACCAAATCACTGGTAATCCTTACTATTTGAAAACAACTTACCTAGACTATAATCTTGGTTTTCTTTCCCAAGGAATGTAGTAATAGCTACATCTTGGAAGGGTAGGATCAACACCTGCAGGGTGCCCACTTCTTGTTCTGACCTAAGGCCAAATAGAAGGGGCTATTCAATTCTATATGTGAAAACCGGGAGGTGAATATAATTCATGCATCCTTATAAAAGTTCTATAAGGTTGAAGAGAGAAAGATATATTAAATTTGCTAGATCTTTAAGAAATTAAATAAAAATGATTACATATAGAGATGTCTCAGTAATGTAATGTAACTTTTAAGATCTCTAGTTATTGCCCTCTGCTGTATTTAAATGCCTTATTATTTATTTATTTATTTATTTATTTAATGTGTGCATGTGTGCATGTGTGTATGCGTGTGTATGTGTTCATCGTGTGGAGGTCAGACAACAACTTGTGAGAGTTGGTTCTCTCCTTGCATGCTGTTCCCAGGGACTGAACTCAAGTCGTCAAGCTTAGCAGCAAGTACCTTTACCTGCTGAGCCCTCTTGGTGCCCCTACCCCATTGCAGTTAAAGGATCACACAATCAATATTTCAAATGCATAAATTAAATTACAGCCTTTAAAGTTATTCAGAACAACGTGCATTCGTTCCATGCCCAGCATTGTGGCAGGACTCGTTACCTATCTTCTTAATAGTTTTTGTGTTCTAGAAATAACACCCCAGTGTTACCTGCACTTGTATCATTAAGGCTGATAGAATTCTCAACTTCAAATGGATGAGAATGACTATAATTTTTTCTTTTCTTTTTTTAACTCCATTTTTTATTTTATTTTATTTGTTTATTTATTTTTCAAGACAGGGTCTCCCTATAGCCCCAGCTGTCCTGGAACTCACTATGGGCCTTGAATTCACAGAGATCTGCCTACCTCTGCCTCCCAAGTGCTAGGATTAAAGGTGTGTGCCACCACGCCTGGCTTAAAGGTGGTTCTTGGCCGCCATGTGGGTGCTGGGAATTGAACAGGGGTCCTCTGCAAGAGCAGTCAGTGCTCTTAACTATGGAGCCATCTCTCCAGCCCCCATATTTTTTTTATACCACACATAAATGATCACGCTGAGATTAAAGCATACTGATATTAGCCACTAACATCAAAGTGCTCTTGGGAAGCCTTGAGAAGTAGAAGGAACTCTTTAGAGACATCCAAAAATTAGACAGAGCCACAAAATACTAAAGTCAGAGAAAACTTACTGAGCATATGCACTGCTTGCCAATGGGGGAATTTTGTCTATCAGGGATTTAACTAATCTGTCATTGTACAGAGCCTCAGTTGTATACACAGCAGGCAAAAAACACAGGTTCATTGCATCCAAAATAACTATAGAGGAGTCTGTCATATGCCCAGTCCCACACCTCCCTACCCAGACCAATACAAGTTTTTGTAGGTGAAGGCCTAGATCCTCTGTTTTTTGATTGGTGTTTTTTTTTTATTTTTTTATTCTCATTCCATGGGAACCCTGGCTAAAAGTATATTTGTAACCCAAAGGAGAAAAGTGGCCAACTTCTTAAACATGACATATGTTATCTGGCTTTTCAATTTCCAAATAAAGTCAAGCTTCCCGCTACCGCAGCTACTGAGCCCCCAGCATTGCTCACACACACACGTTTGATTCTGCTTCTTTTGCAGCCGAACTGAACGTCATTGCGCCCATCATCTCCAACTTTTTTCTGGCCTCCTATGCACTTATTAATTTCTCCTGCTTCCATGCCTCTTATGCCAAATCTCCAGGTAAGCTGAGATTTCAAATGGAAAAGAATCCTAAGCAAGCAGTTAGTTTGTCTCAATAGAATGAAAGAAGTCAGTGAAAAGTGTTCAATCTGTGTTTATATGTTCTCTTATATCCTAGTGGGCAGCATAATCCACTTTATTTTGGTGAGTTGGGGGATGACTTCTGAAATAGAAAAAGAATCATTTGAGCAATGGCCTTTTTGACCAACCGTAAAGTCAATTTTCTCCTGTGGCAATAAATTATTCATTGCAAGAGAAACCACAATTTATTTCAGCAGTAGGAAAACACCACTATTTATTTCCAGGGTGAAAGTGACCACAGAAGTGGAATAAATGTATATATTTGAGACTTCCTTACTATCAATTTGTTTCCTGCCCATGGTGCAGAAGAGAAGGATGAACAGTTCCCATAATTACCTGCTGAGTGCGGGCGATGCAGATCCACGCTGTGCTTGTGCCAGGGGCATCAGCACAAGTTTGGGGCTGTGGTTCTAAATAGTTCAAAATTCCACACTCAAGACCCTTCCTCCAGCTACTATATCCTTTTTGCTTCCATTGCCCAATAAAATTTCTTTTCCTTTCACCAGAAAGTCATCTACAGCTCACTATGACCTTGAGAGCTCTTCCCCATGAGGACTTAGCAAAGACACTAAATACTCTCTCACAACTTGCTGCCACCCCCAGCCTCCTTTGTAATACCTGCTGCCAATAAAGTGAACTAAGAAGGGGAGCCTGCATCCATGTAAGGCTGCTAAGTCATGGACAACAGCTTCAGACTTTAGCATGGGCTCTTTCCCTTAACACAAAGAGGTGTGGGATCCCATGACATGTTAAAAAACAAGGCAGTGATGCAGGACAGTTATGGCAGAATGCATGATCTGGGGTGGGGTGGGGGGAAGGGAAAAGGGAATATGCCTAAACTGAATTGAAAAATGATGTCTGAAATACATAAAACATCAATAAAAGCACAAAAAATTTTAAACAATAAAAAAATAGTAAGATACAAGTATCAGAAGAGTCAAAGAAGAAATAGAAAGGAGAGAGAAAATGGAAAACCATTTACAAGAAGTTTGTGTAGAAGATACACAAACCCAAAAATGAATATCTCTCTCTCTCTCTCTCTCTCTCTCTCTCTCTCTCTCTCTCTCTTATCTGTCTCAAACTAGACTAAGAAAAATCAGGCCATTTCCAATGATGTTCTTGAAGTGCTGTTTCCATCTTGTGGTCATTTAGGAAATTGCTCCTCTGTACAAGCTCTGTTGGGTTTTAGACACCCTAGATTCACAGTGGCATTTGCCCACTGACCAAATGTGTCCTCCAAATCAGATCTTCCCTTTCTGACCATATTGTCATCTACCGTCTTGCATTTCAGAACAGTAATGGAACATAAAAGCTTGTATGTGTAGAACTGTGGCAAATCCAAAATGTGATGTAATACATGTTAATGCACTGGGTTTAAGGAGCCACTACCAGAAACACTTCTCTCCTCTAAATGGTTGAGTCTGAAGAAGCAGGGCAAAGAGCCCCCTGTCTTAACCTCTTGCTTACATAAGGAAGAAGCTCCTTCTCCACCTGTTTCTTACACATCACTCTTTCCATCCCACCAGCCTCTTTTCAATTCCTGATAGCATCCGTTTCTGATGCTTGAGGTTTGGTAGCTTGGGAAGACAATCAGAACATGCAGGAAGCATGAAGGGTCCGTGAGCTTTACAGCTCCCAAATTTTACAGAATTCTCTTTGGTTTGAACATCACTTTCATAGACCAAGGATCCAAAATCATAGAAAGATAGTAAGAGTTAGGAAATTGACCTAAAAATAGGATTGTATGGCAGAGAAAGACATGTTACCTTCACACCTATAACACACAGTACTATGGTAGCAGTAAGTGTGTGGGAAAGTTTTCTTCCATGCGTTATTGTTACTTTCAGGGTGGAGACCTGCATATGGGATTTACAACATGTGGGTTTCTCTTTTTGGAGCTATTTTGTGCTGTGCAGTCATGTTTGTCATCAACTGGTGGGCAGCTGTTATCACCTACGTCATCGAGTTATTCCTCTATATCTACGTGACCTATAAGAAGCCAGGTAAGAGAAGGATCACCCAGGGTGAACATTGTGTCTCTCTCTATCCATCCACTGAACATTTATCAAGTGGCTTTGTGCTTACATGCGCCCTGTGCAAGGCAGTTCATCATAGTACAATATAATATAAGAACCCTGTGGAGCAGGGAGCACTGCATGGAATACACGCAGTTAATCCTCACGGTAATGTCGCACATTAGACATTATGAGTCTCATTTTATAGATGAAGAAACTGGAGTTCAAAGAGTTGACCACTTGCCAAAATAATAGCCAAGGTGTAATAGAACTGACATTTCAACCACAGGCATGTGAAACCAAACCACAAGCTTCTGGTCCTCTGACCCTCTACTGCTAATGTCCTAATGAGACAGGGCTGTTCTCAAGAAGCTCTCAGAGTCACCACTAAGCTATTAACTATAATACAACATATCACAAGAGTGGTATAAACAGACTGCTGAGAAAAGGGGGAGGTATGTGTACCTTGGATGTGTACAAACTACTTCTTGGTTCATAGCTTGTGTTCTCAGGGCCACATACTCTGCCTGAATTTAATAAATATTTGTTGAGTGAATTAAATTATGCTGTAAAAATAACATCAAGCCATGTGGAGATGTTAACACCAGAGTTAGGGAAAGAGATTCTAGGCAGGAGAACTGGAGTGAGCTGAGGATGCCTTCAAGGGTACGGAACATTTGGGAAGCCTCAAGGTCTTAACACAGATGCTGTCCTTGAGGGCTAAAGAGGAGGGCCATGAGGTGGCCTGGACAGGTAGGCTGGGGACAGAAAAGGAGGTAATTATTGTGAGAAAGAATCTGGATCTGGTGAGCATGAGGTCTCCTAAGTTATCCTGTAGGAGAAACATAGCCAGACAAGAACTTCAGCTGTTAATTTTAGAACTAGGGCAGAGGGTGACCATAGTCAGAGAAGCCCAAGCACCAGAACGCAGCACCCGGGGTCTAGGGCCACCATTCATGTCTTACTCTGCCAACCAGGTGGAGATGGGAGAAAATATTTTGGAGGGATTTGTTTTGTTTTCCATTATCATTTTATA
Organism: Rhizomys pruinosus; assembly: GCA_009823505.1. NCBI lineage: Eukaryota > Metazoa > Chordata > Mammalia > Rodentia > Spalacidae > Rhizomys > Rhizomys pruinosus. The sequence goes on from VZQC01013883.1 coordinate 1,789,346, forward strand.
CATTATTAACATCTGGTACAATTGACAGGTGGTAAATTTTAATCTCTTTTTGATGTATAGCCCATACATTTTGATAACTTCTAAAACTACCACCACCACCTTAGTAAAGAGGCAGGATTTCCCCAAGTTTCCTCAGGGCCCTATAAAGTTAGTCTCCCCCTGAGAACATGGGCCCATGATGCTTCTAGATTCTTCCATGCATGTATAAGTAATTTGTTCTTTGGTATTGATGAGTAGCATTCTCTAATATGAACATATCACAGAGTTTTAAACTCTGTGATTGATGGACAGTTGATGGACATCTAAGAGTGTTTCAGTTTAGGGTATATATAATGTATTATATTTGCTATAAATATGAATACACAGGACTTTGCATGGCTCTATGCTTCCATTTTCTTGGGTAAATATATAGACGTCAGATTGTTTATACACTATGTACATAACTTTACAAGAAACTGCAAGATTGTTTTCCAGAGAAGCAGTATTGTTTTCCATTCCAAAGAGCAAGGCTTTAAAAAGTTGTCCTACATGCTGGGCATCCATGTCAACTTGTAGTATTGTCAGCTGTGTTTCTTAATATTTTATTATTTTTATTTTATGTGTATGAGTAGATTGCCTGCATGTGTGTAAGTGCACATGTGTGTCATACAATGCTCAAAGGGGACAGAATAGGGTGTCAAATGCCCTAGAATTGGAGTTACCATGGGGTGCTGGGAATCAAACCTAAGTCCTCTGTAAGCGCAGCCAGTGCTCTTAACCACTGAGCCATCTTTCCGGTTCCTGTCAGCTGTTTTTTTTAAGCCTTTGTCATAGATGCATAGTGTTATCTCATTGCAGCTCAGTTTGCATTTTTCCAGTGACTAATGACAGTAAAAATCTTATTTCCCATTCATCTATCTTTTCAAGCATCTGTTTAAATATTTCATCTATTTTTTTTCCCAGTTGCTTCCTTAATCAGTTGTGAGACATCCTTGTATATTCTGGATGCCTTTGCTGTATCTCTTTTATAAATATTTCTCTAGGTCTGTGGCTTCTTTTTTTTCATTCCCCTTGTAACTTGTTTTAAAATAAGAGAAGTTCTTAATTTTCATTAAATCTAACTTTTCTTTCCTTTTTATCATTTATCATTTGGCATGATTGGAGACACCTTTCCTTAACCCAAGGCCAGGCACAACTAGAAGTTTCAGTGTTTTGGTAATTAATTAAGGTCTAAATTAATTAAGGTCTAGTATCAGCTGCAGTTTGGTTTTGGTATGTAGTGTAAGATATGGTTCAAGTCTCATTTTTTATATATAAACGCTGAATTGATTGGAACGGGTTTAAGCCCAATAAGCCAGTGAGATGACTCAGGAAGTTAAATCCTTGCAGCCACAAACCCACCAACCTGATTTCAATTTCTGGAATCCACAGTGGAAGGAGAATACTCATACCCAAAAGTTGTCCTCTGACCCCCACACATGTGCTGTGGCCTGCACACATATGCTGCCAATGATAATAAATACAAATAAAATTAAATTGTGATGAATGAATGTCCTAAGATATGAGTCAGTACTTGACATTATTCTATTTGATCTCAAGGTAAAACACTCACTTTCCTAAATTTCCAGAGTAAGATTAGGGAGACTCTTATCTAAGATGGATCTGCAAGTTCCTCCCTGAGACTTCCTATCAGCAAACTCCAAGAATCCATTTAATATTTAAATGTTCTGGTTTTAAGCGAAGTATAGTGCTGGCCTCCTTTACTATGAAGGCAGTTTCTGAAAGGTCAGATTCAAAGACTTGCTAGGGAGCCATGACTCTCTTCATGAACATCTGCACAAATTCCTGAGCTGTTCAGTTCTACTGCTCACAATATAAAGATGATTGCTCACTGCCCATGCATACAGAAATCCTCTTTCAGACTGAGAACTTGTGAAGGCCTTGAATATATTTGGAAGGTGACCGCTCCTACTCCAAGGAGCAGTGCTTTTTCCTGGAAATACTGTATTTTCTCTAACGTAGGTGTCAAGGGTGCTTGTGTAGCCAAGAAAAGCTATAGGAGAGAATGGCTTATAAAAAAAATAATTCAAGGTATACAGAGAAATGGTCAATGTTCTGTGCCCAATCCCTCCTTTGCCCACAGATGTGAACTGGGGCTCCTCCACACAGGCCCTTTCCTACGTGAGTGCTTTAGACAATGCTCTGGAATTGACCACGGTGGAAGACCACGTGAAAAATTTCAGGTAAAGTTGGCTTTGCATCCTGGGATTCCCCTTAGCAAGGGGCTTCCCTTTAGAGACACTAGGGTAGCAGCAAGCTTTAGGGTACATTCCAGCAGTGAGCAGCCACACTCCACAGCACTTCCTGTATGTGAGAGCTTCTTACTTCCGCCCTAAGTTCTTCTCACCCTCAGCCACACTCCTCCTAGTGCGAGGTGTCACTTTCCTTGCGTGGAGACAAAGGTGGCCTAAGTGACTGACTTGGTTCCCTAGAGACCACCTTGTGCTTTTTGATCACTAGTTTTCTCTCCAATCAGCCCTAATCTTCACTACGCGCCGAATTCCCTTAGGAGAGGTTTCATAATTGTAGCTCTTCATTAATTATTTCTTATTTTGAATGGTTCCTCACAGCCCAGGCTTGCAGGGAGGATGAAGGGAAAGTGACATGAAAATATGGATGGGAGAGGGGCGGGTTGCGTGGGGGTCTGGAGCGAGCTATCCTTTTCCTTCTTGATACTTTTGCTGTGACAAAGTAAATGAAAAATACTCACATGGCAAAATGGATTGTCAAAGTAACTCAAGAATACTAGTGGAGGCCAGCCTGGTCTACAGAGTGAGTTCCAGGACAGCTGGGGCTACAGGGGAGACCCTGTCAAAAAAAAAAAAAAAAAAAAAAAAAAAGAATACTGGTGGGAAACCCAAGAAACAATTCGGAAAGAGGGTGCCGGCTCCACAAGAATTCTAGTCCTGTTATTTCCATGGGGTGGGCGGGGAGGGGTCCACAGAATTGTTCTGGCTGATTCTCACATCTTCTTTCCTTTCAGACCCCAGTGCATTGTCTTAACGGGGGGACCCAAGACTAGACCTGCTCTACTGGATATAACTCATGCCTTCACCAAGAACAGTGGCCTTTGCATTTGCTGTGAAGTCTTTGTGGTAAGTGCCACTTCATCCAAGGAGAGTGTCTTTTCCTCTGTACTCACCTTGGATTATTTTAGGTGAGTAGAGAAGGTACCAGAAGTAACGGGAAAGCAGCAACGCGGCTGAGATGAGCGCCTTCTTCCTTGACTCACAGAGCTAGGACCAGCAAAGTCCATGATCTTGAACTGAAATGGATAGATGAAATTTATTTCTGATTTCATAGGAGACCAATGAAAAGTGATAAATACTTTTGAAATGATGGCCTTTGAGTCACGAAAAACTGACCCGACTCAGATACAAAATGAAGGCGTTGGGTCAATAATGGTCCCCAGAAAGGAAAAGAATGGAATTGGTCATACCTGGCTCCATTGTGTAATTAACTGACAGAAGGAAAGTAGACATATGGCCTTAAATGACAACACAGAGAACTTAGGTCAAATATTTGGATAATTCTGAAGATACTACAGATACTTAGGGAATTAAGCTAAGTTTTCCATGTGCCTTAAACAGACCCAAAATAATCCCCTTTATTCAAGGAATAGGTGGCAGACTAATAACTTACTGGTGGTTTTTCTAGGAGGTATTTAAAGCAGCTACTAAAAATTCAACCATAATTTTTCCTAATCCTCAAATGGAAAGGAAGCATTAAAATTATAATTTAAAAAAAGCCTAAATCCTCCTAACTGGTTTATATCTGCAAGTATTTTCTTATTTCTCTCCATCTCTCTGTCTCTGTCTCTGTCTCTCACACACACACATAAAGGCACACAATTTAAATCTTTTTTCGGTTGTTTTTGGTCTTTTTGAGACAGGCTCTCCCTGTAGCCCCAGCTGGCCTGGAACTCACTGTGTAGACCAGGCTGGCCTTGAACTCACAAAGATCCGCCTGCCTCTGCCTCCCAAGTGCTAGGATTAAAGGCGCACGCCACCATGCCCAGCAAAATTTAAATCTTTATCAATATATTTTATATTACTGAAGTACTTAACCTATTCTTTAAAGCATTTTCCTACAGTTTTTCTCACTTGATCCACAAGAGCCTAAGAGTCTTGGCAGAAAACAAAGAAATTCTATTCACATTTTATTGATTGGGAAAATGAGATCAGGGAAAATTAAATCATTGCACTGGGGCATCTGACAAGAAAGTGGCAGTTGAGACATCAGTGGAGGTCACCCAGTGTGCCCCTTGTTAGGCTGCAAAGAGAAAGCCTGGGCAACTTGATCCTGTCACAGCAGGCACCTCTACTTACTTTTGTAGACCTGCCTTGGAATGGAGGTCAGGAAGCTGTGACCCAGGGCCAATCAGCTCTGTGAAGATGCAGGAGACTGACTTCCCACTTCTCATCCTGAGAAATATTTGAACATCTTTTTACACTAAATGTTCTATGAAGAAAGTTGGTCATATGCTGTTGGCTCTGTGTGCTTATATGACACTAACTCAAACAATATAACTAAATACAATTATCCTGTAGGGGTGGTGGAGGGATTCTTACAGAATACAGAAGATTGACAGGTTAAGTAATGGCCAACTGTGACTCCAGAGGATTTTTTAAAAACTTATCAAGACCCCCTTCTCTCTTATTATCAACTTTAGTGCCCTAGATTAGTGGATTTCATTTTGGCCAATATGATTTAGGAGCTGGTTTTGATGGAATAAGCAGTTTGGGGTGTTTTTCTTCTCTAGCAATTTAGAGAAAATTTGGTTTAGCAGGCAATGAAATATCTTTAGGACTGCAGAAATGAACAAGGCACATAAACAGTCATATATATTGGCAAGGGAGAAAAGATTTTCCATAGAGACAAGAAATATTGTTTTTAATTAACCCTTGATGCTTTAACCATGATGAAGGCATGATCCTGGAAGACCCTTCATTTGAAGGCTGCACGCGCGATCCTGGCTGCTTCACATGGAAGTTAACAGTTGCGTGTTACTGTGTAGGTGTCTCCCTGAAGGACCCTGGAGTCTTGCTCCCAGTTGCTGTTGCTCCCTTGGGAACAGGAAACAGTTGCTGCATCAATTAAAGCCTCTCCAGTTCCTCACTTCCTGTGAACTCCTAAGGTCGCAGAGGTGGTCAGCATTTTCAGACTCGGGTGTCAATCATCTTTCCAAGGAAACAGATGGAAGGGTGTGGGGGGCGCAGCAGAGCACTGGAGACAGAGTTGATGGTTAGGCCGACCTTGCAGAAATGTTAAGTACTGATGATGAAGAGAGAGACATTTGTTTTTAACTCTAGAAAGCTGGAACTCCTGGGCTTTTGAGACCAACAGTCAAGTTCCGAATTATTATTTTGCCACCTATTAGCTTTGAGTTCAGTTCCTTAGACACATAGTTTAGTCTCTGAACAAAGATAGCACCTATGTTTCAGGGTCGGTGTGAGAATTATATAAGATAAGCTTCGGAGTATTCAGTTTGGTGTTTGTCAAATAGTAAATGCTCAATTAATTTGTTATTGTTGGTGATGATATTGTTGAATTATTATTATTTTTTTATTATTATTATTATTATTAAACATTGTAGTTGCTGTTTTCATTCCTAAAATGAATGACCTCTACCAAAACCTGGAGGATACTCAACTCTACACAGTATAGTTTTAGCCTTTGAAATATCAAGGAATTTTTTTCTTTTTTTTTTAATATCAAGGAATTTTATCACAAATCAGTTCTCTCTTAACCACCATGTGGGTCTCAGGGATTGAACATGGGTCCTCAGACTTGGCGGCAGGCACCTTTACTCACTAAGCCACCTTTACCCACTTACTGGCCCCATAGTGGCCAATGCTCACAACCAACTCATTGTTTTTAAATTCTAGAGGTTATGGCTCTTGAGTCAGCTGAAAATCAAACTAAGAAAGCAATGCCTTTTGCTGGCCCACAGCTATTCATCTACCCATCAGCCATCAGTGATCCTCTCTCCTTCCCCTGGTCTTTTTCTTACCCGGCCTTAATATTTCAGATGAAGGATGCTATTCTCTTTTTGTCAGTGACCCTCTGTCAGGATGTTAATAAAACAATGACATGGCTGAATGCAGGAAGAATGAATGTGCACTGGGATGCATAGAGGAATGAATTATGGACCAAATCAGAGAGGGAGAAACTCACCTTTCCATCATTCCTACCAGAGAAGCAAAGAAAAACCAAACAAGACTGAACCTTTCAAAGAATAAAAGTCAAAAAAGAATGAGCTGGGCGTGGTGGCGCACACCTTTAATCCTAGCACTCAGGAGGCAGAGGCCAGAGGCAGGCGGATCTTTGTGAGTTCAAGGCCAGCCTGGTCTACAGAGTGAGTTCCAGGACAGCTGGGGCTACAGGGAGACCCTGTCTCAAAAAACAAACAAACAAACAAGCAAACAAAAGGAACTCTGGGCTTAACTGAAAGTCATCTATTTGCAAAATTCCTTTTCATCAAACTCATCTATTTGAAACACACATCAATTTCCTCTTCAATCTAAATAGAAATTCTTTTTTTCTTCTAAATCATTGTCCAAATTATAATATATACAATATATTTGTTCGAACTGGGAAATAATTTCTATGCCTGTATTTAGGAATGCTGATTGAAGTTAATCTCTATAATACATTAATTGGCTGGTAAAATCCATTCCATGATTATGACATATTTGAGGGCTGACTAATTATATTCCAGGATGTCTCTCCTCTTTGTTGGTTTGGTTTATCTTCATTGCAGCCTCACATTAATAAGAGTGTTGCTGCAAGGACTTGATAACCACTTGCAGCAAAAAGAGATTCTGCCTGAAATATTTTGATGATTCTCAGTGTGGCAAATTTAGTCATTAAAATAAATCTGTCACAATTAATGTTTAATCTAGACTTCTGTAATACTAATAGACACGTGTTAAACTGTATTTCTTTAAATAAGCACCGTTTTCCCCAGAGGCTCACAATCATTATACATAACTCAGTATTCTGATGGTCTAACATCTTTCTTTGCTTTTGGTTATTCTCCTAGCTGATGGTTGTCATTAAAATTAAATTCCCCTCCATAAAATATGACTTCTTTCTTTTGTAATAGGTGGAACCCAGAATGCCAGAAGAAGGGTGGGCAGCTCAAAACGCATGAGCATTCTAGTGCCTGAGCCAGATTCCACCTGTATTAACACATCTTTCTTTGATTCAGCAGCCACCTCTACCCCCGTGTTCTTAACCTTTTTTACCGTCATTGAAATTTCTTCTTTCCTAATTTTAATATGTCAATCAAATTGTATTTTCAAAAGATTGGCAGTTTCTAGAAAATATACTAGAAAATAACTAGGTATAGAAAGAACTTGAGGGGCTGGGCAGATGGCCTAGTGGTTAAGAGCGCCGACCGCTCTTACAGAGGACCCGGGTTCGATCCCCAGCACCCACATGGCAGCCGAGAACCGTCTGAAACTCCATTTCCAGGAGAACTCCAGTTCCAGGGGAATCCGAAACCCTTTTCTGACCTCCGCGGCATTGCACGACACGGGTGCGCAATGCATGCAGACAGTACATTCATACACATACGGAAATAAATAAATAAATAATTTTAAAAAAAAGAAAGAACTTGATCCAATTTAAACAGAATGTTAAAATGGAAGTGCCGCCCTCCCCCCCCAAGCTTACCTACTGGTGTATGATAGAAATATATTATATGCTGCTTGTATAATTTAAAATTTTTCTAGTGGCTAGTTTGTAGAACAAAAGATGATAGGTAAATCTTTATAATAACTTATTTTGTTTAACCCAAATATATCCAAAATGCTACTTCAGTGTGTAATCCGCATATATGCTAATGAGGGTTTTTTTCATGATTCTGTTCTAAGGCTTCCAGGACATCTCTGCCTGAACTACCACACCCCATGCTGGCAGCAGCAGGTGGCAAGGGTGCTTGTATTAAGCAGTGCTGACTGGGCAGTTGCCTCATTTGTATCAGTGAGCCAGCTGTACAGCCACGTTTAGACCCTGCACCCTCACATCCAGCTCAGGGTCCTTTTGATACAGGGGAAATCAGGGACTCCTCTTAGGGGGAGAGGGATCTTAGTATCATTACTAAAGGAATCTAAAAATAGACTCAAATAGAAGCTTCTATTCTCTTGAATGGAAGCAGGTTTTCTTAATGGGCCTTTATTGCTACTCCAACACTTTGAGCTGTTAAAGAGCAAACACAGGGTAGAATTAGGCCTGCAGTTTCAATGAGACTGATTTAAGATGACAGAAGTCAGCTTTCCATGAATAACTACTACTTTTCAAGCTTGGCTCTAGGCACCTTATTATTACAACTTAAACAACCATTCAGGGAAAGCAAGTCTAACCCCATGTCTAGAATAACATCTCGAAGCTCAGAAATAATCAGTGGGCTCCAAAGTGGTGAAGCTTAGGGTCAGACTTCTGTCTGACTTCAAAGCTTAGACTTTCGCTCTTGTATTCTGGTGCCCTTTGTCTCTGTCAAAGACCTCTAACTAAGACGGTCTGTCACTCTAAACAGAGTCTCAGATCGAAGTAGCATCTGTGGTACCTGGAAGCTTATGAGAAATGCAGACACTTGGCCCTTCTTCCCATCCTCTGACCACATTTTATCAAGATCTCAGGGGACTTATATGAAACCAAGACATACGAACAAGATAGAAATTCTGTCTACAGACTGGAGAAAGTTGGTTTGTCTGTCCCCTGACAAGCACGGAGCAAGTAATCAGAAATCCTTTTTGAACCGAGCCAAAACATGAGAAGAAAAGAATGTTGATCTTTGTGGAAGAAGAAATAAAAATAGAACTATTCATTGAAAATTACCTTCCGGAATTAAGCCTTGAATTTATAAAATGCTTTCGCTACCACAACACCTGCCTCCTTTTCTCTTAGCTCCTCCCACTTATCTCAGTCATAGATCAGTGAACTTTTGTTCCCATCGGATTCTCTGAGTGAGGAGAGAATGTTAATTTACTCAAGTAGAAATGTATTAATACTACACAGGGGAAAGTGGCACAAGGACCTTTCCTTAGCACAGGAGCAATGCATCCACCTAATAGAATTGTCAGGATGTGTAGTTCACGAAAAGATTTGCAGCTCGCCATGTTCTAGTTCCCAAGAGCTCGGTCCATTTCTTGGAATTGAGCTCTAGCTGAGATTTCTTTGAGGTTCATAAACATGGCTGTCGGCGTTGAATCAAAGGTTGATTGTGAGTTCATCCAGAGCCTCTTCAATCACATTTGGAGTCTTCCTTGTGTACCACCACACCTTCAGCTTTTCTTTCCATTCAGTACAAGGCAGTTAATTAAGCGGTGTTAATAAGCCTGGGCATTTGGGGTGAAACATGAATTATACAAGCAGCACGTGTCCTCTCCCCCAAAGGAGGGATCCAAGCAAACACCGTTTAGAGAGGCCTTTGTCCCTCTTTACCATTTTGTAGCTCAATAGGGTATTACTGGCTTCAGAAAACAACAGCGATGCATAATAGCAGGGGTTCTAACTAGTATTTCATTGTCTCCTCCAGGGACCACGCAAGCTGTGTGTTAAGGAGATGAACAGTGGCATGGCTAAAAAGCAGGCCTGGCTTATCAAGAACAAAATCAAGGCTTTTTATGCTGCCGTGGCAGCGGACTGTTTCAGGGATGGTGTCCGAAGTCTCCTTCAGGTAAGGCAGGCATTGAGGAGTGAGCTCAAATCAGGCTGTGATTAGCACTCCATAGGAATGAAGCTTCTAAACAGGGGCTAGAGTTCCCGGAAACTCTGCACTGAAGCATCCGAGAGCTAGGCAGATGGCCAGGGAATTCATTCTGAGTTCTTGGGGACAGGCAGAGCTAGAACAAAAGCAGAGGTTCTATTCCACTGAGCATGTAGAAGATACTAGGAATGGAAAATGCGGTTGCCTGTGGCCAGGGGCATGCATTCTGAATTTACACTTATTGAAATGCAAATATGTTCTGGAGGTTGGAGACATTCAGGATCCTATTAAAACTTCAAACTCTTTTTGGTCTCCCACTACAGGTAGCAGGACTCTAATCAGGCATCCTTCTCTTCTTTTACAAATGACGGGAGGGCAACAGCTAGATTCAACTAATAAATTCAAGTGGATCAGGGCGGAAAATCTCCCTATCTTCCTGAATTATTTCCAGAACATTAAATAAAATGTAACCATTTCTGTGACATTGAAGCCCACTCTCTCCCTTCATCTCTCCTCTCTCTCCTATAGTAACTATGGAAAATCTTTCCTCACTTTCCACCACTGTAATTTAAAGAAAGAAAAGGATCCTTTGCAAGAATCCAAGAGACTCAGAAATTGAAAGTTTTTTTGTTTTGTTGTTTTGTTTTTTGTCTTTTTGGAGAACAGGGGCTCCCTTAGCCCCAGCTCTCATGGAACTCGCTCTGTAGACCAGGATGGCCTTGAATCACAAAGATCCACTGCCTCTGCCTCCAGTGAGGATTAAAGGCGTGCGCACCACACCCGGCTTGATTTCAGTGAAACCCAGCGTGCTATTTGGGTTTAATATGGTGAAAACCCTGAGCTCTGTGTATTCTGAATCAACTGTTTGGCTTCCAGAGTTGCTGTCAGAATTCAGGATTGCTGTGACTCTGATACTTTGTGGGCAGGAGAAGCATACTGGTAAGCTGGAATGTAGGTAGAGGCTGAGCACTGGGTATATACCGGACTCCACTGCCCCTAGAGAACACTTGCTACACAGGTGCTGAGAAACCACTTCTGAGAGAACAGTTATCCACCATCAGCTTCTTTTTATCTGTTATTAACTTACCAACCTGTGAAAATCAGTATTACTACAAAATGCTGATTTTTTTTTAGTACTGCATTATCTATGAGTAACTCTTTGTTAAATATCTTGGGAAATTTTCACCTATTTAATTAAAAATTATCACAGATATATAACACAATTTGAAGAGTGGGAATATGATATAAAATCAGAGCATCCCCAGAGACAAAAATACCAAGATGTAGACCAAGATGGTTATATTAACCCTTTTCCAAAACTTTAAAAATGTTTAAGCAAGGTTGCATTTGAAAAGTCCCTACAGAAATCTCTCTTGTTAATTCTTTAAAAAAAAAAAAAACAAGGGGGGAGAGATAGCCTATGGGGTTAAGAGCACCGACTGCTCTTGCAGAGGACCCGGGTTTCGATCCCCAAGCACCCACAGGGGCTGAGACCGTCTGTAACTCACAACCAGGAGAACTCCAGTTCCAGGGGATCTGAGACCCCTTCTACCTTCCGCGGCATTGCACGACACGGGTGCACAAACCTGCATGCAGAAGTACATTCATACACATACAAAATAAATAAAATTTAAAAAAGTTTAAAAAACAAAACAAAACAATTTTCTAAAAAGTTTGAACAGAGGTGCCCTGCATGGGTGGATAGCACTCCTTCGAAGCCCAGTGTGGGAAACCTCTTTAAGAGTTGTTGGTCAGGGAGGCCCCAGAGGCCACCACACAGTACAGGCTATATTGTCAATGCCTGGACTGTCTACCAGAACTAGAGAGTGAGACTCACTGGGATACAGAACATTGAGAAATCAAGCTTGATCTGAGCTGGAAGTTTCCTTCCTGCTGGCTAGCTTTCACAGTGCCAGAAGGTACTATGCAGCCTCTGGGGAGGAAGTGGCTGATAGTATATTCACATGAAAAGCAGCTCTCACTTCAAAGGGTTAAGACATAGTTTATCCTGGAGCTATGTATAAGTGACCATGGCCCAAGAACACAGATGCAGGTTGCCCCAAATACCATGTTATTGAAATGAGTAAAATTTCATGAAGTTTTAAAGTAGCAAAACAAAGAAAATCATAAATCAAGAAAGGTTTCAGGTACATTGGTAGGAACATTAGGTAGGTAGGGAAATCTCAGCCATAAACCTCAGAAGTATGCTCTTCCTTTTGATTAATGGAAACTAGGGGAATGTTTATATATTCTAAATTATTACCTAATTATAAAAAAGTAGGTTAAAAAGAGGTATAGTGGCGCCGGGCGTGGTGGCGCACGCCTTTACCTAGCACTTGGGAGGCAAGGCAGGCGATCTTTGTGAGTTCAAGGCCAGCCTGGTCTACAAGTGAGTTCCAGAACAGCTGGGGACTACAGGGAGACCTGTCTCGAAAAGACCAAAAAAAAAAAAAAGAGTATAGGTTTTTTTTTTATTTATTTTTTTTTTTTTTTATTTATTTACTTTTATTTATATGAATGTATTGTCTGCAGGTAGGTTGTGAACAGCCCGTGTTGTGCAATGCTGTGGAGGTTCAGAAGAGGGTGTCGATTCCCCTGGAACTGAAGTTCTCCTGGAATTGGAGTTCAGACGTTCTCAGCCGCCATGTGGTGGCTGGGGAATCGAACCTGGGTCCCTGCAGAGCAGTCGGGCTCTTAACCGCTAGGCCATCTCTCCAGCCCCGGTAGCAAACAAGTTTAATCCAGGCACTGGCAAACACTTTTAATCCCAGCACTTGGAAGGCAGAGGCAGGTAGATCTCTATGAGATTGAGGCCAGCCTCATCTACATAGTGAGTTCCAGGTCAGCTAGGGGCTATAGGAACACCCTGTCTAAAACAAAAGGGGCAAATACAGAGGAAGATAATAAATAACTATTAAGGTGGCTAAAAAGAACCAAGATAATCTGGTTCTGGACATAAAACATTCCAACTTTTCCACTTCACTGAAGTTCTAATCAGGCAATCAGCGTTTGCAATCACAGTTTTCTAGGAATTCCAGTTCACAGGTCCTACCCAGCTTTGGGCCCCACAAGCAACAGTCATGACCTGCCTGGAAAGATGTGCTCACTGGTACAGGGTGGCATGACTATTAAGGGGGTGACTAAGCACTTTCTTGCCCATGGGCTTAGGGAGCTGTCTACTCTCGTTTTTGCTACATGGACATGATGTGGTACCCATAGATTAGTCTACTCTGAGCCTTCATTGGGGAGCTTCTTTCTGCAGTAGATGGCAGCTACTGCAGACTCTCAACTGTTCCAAGTATGGAGAATAAAGGACGATGGCATGCTAAGCCCTAAGTGTGTCACGTATGCCACTCCCTCTAAGGCTCAGGAACATCACAGAAAAGAGGCAGAAAGAATCTAAGACCCAGAGCTGGGGAGAAATGCAACAAAGCAGTGTCTTCTGAACACGACAGAAGCACTACACCCATGAACTTACTGCAGCCGTGTTGACCTGCCAGAGACTTCAAAATTGAACCTATTGCCATTTCATCATGCATGAGGGAGAGGCTGCTGAGGCCTCATCCCTCACTGAGGGAGTGTGGGAAGTCAGTGGTGATGGGGACAGGGGGCTCATCTCCTTCAGTGGTATAGCCACTGACAAGTTGCCCATGCTCCAGTAAATAGCCCCTGCAATCATGTTCATGCAAACAACCACAATTAAATTCAGTGGGTCAAGAAAATGGACATCAGGGGCTGAAGAGATGGCTCAGTGTTCGGGAACCTTGGCTGCTCTTGCAGAGGACCTGGGTTTGGTTCCCAGCACCCACATGGCAGCTAACAACCATCTGTAACTCTAGTTCCAGGGGATATGGTGCCTTCTTCTGACCTCCCCGGGCATTGCACAACACAGGTGCACTTACATATATGCAGGCAATACACTCATACACAGAAAATAAAAATAAAAAAAAAAAAATGCTCACTTTAAGAAAAAGAAAATGAACATCATAATAGGAGAAGGCTTTTGGGAAGAAGAGTTTCAGCTGGGGTACGGGGAATGAGAGACAGTAATAGGGGATGAAAATGCCTCCAACTCAATATATACATGTATGAAGTTCTCAAAAAAAAAAGTTAATTACTCATGAAAAAAATTTAAGCCTGTAAATGTGAAAAAATTGAAATGCAAATTCACACAAATTTCTTAAAATACAAATACAGAGTATGGGGGTCATGGCAAAATGCAGGACATAGTGTCAGTAAAGCTCTGCCAATTATATCATTATGGATAAGACGTCCTTGAATCTAAGAAATTATTGAGTACAAATGTCCCCAGGTGAAACGAGACTAAATCCATAATGACACATACTTTCCCAGGCCTAAACCACAGCTCTAAAGGAGCTGTTGGGCCACGTGAACGTTTCTAAGAAGTATATACCAAATATGTGGAAGGCGAAGCTCAGGTTAGGATTCCCTGACTTGTGCCTGTGCCCCTCCGCTTTGAGTGTCTCTAAAATACCAAGCTCTGGCCATTTCTTTGGTTCCCTCATGACCCAGGTGGCCATCCTCTACTCCTAGCTCTCCTTATCCTTGACAGTTAGGGTTGAAGTAAACTTCGGGTTTCAGAATCAATGCCACCCTTCTGGATGCTGTGCCATCAGCTGGACTGCTTCCCTGAGTCCCTCCCACGTGTATACATGTGGCACCTTGTCCCCTCCACATTATCAATGCCACCCTTTTGGATGCTGTGCCATCAGCTGGACTGCTTCCCTGAGTCCCTCCCACATGTGTACATGTGGCACCTTGTCCCCTCCACATTATCAATGCCACCCTTCCGAATGCTGTGTGCCATCAGCTGCAGTGTGTCCCTGAGTCCCTCCCACATGTATACATGTGGCACCTTGTCCCCTCCACATTATCCTCAGCTCCTTACTGCCAGTGCCTCAGATACCACTTTGCAGTTAATAGGAGCTGGATAATATTGCCACATTAAATTTGATTAACTGGAAGCCATATCCTGTCATCTAACTTCTGATATGGAATATAACTGTTAATAATACTTCATGTAAGAGAATTCAGTTAGGCAAGCACAGTTCAACCATTCGATAAATAAGAGACATATCAATGTTTCTTTGTATACAAGGATCTCCCAAACATGGATTTCATTGACGATGACATTTTGGACATAACAAGTGGAAATGATCCCTGAACCATGAAGTTATAACATGCATACCGACATTTAAACCAACCCGTACTTGATTTTAAATTATTGAACCATTTTAATGAGTGTGTCAGAAGAAATGCAAATGAGTGCTAATTTAGCAAAGCTACATTTCTGTCATCTAAAATCCATTTATGGCTGAGATGATTTAGAACTAATCTTTCTATTTTATGCTTGGGTACAGGCATGAAGGACATGCGCCGAGATGTAATCTAATCTTCAGAACCTTCAGAACATTACTCCAGCATTCTTTTGGCCATCATTTTTCATTTTCATGGCGTGGTAAGGATTGCTCATGTGTCTGTGTCCTCTGTTTAGGCCTCAGGCTTGGGAAGAATGAAGCCAAATACTCTAGTGATTGGATATAAAAAAAACTGGAGGAAAGCTCCCTTGACAGAGATTGAGAACTACGTGGGAATAATACAGTAAGTGATGGCTGTGGGGATGAGTTCTTGTCTATAATGCACTAACCAGAGCAGTATAGACCTGTGTGTGCAAAACACCGAGGTGCCAGATTTGCTTGCCTGAGAACACACATTCTTCTGGTCCTCCAAATTGCTTACCAAATAAAGAAAACTCCACAAATGAGAATTAGGACTTATATCATCACAGGGCAGAGACAATGTCAGAGTCAAAGAAAACGATAAATGTCTAGAGTTGTAACTTTAAGAACTATATATGATTCAAAGCACCTGTGTGTGGTGACACACACTTTTAATCTCAACATTCCAGAAAATTAGGCAGGTAGGTCTCTGTGAGATGGAGGCTAGCTTGGTCTACATGGTGACACTGTCTCAAAACAAACAAGCAAACACACACACACACACACACAAAGATTAAAAGCAAATGACAGCTAGGGTTTTTTAAGTTTTTTTTTTCCTTTCAAAACATTTGGAATCTTGAGTTAACTATTATGCCAACAAAAGAGATGGACAACAGAAAACAAGCAGATGTAAGAACTCTGAATTTTCACAGCCCAGGATTTGATGCATCCTCCCCCAGCAGCCCAAACATTCTAGAAATTCAAAATAATCAAGACCAATTATATTAAACCAAGGAGTAGCTGGTCTTGGTAGTAAAGTCCAAAATGGCTCAGAATTGTATTACTATAAACTAGCTGGGTTAATAAAATTAAATGGTTTCACCACCACAGCAAAGAGGTTAACAGAGAAGGAAGAAAACCACACATCTGTACTATATTTTCCTTTCTGATTTTTGTTTATATTAATCTGCACTACCATTGTCAAGACCAGGCTATTATTATGTCCCTCTAGTATCTTTTTATGTAATTATTTTATGTGTATGAGATTGTCAAGACTGAGCTATTATTATGCCCCTATAGTATCTTTTTATGTAATTATTTTATGTGTATGAGTGTATTACCTGCACATATGTAAGTGCAGTGCCCATGATGTTCAAAAGAGAGCATCTGATCCCCGGTGTGGGTGCTGAGAATGGAGCCCGGGTCCTCTGCAAGAACAGCCGGTGAGAGCCCTTAACCATCATGGCATCTCTCCAGCCCTGACACTATAGTATCTTACTCCTATTTTAAATACCAGATTTTAAATGCCCGCACCATTCTTAATTATGGTTGATTTCCATTAGAATCTGTTTTATTTTCCAGGGCTGACCTAACAAATTATCTCAAGTTTAATATTTAAACAACAAAGGTTCATCATCTTATACCTTAATGAGTTAGAAGCCTACAATGAGGAGGAAGCTCTAGGGCAAATTCCTTGTCTTGCCTTCCAGGCCACTGGAAGCTGCCCTCCTGTGGGTGCGGCTGGGCCCTCTTTCTCCATCTTCAAGAGAGTGATGGCCATATTACACTGATGTCTTTTGCCTCTCAACTTCATATTCAAATACTTTTGTCACTATATCTGGCCCAGGAAGGTTTTCTAGGACATTCTCCCTTCCCTAAAGCCCTTGACCTCATCACTTGTGCAAAGTCCTTTATCACCCCTAAGGAAATGTACTCCACAGGTTTAGGGGTTAAGATACCTTCAGAATCCTTTATTCTGCCTGCCAAGAAAGCAATATCTCTTTCCTGGAATACATTGTTTATTTTTCATAATCAAGGTCAGATAGAAACACAGTTTTTTATGTGGAATTTAAGTCATGGCATATTGTATCTGACTATGCCATTTTATTAAGTGAAGATCATTTAAGCTTTGAATTTTGAGTATATATTTATATTGGACTTTATATCATTCTCTGAACATTCAAGTTGACTTCCACTATTGGAAATTTGTTTGCTTATGGTGAGATAATTGCAGAATACACTGTTGCCAGGGGAGTGAATAAGGGTATTCCTAGGCAAAATAAATAAATAAATTAATTAATTAATAATAAATAAATAAATAAATAGAGACGACATAAATAAACAATTGATTTGTTTCAGATTTACAGCATTTATAGCTTATGCTACAGGAGCTTTCCCTCTCCTCTGACTAGTCTGATTTCACTGGGTTGGATGTAGACAAGGCACCAAGATTGCCAGGAAAAAAAACCACTCCTCCAAAGAGCCTGTCCAGTTCCTTCGAGGAAGTGGAGACATTTTATTTTATTTTATTTTATTTTATTTATTTATTTATTTTTTTGTCTTTTTGAGACAGGGTCTCCCTGTAGCTCTGGCTGTCCTGGAACTCACTCTGTAGACCAGGCTAGCCTCGAATTCACAGAGATCTGCATGCCTCTGCCTCCCAAGTGCTAGGATTAAAGGCGTGCGCCACCACGCCCGGCATTTATTTATGTCTGTATGTGTATCAATGTATTGTCTGCATGCAAGTTTGTGCACCTGTGTCGTGCAATGCCGCGGAGGTCAGAAGAGGGTGTCGGATTCCCCTGGAGCTGGAGTTCTCCTGGAATTGGAGTTTCAGACGGTTCTCAGCCGCCATGTGGGTGCTGGGGATTGAACCCGGGTCCTCTGTAAGAGCAGTCAGCGCTCTTAACCGCTAGGCCATCTCTCCAGTCCCAGAAGTGGAGACATTTTAAACCAAGACCTTGGTGTCAGAAATGTTGGAGGCTGGGCAGGAGAGATGGCTTAATGGTTAAGAGCACTGGCTGCTCTTGCAGAGGACCTGGGTTTGATTCCCAGCACCCATATGGTGGCTGACACCAGTTTGTAACTCCAGTTTCAGGGGAGCCAATGCCCTCTGCAGACATTGCATAACACAGGTGGACTTACATACATTCATACAAGTAATACATTCATAAACATAAAATGAAAAAAGTATATTGGAGGCTTCCTCACTGTGGTAGCAGGGGATAGGGGGTATTAATAATTCCAAAGGATTGTGTAACCTATAAATGCTCTAATCTAGATATATCATGTTATTTTGATCACTAAATAAAAAATTGTTTTAAAAGTATGTAGCAAGCTCATAATGAAAAATCTAGCTGATGGCATTATTTAAATAAATTTCCCTCAGAGAAAATGCTTTAGTTACCTCCACCAGAATGTATCTCATAAAAGTGTAAAGTAAGAATAGGTATAAAGGAAGGATAATCAATGCCCCCTAAAATAATAATAATACACTCTTGGCTATAGTCAAAAGTGAATATTTTTTTTGTCTTTTTGAGACAGGCTCTCCCTGTAGCCCCAGCTGTCCTGGAACTCACTCTGTAGACCAGGCTGGCCTTGAATTCACAAAGATCCACCTGCCTCTGCCTCCGGAGTGCTAGGATTAAAGGCATGTGCCACCATGCCCAGCTAAAGTGAATTTTAATAGCTTCATGACGTTAAAATCTTAGAAAGAATTTTAATATTCATCCAAGTAAGAGCAAACACTAGAAATGCTCACAATGTTACTTCCTCTTTCAGTGATGCATTTGATTTTGAGATTGGCGTGGTCATAGTCCGAATCAGCCAAGGTTTTGACATCTCTCAATTTCTTCAGGTACAAGGTATGTGCTTTTTTTTTTTATCACTCAACAAAAAGTAAGAACCTACCAGGTGCCCAACATTGTTTTCGGTGGTAGAGTCAAAACAGAAAAGACAAAATTCACCCCCACACAGTAGAGCTTGATTTCTGCCCTGGCCCCTGACATGTAAGCCTCTGTGCTGTCCTCATTGCTAACACAAGTGGCCTTTGCCCTGCTAATCAGAGATGTAGAATAACTGAGTAGTTGACAACGAGTTTCCTCATTGTAAGACCACAAAGTCAGCATCAAAGAAAGTAAACGTGTTCAGTAATGTAGCCTGCCAAATTAATTTCTGCAAGATGTTTCAGAAAATGAAGATTATTTTTTCTCCTCAGACAAACATGTATTTTGTTTTTAAGAGGCCATGAACTGGTTTGTAGTGGACATGGAAATGAGCATGAATGTATCATGCTTCAAGTCACTAACTAAGGCACAGGTAGAAACCCTCATTTGCATCAGTAACTCTGCTTCATATATATATATGTATATATTTATATATATACATATATATATGAAATATATATATATGAAATATATATGAATATATACATATATGTATATATATGAAATACAGCATTTGGGAAGAGTTACCGAGAGGTTAACAGAGGACATGAATCCATCTCTTCAACTGAACTTCTTGATAGAATCTTCTAGAGGCACTAAGACAAGGGACTATTTTAGGGTGTCTATAACACAACAAGGTGAAGATACTGGGTAGAATAAGATTACTAAGCTTGGGGGTGGGGGGACTGGAGAGATGGCTCAGCAGTTAAGAGTACTGGCTGCTTTTGCAGAAGGACTTGGGTTCAGTTCACAGGACCCTTATAGTGGTTAACAACTGCCTGTAAGTCCAGTTCCAGGGGATCTGATGCACTCTTCTGACCTCACCAGGCACTGCTTGCATGCAGTACACTTACATACATGCAGGTATATACACAAAAGCAGAACTTTCATCTCCAAGGGGATAAGAGAGTTTACTCTGGAACCAAATATGAGTGACCATGGTCCATGAAAACAGATTCAGGTTACGCTAAATTCATGTTCCAGTTTGGAAGCATTATGGTGAAGTGTTTTATAGCGACAGAACAAAGGAAAGTCATAAATCAAGACACTTCAAATACCTTGGTGGAAACATTAAGTAGGCGGATACAGCAAAACAGAAATCTCAGCTATAGGCCTCATATGCTGTCTGGTGGCAATCTTAGCCTTTTGGTTGGTGGGAGCTAGGACTTTGTCGAGTTAATACACTCCTAATAGTGGTGCCAACAGAGCAGATGGGAAATGCAGGATCTCTGACTCACCTTCAATCTCTGGTGGGAAATCCTACGGAGAGCATTCAATAGGAAGTTAATAGTCCTAATCCGTTTTGGTTTGGTTGGTTGGTTGGGTTGGGTTTTGAGGCATGGTCTCAATCTGTAGCCCTGACTATCCTGGAACTTGCTATGTAGAACAATCTGCCTTCAAACTCACAGAAATCCACCTGCCTCTGCTTCTGGAGTTCTGAGTTTGAAAGTGTTCACTACTGAGCCCAAATAGTCCTCATCTTAAAGGAGAAATCTCCATCTGAGATCCAAATTTAGCTATACTTAACCCTACTACCACTAAATTTATATGCTCAATAGTACCTCAGGATGGAAGGTGGTTAGAGTGAGTCTTTAAAGATGTAATTAAGGTAAGATAGGGTCATTTGTCTGGCTGCAATTCAATATTTCTAATGCCTTATAGAAAGAGATTAGGACACATACCTAGGTGTTACCATGGGAGAAGAAAGCCACGCTCAGTTCAGGGAAAGTGGCTTTGAGATAACTGTCTCTGCTGACACCTTGATACTGGAACTGTAACTTCCTGAACTGTGAGAAAACAAATTTCTATTGTCTAAATCACTCAGTGTGTGATGGTTTTTATGGCAGCCCTAGCAAGCATAATCGGGATAAACATAGGTAAGGTGGAAATTGAAACCATGAAACTGCAAACACAGCCCCAAAAGCTTGTGTAATTGAGATCTCCATGACACCCGGCGGGGGTGGAGGAGGGGTGATGCAGAAGAGAAGCAAGGAAGGAGATAGGGAGTACTCAGAACAGGTGAATAATCAACATTGTCAAGGACAGCGGAGACGCCCAGAAAGAACGCACAAAATTAAACTGACAGGACACATATAATCATGGGGAAAGGTATTTCTCTAGAATTACATTGTTGGAATCCAGATTGCAGTGAGTCAGGGAGAAACATTGAGATGACAAAGAATGTCGATATGGCCAACCATCTTGAGGAAGGAGGATGGTAGGAACAGAATGAGGCTGAAGTGTTTTATTACGGAAGCTTCACGGACTATGAATGGGAGACTCGGCCGTGGTTCCATACTGCAGACATGAACGCGAGTGAGTGGGAGAGTTGGAAGACATAAGGAAAGAAAGACATTCTGCAGAGTGAGACCTAGGGGAGACAGGAAATGGAGAGGAGGTGACCTGAGATGAAAGAAAAGGGCCTCATCTTCTAACCTTGGAAATGAGGCCTGATGATATTTACAGATGTATCAGGGCAAAGAGGTAAACTAAGGAAGGTTGTGCATGACATGGTTTCACTGGACATGAGAGCAAACTGCCGTGAATTTTTTAAAGTTGTAACAAGGAGTAAAAGAGATCAGAGAAGTCCAACAGCTCATGAACATTATCTGAAAATCCAGCTGTGCTGTCTTGTGTTATCTAAAGCAGTGTTCAGTCTCCAAGCACAGGAGCACCAGGGTATTGCTGGTAGGTTCAACTGAAAGGAAAGTCTTTTGGGGACTTATTGCCAGCTCCAGACTCTGCTCTTTCCTGGTCATTCTCCATCATGGGAGAAGG
Source organism: Rhizomys pruinosus (assembly GCA_009823505.1). Classification (NCBI taxonomy): domain Eukaryota; kingdom Metazoa; phylum Chordata; class Mammalia; order Rodentia; family Spalacidae; genus Rhizomys; species Rhizomys pruinosus. Next base: position 1,811,062 of record VZQC01013883.1, read on the forward strand.
TAACACGTGGTTAATTTTCTGATGCAGGCATTCTAGGACGTTTTAGCAGAGGAGTGGAAGAGAAAACTAGAGTTTGAGGTTTCCTATGAAAGAGAGCAATGACTGTCTTTTTGTACTCTGTAATTAAATAAAGGCTTAAAAACAAAGCAAGAGTAGACTGTATCCCATGCGAAATTATAGCATCAGGGTTATCTTTTAGTGCCTTTGGTTTCATTTCAGAGTCCTTCTCTCTTAGATGAACCTTGTATGTCTCCAAGTCAGATATTCTAATCCCCACTGTGTCCATGATTAGTTTCTATCCCATTTTAGTAAGATTTTCTATATTTGTAGCAGCAATAGCTAACCATTCTGAGCACTGGGATGCAATGTGTTAGGTTTCCTATTCACATCTAACATTTATTATCCTGGCTGATAAGTGAGACTTACCCAAGATTCAGAAGGCAGGTAATTGGTAGGGCTGAGACTCAAACCTTTGCTTGAAGCAAGGATTCTGTCTTTTAAAGAGGAGAGCTAGAAAAGGCAGCAGCTTACAGAATAATGGGCCTTGGTGAAATCTGAGCTATTGGAGGAGGATAAAGCTGTTCCGAGGTGTCCTCAAAGCTTGCAACACAGGGGACAGACCTCAGCAGACAAGACAGACTTGACTGTGTGGCAGTTACAAATGCCTAATATTAAGATGCCTGTTCTGGCCAGGCAGAATGGTACACACTTGGTGTCCCAGCATGCTGAAGGCTGAGGCTGGAGGATCATGGGTCCTCTTATTAACCTCTCAGTAGTGCTTCTGTATTTTTTAAAATTTTTTATTTATTATTTTTTATGTGTATGAATATACTGTATGCATGTAGGTTGGTGCACCCATGTTGTGCAATGCCGTGGAGGTCAGAAGAGGGTGTTGGATTCCCCTGGAACTGGAGTTAAAGACGGTTCTCAGCCGCCATGTGGGTGCTGGGAATCAAACCCAGGTCCTCTGCAAGAGCAGTCAGTGCTCTTCACCACTGAGCCATCTCTCCAACCCCTTTTCTGGGTTTTGTGCTGTGGTGTTTGCCATCTGAAAATTAGAATGAAAAATACAATTTGTATTTGGATGATTTGTATATTATGTTAGTCTCTTCAAGCTAAAAGATGAGATGTAGCTGACAAATACTGATCTTATGCTTTACCGGTCCAGCCACCAACACACAGACTCAATTTATTCCCATGGAGCAACAGAGCAGCTAGATTCTATAGTGTTTCTCAGTAATCCTGGCAGTAAACTGCATCCCTTTTAACTTTCCCAAGGGACACACACTATCTACATCAACTTTGATGTTTGAATATTTCTGTTCCTTAGTTAAGAAGTAGAAGGTCGGGGTTGGAGAGATGGCCTAGCGGTTAAGAGCACCAATTGCTCTTGCAGAGGACCCAGGTTTGATCCCCAGCACCCACATGGAGGCTAAGAACCATCTGTAACTCCAATTCCAGGAGAACTCCAGTTCCAGGGGAATCCAAGACCCTCTTCTGACCTCCGTGGTATTGCACAACACGGGTGCACAAACCTACATGCAGACAGTACAGTCATACACATACAAAAATAAAATTAAATTTAAAAAAATTTAAAAAAAGAAGCAGAAGGTCTAATGATGATTAAGATGTTTTGTATGAAATGCACAAAAATTCAATAAAAATATACATTGAAGGAAAAAAAAGAAAATAAGAAAGAAAGGGAAAAAAAGAAAGAGAAAATAAAATTGAATGCTAATAAAATAATCATTAGTACCAACTATCTAGGTAAACAGGAATCCAGTGTCACACAAATACATAAAGAACATATGGAAAAACAACAGCATAATGGGAGAAATTATCTTTATGCTCAGCTCCATGCATTGTTTTGAAGCTTCTGTAATTTATGGCACAGCCTCTATGACTTTTGGATTGGAAGGGATAAGCTTGCAGTTCATTATATTATACTGTAATATAGGGCTTAATAAGAGCCTGATAAATCTTAAGTATTACATTACAGTATGTTAATGATCATCATCATAGCTTTTCCAACAGAGGCACCACAGTGTCATCACAGATTATAATTTAAAGGAAATATTAGCAATTCAGAGCCCATACACTGTAGTTAATAAAGCAGGGAATGGAAATCAGCTTTATAGGTAATTTACCAACTAATGACAATGGTTTCTATACTGTGTCCCGGGCTGTATGAGAATAAATTTTTATATAAATAAGATCGATGCTTATAGCATTCTAACTTGTTCACTGCAGCAAGTCACCCAATACTGATGACTAATACTTTTGCTTAATAAATTAATTTATTGCCTGGCAACACACAAAAAATGTGGCAACACACAAAAAAATGTGGTATTTCATTCCCATCCCAGGGGGTATTTAGTAAGTTTACTAACTGCGAGGAAAAATCCAAATTCTACTGGTATGAAACATAGTGATGAAGCATGATTCGAAATGTATCGCAGTCAAGCATTTGGTGTAAGTACTGCACGATTTATGACTGTCTCAGTGGGCGGTGATACTGCTACGTCTGATCGAGGGGCTCAGCAAAATAAAGACAGATGGTAGTGCATAAATAATTGCTTGATTGGAAGGCAGGACTGCAGGACTGCTTCCTGCCTTTAATCCAACTAGACTTCACCTGGGGTTCAGCAGCCGATTCAAGTGAGCATTTATGGCTTTCAGCTGATTGGCCAAGGAAAGAGCCATATTTTAATAATTACTAAAGAAAAGATGTTGTAAAATGGGAGAGGATGTAATGGGCCCTTGCTTTCTCTTCTTCCCACTTCTGCCTTCCTTAAAATTCAAAGCAGATGGTGATTTGTTATCCTGGCTATTTCTAAAAGATAGCTCAAACAAAAGTAGAAGGTTGACACTAGAACATTTGAGGCAACTTTGACAACTAAGTGGAATTATCAAATACAGTATCTAATCATTACTAGGCAATCAATTTGTAAAGCACTTATAAATACAGTTTGGGCATCTGGTCTCACTAGAATTGTTCGGGGTATGCAGGAAGAAACCTACTAGAGACCTGGTCTCCACTGACAGCCTAAACGTCTAAGCTTTTCCTCCTACCATTATGACCTCAGAGACTCTCTGAGAGAACTGAGACAAAGGAACTGTTGCCGCAAAGTCTACTCTTCATTTTCCTATGCAAACATATGTATGCAGAATACCAGATACATAATTCAAAAGACCAGCTCATAAAACATCACTTCTATTTAACACTGAAGTTGAGGAGGAGTCACACAGGAGGTCTACGCTCTCCCACAGAATGAATAATGAAGAAGCATCTCCAATATGAACTTGCAGCCTGCTGTGCAAAGGAGAGCCCACTTCTTTGTGGGTCTGAGGCCTGAGATGGTAAAGGCAAGCTGCATAGAGTCTTCAGAGCAGACCCTGCCAGCCTGTCTCTGAAGCATTCCAGCAGACTCTGGTTTGTCTCCTGGGCCAGGAGTTCCACAGTTTGCTTGTCTTGGATGGAACATGGATGCAGCTTGGAGCAAACTGTTGGAGTCACTTGGGATGTGCTCACCCAGCTGACTCTATTACAGGAGAGAATTTATCTTTTTTCCTTCCTTGTCCAAATGGAGGACAAAAAGTATAGCAGTTAGCAGCTAATCACAGGGTATGCTGGAGTCTGCCTAAGAACAGGAAAGAGCCCCCTCCACATGGCTCTTCTTACAGATACACACCTACTAGAGGACTATAAAGATGCTACTCAGCTGGAGGCTGAGAAACAGCCAGGCTACTACTGCCACCCAGAGCAGAAGCAGCACATCTCTGCTACCCAAGCTTCTGCTTGGGGGCTGCTTACCATATGATCCAAATCTTTACAGCCTCCCTAAAGTGACGTGCTCAAGGGCCATCATCTGGGGGGTTAGCTTGGCATTACACCCTGTGCCTGCAAGTATTCCAGCTCATCTAATAAAGAGGTTGGTGGTTAATAAAACAACTACTAAGTAGCCAGCCCCAAGAAGGGTTTTATGGTAGGAAGTATACAGACTCGAGGTCGAGCCAAGCTCTTTGTACCAAGTCCTCTAATTTGCTTGATAACAATCACTCAAGTTACTCAACCTTTGTGAGCTTCAGTTTCTTCATCTACAAAATGAAGACAATAACGGTCACTGTCTTGTGTTGTTTAGAAGGGAATAAGCACCCAAAACATGTACAATAAGAATAAACAGTACCTGTCAAATTCCTCCCAGTCTTCTCAAAACACTGTTTGCCCTGCCTGGGTAGACCCATTTCCAGAAGGTGCATAAAGAATACAGTGCTCTGGGGCTGGAGAGATGGCTCAGTGGTTAAGAGCACTGACTGCTCTTGCAGAGGACCCAGGTTCAATTCCCAGCACCCACACCATGGCTAAGAACCATCTTTAATTCCAGTTCCAGGGGAATCCGACACCCTCTTCTGACCTCCACGGCATTGCACAACACGGGTGCACCAACCTACATGCAGACAGTACACTCATACACATAAAAAAATAATAAATAAATAATAAGTAAATAAATAATACAGCGCTCTGCTTTTCAGGAGTTCCCATGCACTGTGACTGTATAAAGCTCATAAAGTGGGACAAGGAAAGAGTTAAGATTCTCCATCACACAGGCAGGGGGTCTGAGGTGCAAAAGGAGTACATGAGTCATGTCACACGGGGCCTGATGCTGAACTAGAGATGCTCATGGCCCTCCTGCAATGCAGCTCATCCTCACCTTTCAACCTCGGGCTAAGTGGAACCTGTCTGAGCTTTAACCATCAGCCTCATTCCCCAGAGTTTCTACAGCTGCTCATGTTGAGAACCTTTGAAGCTTTGGGGCAATCACATGGGTGTTTTGACCTTAAATCTCATGCCACTGGCAAAAGATTAATTGCTAAGACCTGGAAAGGGGCCAGACAATTCTGTGTAGCTGGATACCAGCATCATCCAGGGATGTGGCTGTTCTGACAGATCTAGTTAGTATGTAATTGACAAATGTAGAGTTTGTACAGTTTGCTTCACAGATAAGGCAGCAGGCTCTGAGCGGGGGGGGATTTACAGAATCCCCTACCAGGGTTTTGTAACAGTGGAGCTAGTATTTCTCACCTGGAACACAGCCCCTTTCCCAAGGCTGGATTCCCTGCAGGGAATGGGATGGGAGATTTGACAAGAGTGCCCTCTGGCCCCATGTAAGCCAGAATGTTATTCAACTCGGTGTTGTCATGTGACTTTTAAAATCTTACTTGTTCTGATCCAAGGCAGACTGAGGTCAAAGAGAGATTCACATGCATTATATAGCAGCTAGAAACTTTTAAATGCAATCAGAATCCAAAATAGATAAAAGGCAGGCAGATGCAACATCAAAGCTTGGATAGTGGACCTGAACATTGGGCAGGAAATTTTGCACAGCTTGACTCTTGGTTTAGACCCAATGCCGTTGGAACTCTGTCATGCTCACAGAAACCTCGATTTTTGTTTCTCTCACCAAAGTGGGCCTTTGGTCACTCACTTAGCAAAGCTTTTCACTTAAGAGAAGTAATTGGTGTTGGCTATTTTATTCGCTGCTATTTGAATCCAGAGATCACAGAAGCTGATTATAAACTCTCATTATTTTTGTTACTCTTCCCTCTCCCTCACCTTTGGCTTTTTGATTCAGTGTCTTATGTAGCTCAGGCTGACCTCAAACTTATTATGTAGCCAAGAATGACCTAGAACTCTTGACCCTCCTGCCTCCACCTCACAAATACTGGGATTACAGGTATGTGACATCCCGCCCAGCTATCTTTTTTATAATTTTTGCTCTCGTTTCATATTTCAACTGGGGGGAGAGGCTTTCTGTGTGCCCAGTACATACCCTACAATTCTGTCCCTTTTAGTTGTCGAAAATATGACTTAGTAGCTAATAGCTAAGATAAGTAAGTCAATGATTACGAAGTACACATTGTTTCTGGATAGTGGTATCAAGGCATGAATGAGAGTAGTGTTTCTTTTCCTGACAACTAAGAGCCCAGGGAATTCCTGAACTACTTATAACTCCTCTCTGAATACAGTTTACCAAAAATATTTCTTTTTAAAAATCAAGGAACAAAAACATACCATGCATAACTATTTTATCTCACTTACTACATAACATCACTTTAAATGCTAAAACTATTTATAAGATTGTTTCTGGGGACTTTGATCCTCTGAGTTAAGTCACTGACTTTGCCTTCTCTCATTAGATGAATTAGAGAAGCTGGAACAGGAAAGACTGGCACTGGAGACTACTATCAAAGATAATGAATGTGAGGAGGGAAAGGCAGGCATCCGAGGCTTATTTAAAAAAGCTGGCAAGCTGAACATTACTAAGCCAACTCCTAAAAAAGGTAAGCACTTTAAAATCATACAAGCAACACTTGAGGGTAAGCCAGCCCCTCGTTGCACATCTCAAAGGGGTCAGAAACCAGCTCTAAGACTAACTCAACACTAAGCACGGCAAGACCTGGAAAACTTCTTTCTCTGGGGTAGAGTCATTAAGCATATTATACCACTTTACTACAAAAAATTACTTACAAATGGGAGTTGGAGAGATGGCTCAGTGGTTTAGAGCACTGGCTGTTCTTGCAGAAGACCCAGGTTCAAACCCCACAGCCACGGAGCAGCTAAATAAAAACCGTCTGTAACTCTAGCTCCAGGGGATCCAGTGCCCTCTTCTGTCCTCCATGGGCACTGCACCGACATGGTTGGACTCACATACATGCAGGAATAACACTTAACACATAAAATAAAAATAAATACAAATTTGAAACTACAATAGTATTTATTGGTGTAGATGTGACCTCATGCTTAAACAAATTGGGAACCTTAAAATACAAATGTCTGTTGAGATGGAAAGAAGACAGAAATTTAAGAACCAGTCATCCCGACCTGTCTTATCTGTACTCTGCTCACCTGGCAGACATGTTGTGTATTAGTACAGGCAAATGGTATACCACTAGAAACCTGTTTCCATAAAAGGCATCAAAGCCTTAGAATTCTTTGACACTAGCTACTATCTGCAGATTCTGGCCAACTGATAAGCTTATTTCTCTCGGTGTCTGGCAAACATCCTGGGTATGGAGGATCAAAACTTGAGAGAAACTGTTAGAAGTCTTGTAAACAAGAGGTTTATTTATTTCCTTATTTTTGAAAACTGCCTTCTTTCCAAAGCATACAGGCTTGAGTTTAATGAGGTCCACAGTGACCTCTGCTGGTAGAAAATCAGACTCTGACCATGTCACACTAATCTCACACTGGTGTGAGATTAGAGGGGAGATTCTGGGAAGCTCCACCAATCAAATGGCAGGACCTAAACAGGCTTTTCAGGCTTCTGGTCTCAGTTGACAGTAGTAGCCAGATCTTCTAGAAGTTCACTTTGTAATCCAGAAGGGGCTTAATTCTGTTGGCTTGTTCTACTACATGTAACCCAAGGGTGAAATTTCACCTGTAAAATAAGAAACTGGGAAATACAAATACAGCCAACTGCCCATGCTAGAGACTCCCTCAGGTTCTTGGGGTACCCCATAGACTGTGGGGGAGCTTAGTATTTCACACATTTTAAAATTTATTTGTGTGTGGGGGTGCCTGAGGAGGCCAGAAGATGTCAGATTCCCTAGAGGTGGAGTTACCAGAGGTTGTGAGCCACCTGGTGTATGCCTGGATACCAGAAACTGAACTGGGGTCTCCTGGAACAGCAGCAAGTGCTTTTAACTGCTGAGCCATCTTTCAAGTCCCTTCCCACCAGTGAGAACGATGTGTTCAGGTCTGAGTTTGGAACCGCATCAAGACTTTCAGGGTACAAAATTAATAATAAGGGGCCTTCATAATGCCTCAATAGGAGAGGTACTTGCCACCAGACCAGACAACCTGAGTTCCATCCCAGGGACCCACATAGTGGAAGAAGAGAATAAATTCCCACAAGTTGTCCTTTGACCACCACACATGTACCAGGGTATATGCATACACACACACACACACACACACACACACACACACACATGCACACAAACACACACAAACACACATACACACACAAATAAAATAAATACATAAATGTTTAAAAATTAATTGCAATAAGATTATTTATTTATTTATTTATTTATTTAGAGACAGGGCTGACCTCCATCTCACAAAGATCTGCCTGCTTCTGCCTCCTGAGTGCTGGAATTAAAAGCATGAGCCACCACATTCAGCTTTGACAATATAATTTTTTAAAAATACTTCTTGCCGGGTGTGGTGGTACACTCCTTTAATCCCAGCACTTGGGAGGCAGAGGCAGGTGGATCTCTGTGAGTTCAAGGCCAGCCTGGTCTACAGAGTGAGTTGCAAGACAGCTAGAGCTACAGGGAGACCCTGTCTCAAAAAGATTTTAAAAAAGATATTTATTTTTCCCATTCTTTGGCTTATTTGTAACATTAATCTCTAAAGCCATGGTAAGTTCAAAATCAAAGCTTTAACACTGTCCTCTGTAACTAGGAGGAGGAGTTGCTGCAGTCATCCATGAATGCAGGGCTGTTCTCTCTGGAAGCTCATTTCCACATCTCAATACTTGTTTTGATAAAAATGTACTTTTCTGAAAGTCAACATATCTTGGTGTTCAGAAAAGCAAAATCATAATACTGTGTACTTTTAATACCTGAGTTCAAACACAGCTCTACAGTAGGCCCATCCCACACCTGGGCTTCAGGTGGGTGACAACTCTTTTGAGCTGTAGATCAAGCCCAAGCCTGCAGGCACTCATAATGACTCCTCCAGACGCTTTGATTTACTTGTAAGTGAGGGCAGAGTTTGGTCCATTTTGCAAATAAATTTACTTTCTTCCTCAGCAGTCCTAAGGATACTGAAACAATGTGCGATAGTTGCCTCAGTACTGACAGGCCCCAAACATGGAAACAGAGAAAGACAGAACAAAGCATCCTCAGAACCTACTAGATCAGAGAGGAAGCTCTGAAGAGCCGTCAGCTCTGTACTGAACGCTACACTGACACTGTGTCTGAAGTACAGCCATAAGTCACAACTTCCAAAGGCAAGGAAATTAGAAATAATACAGACAGTGTCAGAGAAACCCCACTGATGGGGTCCTGCTCAGAAATGGGCACTGCGTCCATGTCAGAGCAAAACATGATTGAGCTCTTTTAGACATTGTATATTGTATATCCCCCTTAATTAAAACTCAGCTAAAGACCTTTGCTGTGCTCCACACTTCTTATTTTCTTTTTCATATCATTCACAAAAATTTACACCACTCAAGTGGTTTCACTTTAGCTTCACGAGACTCCTTGAAAAGAAAACAAAGATGTGAACTCAGCTAACCATGCAATGCAGAGAATTCAAGATGAATATGGTCCCTGGAAAGCTCTATAATTCAGACCTTCGTGGAACTTATGATGAAGTTGTCATTAAATGAATTCTCCAGTGAAACAATATTCTTTTTTTTTTTTTTTTGTCTTTTTGAGACAGGGTCTCCCTATAGCTCCAGCTGACCGGGAACTCACTCTGTAGACCAGGCTGGCCTTGAATTCACAGAGATCCACCTGCCTCTGCCTTCTGAGTGCTAGGATTAAAGGTGTGTGCCACCATGCCCAGCTTAAAGCAGTTCTTAGCTGTCATGTGAGCGCTGGGATCGAACCCAGGTCCTCTGCAAGAGCAATCAGAGCTCCTAACCGCTGAGCCATCTCTCCAGCCCCACAATATTCTATTTCTTTTATCTGTGAATATGCACATGTGTATTCGTGTGTACACTTGTGTACTGAGGCCACAAGACAACCTTAGTTGTAATATTTACCTCCTTTGACACAGGGCCTCTCATTGGCCAGGCACTCTCCAAGTGGGAGAAGCAGGACGGCCAGCAAGCCCCAGAAATCCATAACCTCTGCCTGCCCAGCACTGAAATTTTTAAAGTAAAATTGAAAATATTATTTTACTGATTTATATCTGAGATTTCAGAAGGCTGGGAAATGACTGAACATTGTTACATGCTGTATTAGTTACTGTTGTGTAACTGTGACTAAAATACCCTACAAGAAACTTTCTTAGAGTTCTTTTTCTTTTCAAAATGTTTCATTAGCATACAAAGAATCAGGTTTCATTATGGCACTTTTCAAACAAAATTTGATTTCTTCCCCTCCCTGTCCATCTCTTATCTTCTCCCATAGCAGGAATGCTCTTTCCATGTTCCTGTCACATGTGACCTTTTCCGCCCCCAAGCTCTGCCTCTCCAATTCTTATTTACTTGTCCTCTGATCACCCTTCCCCCCCAAAAAAGTCAAAATTAAAAGAGGAAAGATTTCCATTGGCTCGAGATTTCAGAGAGTTTGAGCTCAGCATACTGGAACAGATATGCCATCACGCATTCGGGACTCCACCCATGGCTGGCAGGAGGCAGGGGCTGTTCACATCTTAGCAGACCAGAAAGCAGACAGCCACCAGAAGTTGGAGGCAGGCTGTGACCTTCAGAGTCCATCCCAACTGACTTACTGTCTCCAGTTGGGCTGAACTTCCTGAAGGTTCCGAAACTTGCCATCGGCCAGGGAGAAACAGGAAAAAATCATAAGGCTGTGCCCCCACATATTTGAACATATTTGAACATATTTCAAGTTCAAATCATCACATGCCTGAATAACAATTCCATTCTGACACAGGATACTGAGGATCTAAAAATAGCTCGATGCTTTTTTTTTTTTTCTTTATGTGTGTGAATGCACTGCCTGCATGCAGGTTTGTGCACCCATGTTGTGCAATGCCGCAGAGGTCAGAAGAGGGTGTCAGATTCCCCTGGAACTGGAGTTCTCCTGGAATTGGAGTTTCAGACGGTTTTGGCTGCCATGTGGGTGCTGGGGATCGAACCTGGGTCCTCTGTAAGAGTGGTCGGTGCTCTTAACCGCTAGGCCATCTCTCCAGCCCCAGCTCGATGCTTTATAATGAGAACCGTGCTAATAGAACTAATAGCAAGTTTTACTTTAGCTACTGAAGGTAATCTAAACTGTTGTGGGGCTTGACCCTTTGTAAAAAAAGGAGCGCAGTATTATTTACAGACATATACACATGAATTCAAACCTTCCCTCTATTTTCATCAATGGACTTATTGGAAAGTTGCTGGGGTTGTTTGTTTGTTTGTTTGCTGTCCTCAAAAAAACAAACCGATGCATGACCGTCTTTTTTGTTTCAGACAGCAGCATCAACGCCATGCAGTCAATGCACGTAGGAGAATTCAACCAGAAGCTGGTGGAAGCCAGCGCTCAGTTTAAAAAGAAACAAGGAAAAGGCACTATTGATGTCTGGTGGTTATTTGATGATGGAGGTAAAATTTTCAAAACACACGAGGGAGCGGAATTCCTGATTTGATAAATTTAATAAACTGTTTTAAATAAAAATGGCACCAGTTAAAGGTTAACATTTCTGAGTTCTCAAAGGCCACGAATTGTTCAACAGTTATATACATGTTAATGAATAAAAAATAAAGCTTGGTAGAATATAAGGGCTGCGGAGAGATAGGGGCGAATCATGAGACTACAGCAATATAGTCTGGATCAACATGCCTGTGCATACAAGCTTCTCCAACTGGACTATGGGAACCTTGGGTTGTTCAAAATTTGGACATAGATACTTGCAAAATGCACCAATTACCTAATTGTATGGCAAACTGAGTAACATCAATGTTATCTGAAAACAACTGTTATTATATTGTTTAAAAATAAACAATAATAAATAAATAAATACTGAATATCTCCCCCCCCAAAAAAAATAAAGCTCAATTTTTTCTTTCAGTAATGAATATTCATCCTGTTGTGATTTACTCTTTATTCCAGGGTTAACACTTCTTATCCCCTATATCTTAACTCTCAGAAAAAAATGGAAAGACTGTAAATTAAGAATCTATGTTGGAGGGAAGATCAACCGCATTGAAGAAGAAAAAATTTCGTAAGTTAATTTTCAACTCACCTATTTGGCCATTTCTGAGGTCTGGATCCTATGATCCTATGATGGTTCAAATTTAAGTGCTTTAAACATCCTTGAATTACAAGAGATTTAAAGAAAAAGCCACTGTGATAAGCCTCTGGGTTGTTTAGTTTTCTGGGTAGGAAATTATTAGCATAATGTTTCTAAACACTGTCACTGAGTCTTAACTTCCCTCCCCACTGTGTTTTCAAAGTACAACTCTGGAGGCCGTTATCTCCTATAACATCTATCTAGTTCTGTCTAGTAAATGTGTTCAAAAATAGAAGATCCTAAAGGAATCTGCAGTATTGCTGCTTTGAGGAGAACCCAGATCTGCTAATTCACAGCAGTTACTCATTGCACAACATCTGGAAAAGGCATTTAGCCTGCCAGACTGCCTAGGTTCTGGCCCCAGCCCCACCACCAAGGAGACACAGGACATCCCAACAGTTGCTAAGCATAGCTGGGTCCCAGGTTCTCATGTATCCGTTGCAACGTTTCAATGGATAAATATTGAGCACACTTCTAATTAAAATAAAGAAAGGGTCCCATTGTGGATCCCTGTATATTTTCATTAATGCAGTCACTAAGGCCGGATGTGGAGGTTGAGAACAGCATTCAAGAACATGGTGTGTCCATAGCTCTCTGGGGAACCTGGTCAAGCACCATCAGCAGCTCTTGGTCCTGCATGACATGCTCAAGTCCAGAGCCCTGTGACTTCCAGAAACCACAAAACTGCGACAGGGTTCTTGTCCCATCAGTTTTTGTTATCTTCTCCCTCTAAGGAGGATGAGAATATGGTACACACAATATGTCCTCATATACTAAGTATATAAATATATTTATTTACTTTCAATGAAACTAATACAATGCTTATACAATAGTATTAAATAGAGCTAATTCCTTCTTGTAAATATTTTATTGCTTTTATTTTATGTGTATGAGTGTATTGCCTGCATGTGTGTAAGTACACCCATGTTGCACAATGCCCATGGAGGTCAGAAGAGGGCATGGGATCCTCTGGAACTGGAATTATGGATGGTTGTTAGCCACCATATGAGTCCTGGTCCTCTGCAAGAACAGCCAGTACTCTTTAACCACTGAGCCATCTCTGCAGCCCCAAGTTAATTCCTCTTAAAGGAGGGAGGCTGGCTGGCTAGATGGCTGGCTGGCTGACTGGCGGGCGGGCTAGATAGAAAGATGATAGCTAGAAAACGAGACAGGAAATCAAGTTGGGCAAAATGTCAACAAAGGATGAGCCTAAGAGTCTTTGTACTAGCTTTACATTTTTTCCGTAACTTTAAAAATACATCAAAATTATCAATTGTCAGGAAAAAAAACCTACCAATATATAGCTACACAACATGTAACTATGTCAGCAACTTATAAAAATTATCAGCAATAAGAATTAGTTCTTGGCCGGGCATTGTGGCTCACGCCTTTAATCCTAGCACTTGGGAGGCAGAGGCAGGCAGATCTTTGTGAGTTCAAGGCCAGCCTGGTCTACAGAATGAGTTCCAGGACAGCTGGGACCACAGGGAGACCCTGTCTCAAAAAGACCAAAAAAATTATATAATTTGGTCTTTTTTTTTTTTTTATTTTTTCGAGACAGGGTCTCCCCCCTGTAGCCCCAGTTGTTGTTCCCCTGGAAAAGCTCCGCGCTGTAGACCGAGGGCCTGGCCCTTGAAACTCAAAAAGAATCTGCCGGCCCTCTGCCCCCTCCCCAAGTGCTAGGATTAAAAAAGGCATGTTTCCACCGGTAAAACGGCCCCGGCCAAAGAAACTAATTTCTTATTGCCTGATAAGTTTTTTATAAGTTGGCTGAAAGTAGTGTTACATGTTTTTGGGTGGTAAGCTATATTAGGTTTGGTAGGTTTTTTTTTTCAGACAATTCCTTTAAAAGACAAAAAAAAAAAAAAAAAATTTTTTTTTAAAGATTAAAGGCAAAAATGTAAAGCTGAGTACAAAGAACTCCTTTAGGCCCCTCAAATCCCTTAATGGGTTTGGACATTTTGGCCCCAACTTTGATTTTTTTCCTGGTTCCCCCCCCTCGTTTTTTCTGTCCTAAGGCTATTCATCTTTCCTATCTAGGGCCCGCCCCCGCCATCCGCCAGCCCAAGCCATCTTAGCCCAGCCAGCCCCCTCCCCGTCCTGTTAAGAGGAATTAACCTTGGGGGCTTTGCAGAGATGGCTTCCAGATGGTTTTTTAAAGGAGTAAAACTGGGGTTTGTTTTTTCCTTTTGTCCTTGCCAAGGGGCAACCAGGGTTTTTTTGGTTCCCAAAACTTCAATAATGGGTTGGCTAAAACAAACAAACCATCCAAAAATTTACCCGTTTCCAGAGGAATCCCAATGCCCCCTCGTTTTTCTGACCGTCCCATGGAGCCCCCACAATTTGTGGCAAAACCTGGGGTTTTGGTCCTTACACACATGCCAGGCCCCCAATAACACTTCATACACCTAAAAATAAATGCCAAAATAAACTAATTTACAAAGAAAAAGAAATACTCTCTTATTTTTATACTATTGTGTAAACTAAGCCCATTGTACAAATTAAGTATTTGTGGTTCATTTGGAAAGTAAAATAAAATATATTTTTAATATAAACTTTAAGTACTATGAGGACATATTGTGTGTACCATATTCTCATCCTCCTTAGAGGGAGAAGATAACAAAAAAAAACTGCAATGGGAACCAAAGCAACCCACTGTTCGCCAAGTTTGTTTTGGTGGGTTTACTTACTGGGGGAAGTCCAGGGCATTTTCTCTTGAGACCTGAGCATGTTTCCACAATGGCAAGGAAACCAAGGCTGGCTGGATGGTGGGCCCCTTGACCCCAGGTTCCCCAGAGAGCTATGGAAAACACACCAATGTTTCCTTGTCAATGCTGTTCCTCAACCTCCCACATCCCCGGCCCTTAGTGGACTGCATTAACTGCAAAATATACAGGGATCCGACACATGGGAAAACCCTTTCCCCCTTTTATTTTAAATTAGAAGTTGTGTCCTACACTATTTATCCCATTGAAAACGTTTTGCAACCAGGCATACAATGGAAAGAACCTGGGACCCAGCTATGCTTAAGCAACTGTTGGGATGTCCTTGTGTCTCCTTGGTGGGTGGGGCTGGGGGGGGCCAGAAACCTAGGCAAGGTTCCTGGCAGGCTAAATGGCCCTTTTCAGATGTTGTTGGCAATGAGTAACTACGCCTTTGTGAAATTAGCAGATCTGGGTTTCCCTTCAAAGCGCAAGCAATACTTAGGCAGATTCCACCCCTTTAGGAAATCTTCTGTTCTAATTTTTTGGAAACACAATTTACTAGACAAGAACCTAGATAGTGTTTATAGGAGATAACGACCCTCCAGAAGTTGTACTTTGAAAACACATGGGGGAGGGAAGTTTTAAGAACTCAGTGACAAGTGGTATTAGGAAACCATTTATGTAATTAATTTTTTTCCTACCCAGAAAACTAAACAACCCAGAGGCTTTATCAACAGTGGGCCTTTTTTTTATTTTTATTCTTTAAGGATTCTTTAATCAGGGTTAGAAGCACTTAAATGTTGAAACATATAGGATGCTATAGGATCCAGACCTCAGAATGGCCAAATAGTGAGTTTAAAAAATTAACTTAGACTAAATTTTGGTTCATTCTTCAATGGTTTTTTGATCCTATCCCTTCCAACATCAGATTCTTAATATGCTAACAGTCTTTTTCACATTTTTAATATCTGGAGTTTAAGATATAAGGATTATGAGAATGTTAAACCCCTGGGAATAAAGAGTTTAAAATCACAACAGGATGAATAGTTCATTACGAAAGAAAAAAATTTAGCTTTTTAAAAATTTTTTTTTGTGGGGCTGGAGATATTCAGTAAATTTAAATTATGTTAATATATTGGTTTTTTATTATTTTAAAACAATATAATTAAATTTTTTTTTTTTTGTTTTTTCAGATATTATATTTTTATGTATTCTGATGGGTTTGCCAACAAATTATGTAATTGTGTGCATTTTGTGTCAAGTATCTAATGTCCAAATTTTTGAACAACCCAAGTTTCCCATTAGTCCCCAGTTTTTTTGGAGAAGTCTTGTTAAAATCACAGAGCAATGTTTTATCCAGTACTATATTGCTTATTTCCACCCCTAGATGTGTGTTGTCCCCTATCTCTCTTCACTCTCTCCTTCTTCGCCGCAGCCCTGTGATAAATTTCCTACCAAGGCGTTTGATTTTTTATTCATTAAACATTTAAATAAATAACTGTTGTTTAACAATTTCCCCCGTGGGCCTTTGAGAACCTCAGAAATGTTTAACCTTTAACTGGTGCCATTTTTTTATTTAAAACAAAGTTTATTAAATTTATCAAATCAGGAATTCCTGCTACCTCGTTGTGTTTTGAAAATTTTACCTCCATCATCAAATAACCACCAGACCAAAAAGATCAATAGTGCGGCTGTTTTTTCCTTGTTCTTGTCTAAATTGAGCGCTAGGGCCTTTTCCACACACAGCTTCTGGTTGGAAATTGCTCCTACGTGGTTGCCATTGACTGCATGGCGTTTGATAGCTGCTGTCTGAAACAAAAAAGACGGTCCCATGAACATTCGGTTTGTTTTTTTTGTTTTGAGGAAGAAAGCCAGAACAACAACAAACAACCCCCAACCGCAACTTTTTCCAATAAGTTTCCCATACTGGATTGAAAAAATAGAGGGAAAGGTTTGAATTTCATGTGTAAATATGGTCCTGTAAAATAATAACTTGCGGGCGCTCACTTTTTTTACAAAAGGGTCAAAAGCCCCACAACAGTTTAAAGATTACCTTCAGTGTAGCTAAAGTAAAAACTTGCTATTAGTTCTATTAGCACGGTTTCTCATAGAAAGCATCGAGCTGGGCGGGAACGAGATGGCCCTACAAGCGGTTAAGAGCCAAACCGACCACGTCTTACAGGGAGGACCCCAGGTTTTGTCGATCCCCCATGCAACCCACATGGGGCAGCCCAAAACCCGTCCTGGAAAACTCCAATTCCCAGGAGAACTTCCCAGTTCCAGGGGAATCTGACAACCCCCTTCGGACCTCTGCGGCATTGGCAAACAACTGGGTGCACAAACTAGCATAAAAAAAACAGGAAAATGGATTAAAACCAACATATTAAAGAAAAAAAAAAAAAGCATCGAGCCTATTATTTTAGATCCTCAGTAATCCTGTGTCAGAATGGAATGGTAGTATTCAGCGCATGTGATGATTTTTGAGAAACTTGGAAAATATGTTTCAAATATGTTTTGTGCAAATATGTGGGGGCACAGCCCTTATGAAATTTTTTTTCCCTGTTTCTCCCTGGCGATGGCAGGTTTTTCGGAACCTTCAGGAAAGTTTCAGCCCAACTGGGAGACAGTAAGGTCCAGTTTTTGGGAATGGGACTCTGAAGGTCACAACGCCGTTGGCTGCCATTCCTGGGGGGGGGAACTTGACCCTTGCTGTCTGCCCTTTCTGGTCACCTGCTAAGATGTGAACAGCGCACCTGCCTCCTGCCAGCCCATGGGTGGATTCCCCGAATGCGTGATTGGAATAATCTGTTCCAGTATGACCACTGAGCTCCAAACTCCTCCCCTGAAATCTCGAGCCAATGGGAAAGTCCTTTCCTCTGTTTAATTTTTTGACTTTTTATGGGGGGGAAGGGTGAATCCAGAGGACAAGTAAATAAGAAAATTGGAGAGGCAGAGGGCTTGGGGGCGGAAAAGGTCCCACAAATGTGACAGGAACAATGGAAAGAAGCATTCCCTGCGTATGGGAGAAGATAAGAGATGGACCAGGGAAGGGGAAGAAATCCAAATTTTTGTTTGAAAAGCGCTATAATGAAACCTGATTCTTTGTATGCTAATGAAACATTTTGAAAAGAAAAAGAACTCTAAGAAAAGTTTCTTGGTAGGGTTAATTTTTAGTCCCAGTTACACAACAGTAACTAATAACAGCAAATGTAAACAATGTTCAGCCAACTCATTTCCCAGCCCCTTCCTGAAATCTCAAGAGATAAATCAGTTAAAATAATATTTTCAATTTTAACTTTTAAAAAATTTCAGTGCTGGGCCAGGCATGGAGGTTTATTGGGATTTCTGGGGCTTTTGCTTCCTGGCTCGTCCCCTTGGAGTCAGCCCATTGAGTGAGAGTGCCTGGCCAATGAGAGGCCCTGTGTCAAAGGAGGTAAATATTACAACTAAGGTTGTCTTGTGGCCTCAGTACACAAGTGTACACCCAACGAATACACATGTGGCAATATTCCACAGATAAAAAGGAAATAGAATATGTTTGGGGGCGGAGGGAGGGCCTGTCCGCGGTTAGGAGCAGCTCTTGATTGCTCTTGCAGAAGGACCCTGGGTTCGACCCCAGCAGCTTTCACACTGAACAGCTAAAGAAAAACTGGCATTTAAGCTGGGCATGGTGGCACACAGCCATTTAATTCCTAGCACTCCCAGAAAGCCCAAGAGGCAGGATGGATTCTCCTGTGATCAGTTCAAGGCCCCCTGGTCTACAGAGTAGAGTTCCCGACAAGCTGAAGAAGCTATTATCGGGAGGACCCTGTCCTCAAAAAAGAAAAAAAAAAAAACAAAAAAAGGCATAATTGGTGGTTCACACTGAGACATTCATTTGATAATGACAAAACTTCATCATAAGTTGCCACGAAGGGTCTGAAATTAATGAGCTTCTTTCCACCCAGGGGAACCAGTATTTCATCTTGAATTCCCCTCTGCATTGCAAATGGTTAAGCCGAGTTCACATCTTTGTTTTTTTCTTTTTTCAAGGAAGTTCTCGTGAAGTCTAAAGGAAAAACCCACTTGAGTGGGGTAAAATTTTTTTTTGTGAATGATAGAAAAAGAAAATAAGAAGTGTTGGAGCACAGCAAAGGTCCCATTTTAGCGGGAGTTTTAATTTAAGAGGGGGATATACAAAATATACAATGTCTAAAAGAGCCTCAAAATCATGTTTTTGCCTCTGACATGGACGCAGTGGCCCCATTTTTCCTTCCTGAGCAGGAAACCCCATCAGTGGGGTTTTCTCTGAACACTGTACCCTGGTATTATTTACTAATTTCCTTGCCTTTTGGAAGTTGGGTGAACTGTATGCTGTAACTTCACAGACAACAGTGTCCCACATTGGTAGCGTTCAAGTACAGAGCTGACAGGACTCTTTCAGAGCCTTCCTCTCTGATCTAAGTAGGGTGTCTGAGGATGCTTTGTTCTGTCTTATGCTCTGTTTCCCCATGTTTGGGGGGCCCTGTTCCAGTACTGAGGCAACTATCGCACATTGTTTCAGTATCCTTAGGACTGCCTTGAGGAAGAAAAGGTAAATTTATTTGCAAAATGGAACAAAAACTCTGTCCCCTCACTTACACCAGTAAATCAAAGCGTCCTGGAAGGAAGTCCATTATGAAGTGGCCTGCCAGGCTTTGGGCCTTGAGGCTACCAGCCTCAAAAGAGTTGTCCACCCCCCCACCCCCCCCCCTGAAAGCCCAAGGGTGTGGGGATGGGCCTACTGTAGAGACTGGATGTTTTGGAACTCAGGTAATTAAAAAGGTAACACAGTAAATTAGAGTTTTTTGCTTTTCTTCCCTGACACCAAGATATGTTGACTTTCCAGAAAAGTAAACAATTTTTAATCAAAAAATATGAGATGGTGGGTTTGGGAAATGAAGCCGTTCCAGAGAGACAGCCCTGGCATTCAATGGATGAGCCTGCAGCAACTCCTCCCCCTCCTAGTTACAGAGGACCGTGGGTTAAAGCTTTTTGGATTTTTGAACTTTACCATGGCTTTTTAAAGAGATTAAAATGGTTACAAATAAGCAACCAAAGAAATGGGGAAAAATGAAATATCCTTTTTTTAAAATCTTTTTTGAGAACAGGGTCTCCCTGTAGCTCTAGCTGGTCCCATTGCAACTCACTCTGTAAACCAGCTGGCCTAGAAACTCAACAGAGATCCACCCTGCGCATCTGGCCCCTCCCCAAGTGAGCTAGGGAATAAAAGGAATGGTAACCAACAAACCACTAACAACAATAGCCGGCAAATGAAGTAATTTTTTTAAAAAATTAAATATTGATCCCCCAAAGCTGAAATGTGTGGGGCCTCATAGCCCTGTTTAATTCCACACTCAGGAGGCAAGAAGCAAGGCAGAATTCTTTTTGTGAGATGGAGGGTCAGCCCTGTCCCTCTAAATAAATAAATAAAAATAAATTAAATAATCTTAATTGCAAGTTAATTTTTAAACATTTTATGTATTTTAATTTTATTTGTTGTGGTGTATGTGTGTTTGTGGTGTTTGGTGTTTGGTGTTTGCATGGTGGTGTTGGGTTGTGGGGTGTGTGTGGTGTGATTGTGTTGTGTGTGTATGCCATATACCCCTGGTAACATGTGTGTGGGTCCAAAGGACAACTTGTGGAACTTTATTCTCTTCTTTTCCCCTATGTGGTCCCTGGGATTGGAAACTCAGGTTTTCCTTGGTCCGGTGGCAATTAAACCTCTCCTATTGAGGCATTATTGAAAGGCCCCTTATTATTAAATTTGGTACCCCTGAAAGGTCCTTGATGCGGTTGGTTCCCAAAAAACTCAGACCATGAACACAAATCGTTTCTACACTGGTGGGAAGGGAACTTTTGAAAGATGGCCTGGGTCAGCAGTTTGTAAAAAGCACTTGCCTGCTTTGTTCCAGGAGAAACCCCAGGGTTCAGTGTCTGGTAATCCAGGCAATACACCGGTGGCTCTCAACAAACCTTCCTGGTAAACTCCAGTCTCTAGGAATCCCCATCTTGACCATCTTTTCTGGCCTTCCTCAGGCCACCACCCACACACAAATAAATTTTAAAAATGTGTTGGAAATATAAGCTCCCCCCACAGTCTGAATGGGGTAACCCCCCCAAGATAAACCTGAGGGAGTTCTCTTTAAGCAATTGGGCAATTGGGCTTGTATTTTGTATTTCCCCAGTTTGTCCTTAATTTTATAACAGGTGAAAATTTTCACCCTTGGGTTACATGTAGTAGAACAAGCCCAACAAGAATTTAAGCCCCCTTTCTGGATGTACAAAGTAGTAACTTCTAGAAGATTCTGGCCTACTACTCTGTCAACTGAGACCCAGAAAGCCTGAAAAGCCTGTTTATTAGGTCCTGCGGCCATTTTGATTGGTGGAAGCCTTCCCAGAATCTCCCCTCGTTAAATCTCCAACACCAGTGGTTGAGAATTAGTGTTGAGGGCATGGGTCCCCAGAGTCCTGAGTTTTTCTACCAGCAAGAGGTCCCACTTGTGGGACCTCAATTAAAAAACTCCAAGCCCCTGTTTATCTTTTGGAAAGAAGGCCCAGTGTTATTCAAAAAATAAAGGAAATAAATAAAAAAAACCTCTTTGTGTTTTACAATGACCTTTCCTAACAGTTGTTCCCCTCTCCTAAGTTTTGATCCTGCCATACCCCAAAGGATGTTTGCCAGACAACCGAGAGAAATAAGCTTTATCAGTTGTGCCAGAAATCTGCAGATAGTAGGCTAGTTGTCAAAGAAAATTCCTAAGGCCCTTTTGAATGCCTTTTTTATGGAAAAACAGGGTATTTCTTAGTGGTATACCATTTGCCTGTACTAATACACAACATGTCTGCCAGGTGAGCAGAGTACAGATAAGACAGGTCGGGGATGACGTGGATTATCGTTAAAATTTTTCTGTCTTCTTTTCCATCTCAACAGCATTTGTAATTTTTTAAGGTTCCCCAAATTTGTTTTTAAGACATGAGGTCACATCTAACAACCAATAAATACTATTGTTTAAGTTGTTCAAAATTTGTTATTTATTTTTTATTTTAATGTGTTTTAAGTGTTATTCCGCATGTAAATTGTGAGTCCAACCATGTTCGGTGGGCAGTGCCCCATGGAGGGACAGAAGAGGGCACTGGCATACCTCTGGAGGCTATAGGTTTTTTACAGGACGGTTTTTATTTAGCTGCTCTCGTGGGCCCTTGTTGGGGGTTTGAAAACCTGGGTCCTGTGCTGCAAAGAACAGCCAGTGCTCCTATAAACCCCACTGAGCCCCAAATCTCTCCAACTACTTCCCCAATTTGTAAGTATTTTTTTTTTTGTGTAGTAAAGTGGTATATATTGCTTAATGAAACGTCTACCCAAGAGAAAGAAGTTTTCCAGGTCTTGCCGTGCCTTAGTGTTGAGTGTAGTCCTTAGAAGGCTGGTTTTCTGACCCCCTTTTGGAGAGTGTGCAACGAGGGGCTGGGCCCTTTAACCCCATCAAGTGGTTGCCTTGATATGATTTTTAAATAGAATGCTTACCACCTTTTGTAGGAGTTTGGCTTAGTAAAATGTTCAAGCTTTGCCAGGCCCCTTTTTTAAATAAGCCCTCGGATGCCTGCCCTTTCCCTCCTCACATCCATTAACTTTGGATAGTAGTCTCCCGCCCCAGTGCCAGTCCCCCTTTTTCCTGTTTTCTTCAGCTTCTCTAATTCATCTAATGAAGAGAAGGCAAAGTCCAGTGGGACTTAACTCAGAGGATCAAAGTCCCCAGAAAACAATCTTATAAACTATTTTAAGCAATTTAAAGTGATGTTATGGTAACGTAGAGTAAACATAGTTATGCATGGTATTTTGTTTTTTGTTTTCCTCCTGAATTTTTTTTAAAAAGAAAAATAGTTTTTGGTACACATGTAAAATTCAAGAGAGGGAGGTTTTATACAGTTTAAGTTTCCGAGCATTCCCCCTGGGAGCTCTTTGTTTGTCGAGGAAAAGACAAACACTAACTTCTTATTCAGGCCTTGATAACCCCTATCCAGAAAAATGGATGTAACTTCGTAAATCATTGGACTTACTTATCTTAGCTATTAGCTTACTAAGTCATATTTTCGACAACCTTAAAAGGGAACAGAATTGTAGGTATGGTACTGGGCACACCAGAAAAAGCCTCGTTCCCCCCAGTTGTTGAAAATATGAAACGAGAAGCAAAAATTAATAAAAAAAGATAGCTGGGCGGGAAATGTCCACATACCTTGTAATCCCAGTAATGTTTGTGGAGGATGGAGGGCAAGAGTTTCTAGGTATTCTTGGCCCTACATAATAAGTGTTTGTGAGGTCAGCCTGAGCTACATAAAAGAACACTGAAATCCAAAAAGCCAAAGGTGAGGGAGAAGGGAAGAAGAACTAACAAATAATGAGAAGTTATAATCACATTCTGGATCTCTGGGATTCCAAATAGCAGCGAAATAAAATAGCCAACACCAATTACTATACTTAAAACTGTTACTCATAAGTTGAAAAGCTTTGGGCTAAGTGAAAGTGACCAAAGGCCCACTTTTTGGTGAGAGAAAACAAAAATCGAGGTTGTTTCTGTGAGCATGAACCAGAAGTGATCCAACCGGCATTTGGGTACTAAAACCAGAGTTTTCAAGCTGTGGCAAAATTTATCCCTGCCCAATTGTTCAGGTCCCAACTTTCCAAGCTTTTGATGTTTGCAAATCTGCCGCTGCCCCTTTTTATCTATTTTGGGATTCTGATTGCATTTAAAAAGTTTCCTAGCTGCTATATAAAGTGCAGTGTTGAATCTCTCTTTTGACCATCAGTCCCCTGTCCCATTGTGGATCAGAACAAGTAAGATTTTATAAAGTCACATGACACACCCGAGTTTTGAAATAACATTCCGTGGCTTTTACATGGGGGCCAGAGGGCCACCAAACTCTTGTCAAATCCTCCAATCCCAGTTCCCCTGCAGGGAATCCAGCCTTGGGAAAGGGGCCCACCTGTGGGTGTCCAGGTGGGGAGAAATACTAGCTTCCACTGTTACAAAACCCCTGGGTAGGGGAATTCTGGTAAAATCCCCCCCCGCCTCGGAGAGGCCTGCTTGCTGTAATCTTGTGAAGCAAACCTGGTACAAACTCTACATTTTGTCAATTACATACTAAACTTAGAATCCTGTCCAGAACAGCCCACATCCCCTGGATGATGCCTGGGTATCCAGCTTTACACAGAATTGTCCCCTGGCCCCTTTCCAGGGTCTTAAGCAATTAACTCTTTTTGCCAGTGGCCTGAGATTTTAAGGTCAAAAACACCACAATGTGATTGCCCCACAAGCCTTCAAAGGGTTTCTAACTAGAGCAGCTGGGTTTAGAAACTCTGGGGGAATGGAGGCTGAATGGTTAAAGGCTCAGACAGGTTCCCACCCTTAGCCGAGGTTTGAAAGGTGAGGATGAACTGCAATTGCAGGAGGGCCCCATGGAGGCAATCTCTAGTTCAGCACAGGCCCCGTGGTGACATGACTCCAGTACAATCCCTTTTGCACACTCAGACCCCCTGCCTGTGGTGGATGGAGAAATACTTAACTCTTTCCATTGTCCCCACCTTTTAATGAGCTTTATTTACAGTCCACAAAGTTGGGCAATGGGACACTCCTGAAAAAGGCAGAGCGCTGGTAATTAAATTTATTAAATTTACTATTATAGTTATTAATTATTTTTTTTTTATGTGTGTAATGGGTGTAAACTGTTCCTGCATGTAAGGTTGGGTGCACCCGCTGTTGTGCAACTGCCGTGGGGCGGGTCCAGAAAAGAGGGGGTGTGCGAGATCCCCTGGAACTGGAATTAAAGATGGTTTTCCTTTAAGCCCATGGTGTGGGGTGCCTGGGAGTTGGAAACTCCTGGGTCCCTCTGCAAGAGCAGTCCAGTGTCCCGCTTAACCAACTGAGCCATCTCTCCCAGCTCCAGAGCACTGTATGTACCCCATTTTATACCCTTTGGTAAAGGGTTCGGGCAATGATTTTTTTTCTGAAGAAGAAATGGGGTACGCAGGCAAACAGTTTTTGAGAGCGGAGGTAAGACTGTATCTTATAGACATGTTTTTGGGTGCTTATTCCCTTCTTAAACAGCACAAGACAGTGGACCGTTATTTGATCCTTCTTTTTGGTAGATGAAGAAACGAAAAAGCTTATCCCACAAAAGGGTTTTTGGAGGGTAACTTGAGTTGATTGTAGTTGATCAAGCAAATTAGAGGACTTGGTAACGAAAGAGAGCTTGGCCCTCGGAACCTCTAGTTCCCCTGTATACTTTCCTACCATAAAACCCTTCCCTTGGGGGCTGGCCTACTTAGTAAGTTGTTTTTTATTAACCACCAACCCTCTTTATTAGAAAAAATGAGCTGGAATACTTACGCAAGGCAACAGGGTGTAATGCCCCAAAGCTAACCCCCCAGAGTGATGGCCCTTGAAGCAACGTCCACTTTAGGGAGGCCTGTAAAGATTTTTGGCATCATATGGTTTGAAGCAGAGAAACCCCCCAAGCCAGAAAAAAAAAAAAGCTTTGGGGTAGCAAGAGATGTTGGGGCTGCTTTTCCTGCTCCTGGGGGTGGGCAGATAAAAAGTAAAGCCCTGGCTGTTTTCGTCCTCAGCCCTCCAGCTTGGAGTATCATCCACTTTTTATAGTCCTCTAGTTAGGGTGTGGTATCTGGGTAAAAAGAAGCCAGGGGTTTGGGGAGGGGGGCCCCTCCTTCCTGTTTCCCATTAAGGCAGAACCTCCAAGCATAACCCCTGTGATTGTATCGTGCGTAAATGCTTATACTTTTATGTCCTCCATTTGGAACCAGTAAGTAAAAAAAGATAAATTCCTTTATCCAACTCAGTCCCCTTAATAGAGTCCCCAGACCCTGGTTGACACATCCCCCAAGGTGAAACTCCCAACAGGGTTTTTTGGGCCCTTCCCAAGCTGCAATCCATGATTTCCATCCCAAAAACCAAGCAAACGTGGAAACTCCCCTTGGCCCCAGGAACAAAACCAGAGTCTGACTTGGAAATGCCTTACAGGAAGACAGGCCTGGGCCAAAAGGGGTTCCTGCCTCCTAAAGACTCTAATGCATCTTGCCTTTTAACCATCTCCAGAAGGCCCTCAGACCCAACAAAGAAGTGGGCTCTCTCCTTTTTTTGCCAACACCAAAGGCTTGCAAAGTTTCATATTGGCAGATTTGGCTTCCCACCTTTCTTATCAATTAATTCCCTGGTCTGTGGGAGAGCCGTAGACCCGTCCTGTGTGACTCCTCCTCACCCTTTCAGTGTGTTAATAGAAGTGGATTTTTATATGAGCTTTGGTTCATGTTTCTATGGAATATTTCAATCTGGGGTATTCTGGATCCAATATTTTTTTGCACAATAGGAACAATGAAGAAGTAGCACTTTTTGCGGCCAACAGTTTTTTTTTTTTTTTTCCGTTTGTCCTCAGTTGTTCCCTCTCCGAGAGTTCCTCGGAGGGTCCATAAATGGTTAGGAGGAAAAAGCTGTAGACGGTTTAGGCTGTTCCAGTGGAGACCAAAGGATTTCCCCTCTAGTAGAAGGTGTGTTTATTCCTTTCCTGCAAATACCCCAACAATTCTAAGTGAGACCCAGATGACCCCAAAAACCTGTATTTATAAGTGCTTTAATTACAAATTTATATTGCATAGTATAGGAAGTAGAGAACTGTATTTGAAAAACCATAATTCCGACTTAGGTGTCAAAAGTTGCCCCTCCAAAATGTTATCTAGTGTCAACGCTCCCCTACTTATTGTGTGAAGCTTTAAAAGCTTTTAGCAATAGCCCAGGAAACTAACACATCACAATCTTCCCTGTCCCTGCTTGTTAGCAACTTTTACGGAAAAGGGCAGGGAAGTGGGGGGAAAAGAAGAGAAAGCCCAAGGGCGCCATTAACATCCTCTCCCCATTTTTTAAAAAAACATTTTTTTTTTTTTTTTTTTTTTTTTTTTTTTTTTTTTTTTTTCTTTTCCCTTCCCTTTTCCCTTCCCCTTCCCTTGGCCAATCAAGCTTGAAAGCATAAATGCTCACTTGGAAAAAATCGGGGGCTGCCTGACCCCAGATGAAGTCCTAGTTTGTTGGATTAAAGGCAAGGAAGCAAGTCCTGCAGTACCTGGCCCTTCCCAATTCAAAGCAATTTTTATTTATGCGCAACTACCCATACATGTCTTTAAA
The DNA here is from genome assembly GCA_009823505.1 of Rhizomys pruinosus. Taxonomy (NCBI): domain Eukaryota; kingdom Metazoa; phylum Chordata; class Mammalia; order Rodentia; family Spalacidae; genus Rhizomys; species Rhizomys pruinosus. Next base: position 1,837,956 of record VZQC01013883.1, read on the forward strand.
TTTTTGCCTTGAGCCCCTCGATCATAAACGTAGCCAAGGTTAATCAAACCGCCCCACTGGAGACATCCCCCCATAAATCGTTGCAGTAACTGTACACCCAAAATGCTTGACTGCCGGGAATTAACAGTTTCGAATCATGCCTTCATCAACTGAATGTTTTTTTCAACCAATAACAGTAAGAAAATTTTTGGATTTTTTTCCCCCTTTTTCCTCCAGTTTAGTAAACTTACTAATACCTACCCACCCCCCTGGGATGGGAAGATGAAATACACACATTTTTTTTNAGGAGGGAAAGGCAGGCATCCGAGGCTTATTTAAAAAAGCTGGCAAGCTGAACATTACTAAGCCAACTCCTAAAAAAGGTAAGCACTTTAAAATCATACAAGCAACACTTGAGGGTAAGCCAGCCCCTCGTTGCACATCTCAAAGGGGTCAGAAACCAGCTCTAAGACTAACTCAACACTAAGCACGGCAAGACCTGGAAAACTTCTTTCTCTGGGGTAGAGTCATTAAGCATATTATACCACTTTACTACAAAAAATTACTTACAAATGGTGGAGTTGAAGAGATGGCTCAGTGGGTTTAGAGCACTGGCTGTTCTTGCAGAAGACCCAGGATTTCAAACCCCACCTCAGCCACGGAGCAGCTAAATAAAAACCGTCTGTAACTCTTAGCTCCAGGGGATCCCCCAGGCCTTTTCTGTCCTCCCATGGGCACATTTTGATAATCGAATCTGCACCGACCTACTGTGGTTGTACTTAACATACATGCAGGAATAACACTTACACATAAAATAAAAATAAATACCAAATTTGAAACTACAATAGTATTTATTGGTGTAGATGTGACCTCATGCTTAAACAAATTGGGAACCTTAAAATACAAATGTCTGTTGAGATGGAAAGAAGACAGAAATTTAAGAACCAGTCATCCCGACCTGTCTTATCTGTACTCTGCTCACCTGGCAGACATGTTGTGTATTAGTACAGGCAAATGGTATACCACTAGAAACCTGTTTCCATAAAAGGCATCAAAGCCTTAGAATTCTTTGACACTAGCTACTATCTGCAGATTCTGGCCAACTGATAAGCTTATTTCTCTCGGTGTCTGGCAAACATCCTGGGTATGGAGGATCAAAACTTGAGAGAAACTGTTAGAAGTCTTGTAAACAAGAGGCTTTATTTTATTTTCCTTATTTTTGAACTTGCCTTCTTTCCAAAGCATACAGGCTTGAGTTTAATGAGGTCCACAGTGACCTCTGCTGGTAGAAAATCAGACTCTGACCATGTCACACTAATCTCACACTGGTGTGAGATTAGAGGGGAGATTCTGGGAAGCTCCACCAATCAAATGGCAGGACCTAAACAGGCTTTTCAGGCTTCTGGTCTCAGTTGACAGTAGTAGCCAGATCTTCTAGAAGTTCACTTTGTAATCCAGAAGGGGCTTAATTCTGTTGGCTTGTTCTACTACATGTAACCCAAGGGTGAAATTTCACCTGTAAAATAAGAAACTGGGAAATACAAATACAGCCAACTGCCCATGCTAGAGACTCCCTCAGGTTCTTGGGGTACCCCATAGACTGTGGGGGAGCTTAGTATTCACAACATTTTAAAAATTTATATGTGTGTCGGGGGGTGCCTGAGGAGGCCAGAAGATGTCAATTCCCTAGAGGTGGAGTTACCAGAGGTTGTGAGCCACCTGGTGTATGCCTGGATACCAGAAACTGAACTGGCGGGTCTCCTGGGAACAGGCAGCAAGTGCTTTTAACTGCTGAGCCATCTTTTTCAATCCCTTCCACCGATTGAGGAAACGATCATGTGTTCAGGTCTGAGTTTGGAACCGCATCAAGACTTTCAGGGTACAAAATTAATAATAAGGGGCCTTCATAATGCCTCAATAGGAGAGGTACTTGCCACCAGACCAGACAACCTGAGTCCACCCAGGGCCCACATAGTGGAAGAAGAGAATAAATTCCCACAAGTTTTCCTTTGACCTACCCACACATGTACCAGGGTTATATGCTCACACACACACACACACACCAACACACAACACACACATTGCACACAACACACACAAACACACATTACACACACAAATTAAAATAAATACATAAATTGTTTAAAAATTAATTGCAATAATGATTATTTATTTATTTATTTATTTATTTAGAGAAGGCTGACCTCATCTCACAAGAATCTGCCTGCTTTCTGCCTCCTGAGTAATCTTAAATTCTATATTATGATTATTATTGTTTTTCTTTCTTTTTTAATATAATTTTTTTTAAAAAAATTATTCTTGCCGGGTGTGGTGGTACACTCTTTAATCCCATCACTGGGAGGGCAGAGGCATTGTGGATCTCTGTGAGTCAAGGCAGCCTGGTCTACAGAGTGAGTTGCAAGACAGCCTTAGAGCTACAGTGAGACCTGTCTCAAAAAAGATTTTTAAAAAGATATTTATTTTTTCCCAATTCTTTGGCTATTTTGTAACATTAATCTTCTAAAGCCATGGTAAGTTCAAAATCAAAGCTTTAACACTGTCCTCTGTAACTAGGAGGAGGAGTTGCTGCAGTCATCCATGAATGCAGGGCTGTTCTCTCTGGAAGCTCATTTCCACATCTCAATACTTGTTTTGATAAAAATGTACTTTTCTGAAAGTCAACATATCTTGGTGTTCAGAAAAGCAAAATCATAATACTGTGTACTTTTAATACCTGAGTTCAAACACAGCTCTACAGTAGGCCCATCCCACACCTGGGCTTCAGGTGGGTGACAACTCTTTTGAGCTGTAGATCAAGCCCAAGCCTGCAGGCACTCATAATGACTCCTCCAGACGCTTTGATTTACTTGTAACGTTGAGGCAGTTCGTCCATTTTGCAAATAAATTTACTTTCTTCCTCAGCAGTCCTAAGGATACTGAAACAATGTGCGATAGTTGCCTCAGTACTGACAGGCCCCAAACATGGAAACAGAGAAAGACAGAACAAAGCATCCTCAGAACCTACTAGATCAGAGAGGAAGCTCTGAAGAGCCGTCAGCTCTGTACTGAACGCTACACTGACACTGTGTCTGAAGTACAGCCATAAGTCACAACTTCCAAAGGCAAGGAAATTAGAAATAATACAGACAGTGTCAGAGAAACCCCACTGATGGGGTCCTGCTCAGAAATGGGCACTGCGTCCATGTCAGAGCAAAACATGATTGAGCTCTTTTAGACATTGTATATTGTATATCCCCCTTAATTAAAACTCAGCTAAAGACCTTTGCTGTGCTCCACACTTCTTATTTTCTTTTTCATATCATTCACAAAAATTTACACCACTCAAGTGGTTTCACTTTAGCTTCACGAGACTCCTTGAAAAGAAAACAAAGATGTGAACTCAGCTAACCATGCAATGCAGAGAATTCAAGATGAATATGGTCCCTGGAAAGCTCTATAATTCAGACCTTCGTGGAACTTATGATGAAGTTGTCATTAAATGAATTCTCCAGTGAAACAATATTCTTTTTTTTTTTTTTTTTGTTCTTTCTGTTTTTTTTTTTCTCTGTAGACCAGGCTGACCGGGAACTCACTCTGTAGCCCAGGCTGGCCTTGAATTCACAGAGATTCCACCTGCCTCTGCCTTCTGAGTTGCTGGGATTAAAGTTTGTGTGCCCACCATGCCCAGCTTAAAGCAAGTTCTTAGCTGGTCATGTTGAGCGGTGGGATACCGGAAACCCAGGTCCTCTGACAAGAGCAATCAGAGCTCCTAACCCGCTGAGCCATCTCATCCCAGCCCCACAATATTTCTATTTCTTTTAATTCTTTGAATATGTCAACATGTTGATTCGGTGTACAGCTTGTGTACTTTGAGGCCACAAGACAACCTTAGTTGTAATATTTACCTCCTTTGACACAGGGCCTCTCATTGGCCAGGCACTCTCAAGTGGGAGAGCAGGCACGGCCAGCAAGCCCAGAAATCCATAACCTCTGCCTGCCCAGCACTGAAATTTTCTAAAGTTAAAAATTGAAAATATTATTTACTGATTTATATCTGACATTTTCAGAAGGTGGGAAAATGACATCTCTACTGAACATTGTCTTTACATGCTTGTGTGTTAGTAGTTACTGTTGTGTAACTGTGACTAAAATACCCTACAAGAAACTTTCTTAGAGTTCTTTTTCTTTTCAAAATGTTTCATTAGCATACAAAGAATCAGGTTTCATTATGGCACTTTTCAAACAAATTTGATTTCTTTCCCTCCCTCCATCTCTGGAGTCATATATGATAGACTCTCTTCCTCTCACTAAGCACAACAATGCTCTTTCCCATGTTCCCCTGTCACCAGCTTGATGACCATTTCTGCCCGCAAAGCTCTGCCCTTCCAAATTCTCTTTATTTTACTTGTCCTCTGATCACCCTTCCCCCCCAAAAAAGTCCAAAATAAAAGGGAAAAGATTTCCATTGGCTCGAGATTTCAGAGAGTTTGAGCTCAGCATACTGGAACAGATATGCCATCACGCATTCGGGACTCCACCCATGGCTGGCAGGAGGCAGGGGCTGTTCACATCTTAGCAGACCAGAAAGCAGACAGCCACCAGAAGTTGGAGGCAGGCTGTGACCTTCAGAGTCCATCCCAACTGACTTACTGTCTCCAGTTGGGCTGAACTTCCTGAAGGTTCCGAAACTTGCCATCGGCCAGGGAGAAACAGGAAAAAATCATAAGGCTGTGCCCCCACATATTTGAACATATTTGAACATATTTCAAGTTCAAATCATCACATGCCTGAATAACAATTCCATTCTGACACAGGATACTGAGGATCTAAAAAATTAGCTCGATGTTTTTTTTTTTTCTTTATGTGTGTGAATTGACACTTGCCTGATGTAGGCTTGTGCACCCATTTCATGCAATGGCGCAGAGGTTCAGAAGAGGGTGTCAGATTCCCCTGAACGGAGTCTACCTGGGAATGGAGTTTCAGACGGTTTTGGCGCCATGTGGGGTGCTGGGGATCGAACCTGGGTCCTCTGTAAGAGTGGTCGGTGCTCTTAACCGCTAGGCCATTCTCTCCAGCCCCAGCTCGGATGCTTTATAATTGAGAACCGTGCTAATAGAACTAATAGCAAGTTTTACTTTAGCTACTGAAGGTAATCTAAACTGTTGTGGGGCTTGACCCTTTGTAAAAAAAGGAGCGCAGTATTATTTACAGACATATACACATGAATTCAAACCTTCCCTCTATTTTCATCAATGGACTTATTGGAAAGTTGCTGGGTTGTTGTTTGTTTGTTTCTGTCCTTCAAAAAAACAAACCGATGCATGACCGTCTTTTTTGTTTCAGACAGCAGCATCAACGCCATGCAGTCAATGCACGTAGGATAATTCAACCAGAAGCTGGTGGAAGCCAGCGCTCAGTTTAAAAAGAAACAAGGAAAAGGCACTATTGATGTCTGGTGGTTATTTGATGATGGAGGTAAAATTTTTTCAAACACTACGAGGAGCGGAATTCCTGATTGATCAAATTTTAATTAAACTGTTTTAATAAAAATGGCACAGGTTAAAGGTTAACATTTCTGAGTTCTCAAAGGCCACGAATTGTTCAACAGTTATATACATGTTAATGAATAAAAAATAAAGCTTGGTAGAATTCTTAAGGGGCTGTGGAGAGATAGGGGCAAATCATGAGACTACAGCAATATAGTCTGATCAACATGCCTGTGCACATAAGCTTCTCCAACTGGACTATGGGAACCTTGGGTTTTTCAAAATTGGACACTAGATACTTTTGCAAAATGCCACCAATTACCTAATTGTATTGGCAAACTGAGTAACATCAAGTTTTTCTGAAACAACTGTATTATATTGTTTAAAAATAAACAATATAATAAATAAATACTGAATATCTCCCCCCCAAAAAATAAAAGCTTCCAATATTGTTTCTTTCAGTAATTGAATATTCATCCTTTGTGATTTACTCTTATTCCGGGTTAACACTTCTTTCCCCTATTCTTAACTCTCAGAAAAAAAATGGAAAGACTGTAAATTAAGAATCTATGTTGGAGGGAAGATCAACCGCAATTGAAGAAGAAAAAAACATTTGAATAGTTTAATTTTCAACTCACCTATTTGGCCATTTCTGAGGTCTGGATCCTATGATCCTATGATGGTTCAAATTTAAGTGCTTTAAACATCCTTGAATTACAAGAGATTTAAAGAAAAAGCCACTGTGATAAGCCTCTGGGTTGTTTAGTTTTCTGGGTAGGAAATTATTAGCATAATGTTTCTAAACACTGTCACTGAGTCTTAACTTCCCTCCCCACTGTGTTTTCAAAGTACAACTCTGGAGGCCGTTATCTCCTATAACATCTATCTAGTTCTGTCTAGTAAATGTGTTCAAAAATAGAAGATCCTAAAGGAATCTGCAGTATTGCTGCTTTGAGGAGAACCCAGATCTGCTAATTCACAGCAGTTACTCATTGCACAACATCTGGAAAAGGCATTTAGCCTGCCAGACTGCCTAGGTTCTGGCCCCAGCCCCACCACCAAGGAGACACAGGACATCCCAACAGTTGCTAAGCATAGCTGGGTCCCAGGTTCTCATGTATCCGTTGCAACGTTTCAATGGATAAATATTGAGCACACTTCTAATAAAATAAAGAAAGGGTCCCATTGTGGATCCCTGTATATTTTCATTAATGCAGTCACTAAGGCCGGATGTGGAGGTTGAGAACAGCATTCAAGAACATGGTGTGTCCATAGCTCTCTGGGGAACCTGGTCAAGCACCATCAGCAGCTCTTGGTCCTGCATGACATGCTCAAGTCCAGAGCCCTGTGACTTCCAGAAACCACAAAACTGCGACAGGGTTCTTGTCCCATCAGTTTTTGTTATCTTCTCCCTCTAAGAGGAGAGAATATGGTACACAACAATATTGTCCTCATATACTAGTATTATAAATATATTTTATTTACTTTTTTTCAATGAAACTAATACAATGCTTATACAATAGTATTAAATAGAGCTAATTCCTTTTGGTAATATTTTTTCGCTCTTTTTTTTATGTTATGAGTGTATGCCTGCATGTGTGTAAGTACACCATGGGTTGCCACCAATGCCCATGGAGGTCAGGAAGAGGGCATGGGATCCTCGGAACTGGGTTTATGGATGGTTTGTTAGCCACCATAAATGAGTTTTGGAATCAAACCCTGCGTCCTCTGCAAGAACAGCCAGTACTCTTTACCCACTGGAGCCATCTCTTGCAGCCCCAAGTTGAAATTCCTCTTAAAGGATGGGAGGCTGGCTGGCTAGAGGCTGGCTGGCTGACTGGCGGGCGGGCTAGATAGAAAGATGATAGCTAGAAAACGAGACAGGAAATCAAGTTGGGCAAAATGTCGACAAAGGATGAGCCTAAGAGTCTTTGTACTAGCTTTACATTTTTTCCGTAACTTTAAAAATACATCAAAATTATCAATTGTCAGGAAAAAAAAACCACCAATATATAGCCTTACACAACATTGTAACTATGTTCAGCAACTTCATAAAATTATCAGCACAGATTTAAGAGTATGATTCAGTTCTTGGCCGGGCGTGGCTGGCACACCTTTAATCTAGCACTGGGAGGCAGAGGCAGGCAGATCTTTGTGAGTTCAAGGCCAGCCTGGATCTACAGAGCGAGTTCCAGACAACTGGGGCTACAGGGGAGACCCTGTCTTCCGAAAAGAACCAAAAAAAAAAAAAAAAAAAAAAAAAAAATTAGTTCTTGATATCTTTCTGATAAGGGAAAGTTTCACATTCTCTTCTTTAAAAGATGAATACACATGTCCATTTTCTCTTTCTGGTCTCTGTACCTACAGGACTTTGTTTTAATTTGGGGCAGGGGCATTTTTTTTTTCTTTTTTGAGACAGGGTCTCCCTGTAGCCCCAGCTGTCCTGGAACTTGCTCTGTAGACCAGGCTGGCCTTGAACTCACAAAGATCTGCCTGCCTCTGCCTCCTAGGATTAAAGGCATGCACCACCACACCTGCAGGGGCATTTGTTTTTGTTTTTGTTTTTTTTTGGTCTTTTTGAGACAGGGTTTCCTTGTAGCCCAAGCTATCCTGGAACTCACTCTGTAGACCAGGCTGGCCTTGAACTCACAAAGATCTGCCTGCCTCTGCCTCCCGAGTGCTAGGATTAGTTCTCTCAAGTATCTCAGGCTGGCCTGGAACTCACTATGTAGTTTGGGCTGATCTCTAACTGACAGTCCTCCTACCTCAGCTTTCCAAATGCTGAGATTACAGATATGTGCCACCTGCTTGACTACAGGAATTGACTTTTGCCTTCAGTGGAATAGTTTGATCCACACTTGATTTGTCCAACAAGTACTGACTGTAATGAAAATCAAAATTAAAATAAGCCTCTCTTAAAGCTAAGCCGAAATGAGGCATGATTATCATTGATATCTTAGGAGTGTTTTGCCTGCATGTATTTAAGTATACCCATGTGTGCAGTGCCCACAGAGTTCAGAAGAGAATGAAGGATACCCTGGAATTAGCGTTAAGGACAGTCCTGAGCCATCCATCATACAGGTGTTGGGAACCAAGCCCAGGTGCCCTGTAACAGCAACCAAAGCTTTTATCCATCCGCTGAACCATTTCTGTAGCCCTCAAAAAACACTTTTGATAGAAATAGTTAAATGTAGAGTAATAACATGTTTTTCTCTCTTTTTCCCCCCAGGATGGCTTCTCTTCTGAGCAAATTTAGAATAAAATTTGCAGACATCCATATCATTGGTGACATCAACATTAAGCCAAACAAAGAGAGGTATGAAACATTTAACCAGGCACACTGACACCCTGCTGCTCTAACACTCTCTTTTGTGTTGTTATCAAAGAGTAAAAACATAATGCATTTACTCCAATGGCTTCTTGGTAAGTATAAAAAGAAATGCCTTTAAATAATCACAACAGAAAGAAAGGGGTTATGGTGAGAACCCAGAGTAAAGGTCCCCTGCCTCGGAGACATTGCAGCTTTCAGTCACTAAGAGCTCACTGCATAAGGTTTGTGAACTTTTCTTTAATCTCACATTTTTTTAAATATATTTTTATTGAATTTTTGTGGATTTCAGATAGTACATCTTAATCATATTTAGCCCCCGCTTGCCTATCTGCACTCCCCATACCCTGCCTATAGAACTTCACGTGTTTTGTCATATATGTTAAGGCGTATGGAGTCAAATATGTATACTCAGATGCCCTCAGTTTGAATTCATCCACTGGCGCCTGTTCAGCCTGTCTAGTTCATCGTCCACCTAAAGAAGATCAACTCTCCCTTACCCAGCAGTGACTGGCTGCCAATAGTTTCTTGCAAAAGTTGTGGTCTCCTGCCCATTTTCCCAGGGCTATGCTGGGTTTTATCTGATTGGGTTTGCAGGGGTTCCATTGCTGTGAGTTCACATGAGCAAGGTCCTGGGCACCTGTAAGACTCTTTCCTTATGGTCACGCACCCCTTCTCCTGGCTCCTGTAGTCTTTCTGCCCCTTCTTCCACAAAGGTCCCTGAGCCTTGGGTAGACAAAGTTTGACACAGGAGTCCTGTGATTCCAGCACTTGCGAGGCAGAGGCAGGTGGATCTCTGTGAGATCAAGGTCATCCTGGTCTACATAGTGAGTTGAAAGGCCAGCTGGGGTATCTCAAAAAGACCAAAAGAAAAGAAAATTTGAAATTTAGAAAGGAAATAGAGTCCTCGTTCCCAGAAAAAAGTGACAAAGTTGAAATGATCATTTAACTGTCATCAAAACGTGGTGTGATTTTATCCAGTATTAACTGTTGAGTTTCTCAATTTCCACTGTTATCTTGTTTTTAAATTTTATTTATTTTTTTATTTGTATGAATGTACTGTCTGCATGTAGATCTGTGCACCCGTATCGTGCAATGCTGCGGAGGTCAGAAGAGGGTGTCGGATTCCCCTGGACCTGGAGTTCTCAGGGTTCTCAGCTGCCATGTGGGTGCTGGGGATCGAACCCGGGTCCTCTGTAAGAGCGGTCGGTGCTCTTAACCGCTAGGCCATCTCTCCAGCCCCATTCCACTTTTATCTTAGCCATTACAAAATTCCATCAACCGGGCAGCTTGATCAACAGACACTCATTCCTCGGTTCTGGAGGCTAAAGATCTAGAATCGAAGTGCTGTCTGGTGCATTTCTGTTGGGGACTCTCTAGCTTGCAGAGACTCTCTAGTTCCCACGTTCTCACATAATGGAGAAAGAATTCTAGTATCTTCTCTTCTTATGAGGATGCCAGTTCTCTCACGGGGGCATCATCCTTATCTGTCTACAGCTAAGTGCCTCCCAAAGGCCAGATCTCCCAGCATCATCACAGTGGAAGTGTAGGCTTCATGATGTGAACTTTAGTCGGGGGAAAAAAAACTTCAGTTCATAAAAATGGTATGTGAATCCAAGTCATAGGTTATATCATCACAGGAGACCCAAATGTTAGGAGGATTTTTGCCTGGAATTATAGCTAATTACAAATTAAAACACTTAGATTTATTTTTTATTTTTTGGGTCTTTTTGAGACAGGGTCTCCCTGTAGCCCCAGCTGTCCTGGAAATCACTATGTAGACCAGGCTGGCCTTGAACTCACAGAGATCTGCCTGCCTCTGCCTCCCAAACACTGGGACTACAGGCCTGACTTAAACACTTAGATTTATAATTTAAACAATTACAGCATATTTTCCATTGTTTATAGTAAATCATATTTACTCTTTTATTCAGATACAATTTAATACATTTGGCCTAGAATAGACTGAGACCTATAAGGAAAATCACACAGTAAACACATGGAGGTTTCAGAGTGCATCCAGCTCCAGCAGGGTTCAGGTCTTGGAGTCGGTGATCACAAGAGCAGCAGAGAAATCAGTCAGACAAGGCACAGGAATTTCTTTCTCTGAGTGCTCTGAGGGTTACAGAGAGCTTTGGGAGTTGCTACTCTGCTAATTTTCTCTCTCTCTCTCTCTCTCTCTCTCTCTCTCTCTCTCTCTCTCTCTCTGTTGCTCAGGCCCTGATATTTATTTTTTTTTACCCTAAGACTAATACAGATTATGCAAGAAAAAAAACAGCCCAACTTCCCCATAAATATTTTTCAGAAAATTCACTCCCACAATCATTCTTAACATCAAAAAAGTAAAACAATTAATACAGCCATTCAGCTAACATATAAAAAAGTTGAAAAAAAAATGAATGTTGCAGCCACTCAGCTAAGCTCAGCAATTTAGCAGTTTTACAGCAAAGTAAATATTAACTTTCAATTCGAAGGACTTCATTCTTTCTGCCTTGCAGTTACATAGGTGCCAGACAGTATAAAGTGAGCTGTAAAGCTTTAACAATAGAGAGCTTTACTATTATTACTTTAGCTCCTCACTCGATCCCTAAGCCATTTTGTGGCTGATGTGGTTTTGATTCATATCTTGTTTTTATTCTGGTCTTTGTTTTCCTCAGTTTCTCTCTCTACACCTCCTGCTGAGGTGTTTTCCTAAAGGCTACCAATCTTTGAGTCAGAACACTAGAACCCGGGGCCAGACTTAGTTTCACTTTGTCCTACAATCCTTTTTTAATTTATACCTGGCCATGCGATCATCGAAATTCTTTTCTTTACTTGGGCATGGTTGATACAGTTTTTGTAGAATTTTTAATTGCTACTGTGTCATACTTTTGTATTCATAGTGTATTTCTCACAAAGGACTCATTTCTAGAAAAGGCAATGTATCAGTTCTGTTCCTTGAGGCAGAAGTAGGTGCCCTAATTGCTAGAAAACCGAAAGTTAAGCTAGTTAGGAAAACAAGAATTCTTTAAAAAGGATTATTAAAAACCAAGGTCAGCTGGAGAGCAGACTTCCACCAGAGGAGTCAGGTCCCTGCAGCTTTGTCAAGCAGTGATCCTTTCACAAATAGCTTCACCGCTTTCATCCCATCCAAACTCTACCTTTTCTGTAGCTACCATTTTTCCTTCTTCTGTCAATTCTTGGTAAGCTGTAGGTCCAGAATCCTCAAGTCTTCTTGCCTCTCCCCACCCCGCCCCCACTTCTTTTAGTTTGTTTCCTGTGTGAAGTTGATAAATAACCAAAAATATTCATATTCCAGATGCTCTTTTATTGACTAAACAAACTTGAACTCCATATTCTTCAGGGTATTCATGATCTCTCTAAGGCCCTGGGTCAGTAAAAAATGCCTTTATAAAGCACTTGAACTTAGGAGAAATCTAAAAGTGACAGGGTTAACTGGGGTGTGCTTCATAATAATACTTTCCTACATCATATGTAGCTTTAATACCTGACATTCTTAGGTTTCTACAATTATAAATACTTAAGAAAAAATAATTAACTTATAATTCTCCTTGGTGATTGGAAATACCATTCTGATAGGAACTGGACTGTCATACAATATTCTCTTTTCAGTTAAAGAGTTTCGTTCACTAAGTTCCTGCCTCTTGACATTTGTAGGCTTGTGATCAAATTGTCTCATCTATGACTCTAGATGGTGGAGATGGATTCTCCTTCATAACACAGCCAGTCCAACAATTCTTTAGCACGTACTTCTTACAGATAGGATGACTTTTGGTTGTACTGCATGGTAGAGTCACTTTCTGTTGGCTGGAGGGTAGCCCCGCTATCTTCCACAGATTTGGGGTTTCTTCAAGCTCAGTACCCAACACACTTTAGTCACCTACTTCTCGTTGCCCAGTTTTTCTTAGGTGTTTCTCATACATCTTCATCATCCTGCTACAGAGAGTATTATTTCCCTTCCTTAAAAAAACAAATTAGTTTTCAAGTTTTTGGAGATTTTTCTCTCTGCTATATCAAAGTTGTAAAGAAGATTCCAGGGGTAGGGGATGGAGGAGAGGAGGGAATGGTTCATGAAGTAAAAGAATCCTGGTGTGCTAATGTACACTGCCTTAAGAAAAAGAGGCCATCTGCCAGAATGGATATGCAGAAGAGCCACCCCCGCCCTTATCCTGTGACACACTTAGGCCATATTACTTTTTTTTTAATTTTTATTTATTTATTTATTTATTTATTTATTTTGTATGTGTATGAATGTACTGTCTGCGTGTAGGTTTGTGCACCCATGTCGTGCAATGCCGAGGAGGTCAGAAGAGGGTTTCGTATTCCCCTGGAACTGGAGTTCTCCTGGAATTGGAGTTCCAGACGGTTCTCAGCCGCCATGTGGGTGCTGGGGATCAAACCCGGGTCCTCTGCAAGAGCGGTCGGCGCTCTTAACTGCTAGGCCATCTCTCCAGCCCCAGGCCATATTACTTTTTAAAATGCCATGTACCCCACTGGCAATAGCAGTTCCCAGATTTGAAAGTAGCCCTAGATTAGAACAGAAAGCTGTCATTTGAGACATGGAGCCTATGGCCCCTGGTTTATGTTAACTTTAAACTGACTCTTCTGGGTGGGACAATTAAACACAGAGAACTCTTTCTCTAAACTGATGCAGCCCCAATCCCGTAACCTTGGGCTTCAAGAACTGAGCACTGGCAGGGTTTCAGCTCCCAGCTTCTTGGCCGAGCAGTCTTTACCCCCATGAACAACTATCACCAGATCACTGTTTTCTCCTGCTCACCAGTCACCAGGTGACATATGCATGGAAAACAGGTTGTCAGTGATTTGCATGTAGAAAGAATAATGTTGAATATCCTTAAACTGTCTTTAGTAAATCTTTTAACCACCATGAAATGTTGGTTAGTTGTGACAGGGTCATTTTGTCATAGAAACCTCATCTCTAAATATGGAAGAAGAGAGGAAAAGAAAAAAAAGTTAAGGAGAAAATAACTGAGCCAGGAGAAACGCAAGACATCTTGTGGTGAAATTCCATTTTTATTGTACAGAAAAGCCGTGAGTAAAAAGACAGCAATCTTTACATGGAAATCAAGGAGAAAATAGAAGTAATTAACTAAATAATTTAAAGGTGCTAGATGTTATAATAGTCACAAAAGCAACTATAATGCATTGCTGTGAGAGAGGAAATCTTAGGTGAACAGTGGAGTCATTTTTACACAGTTAAAAATTTGTTGGGCCAGCTGTGGGGGTGCACACCTTTAATCCTAGCACTTGGGAGGCAGAGGCAGGTGAATCTTTGTGAGTTCAAGGCCAGCCTGGTCTACATATTGAGTTCCAGGACAGCTGGAGCTACAGGGCAACCCTGTCTCAAAAAGACCAAAAAAAAAAAAAAAATTATTAAATTTTGGTCAAAGGAAAACGATGGGAAAGGAAGGACAGCTATTAGTTAATTCAGAATTTTTAAATTAATCCTCATTTGTATTTAACAGCAGTATTAATTGGCTTAGAGTCACATACTTAAAGTACTTAAAGTGAATGAGAATGGCCGGAGAAATCATGAGCTGCTTGAGGCTCCTCTGGCTGGGGGAACAGCAAAGCACCAGCTTAGGGATGAAGAAATGAAGAACAGCCAAAGGCAGCCTCATCGCCACCCAGCATCACTCAGGGCACCTCCAGTGCAAGGGGAAGGAACGCATAGTGACTTAGATGAGAGAGGTTATTGCCACACATGCCAAGGTAGATGGGGAAATTCACAGGGTCCCCAACCTCTAAAGAGCTCCAAGCAACCAATGGAGGCTGAGGAAGGGAAAAATCTGTTTTCTCCGGAGACTAGCTCCCTGTGAGGTTCTCAAATCCCAAACGGGCAGCTCTAAGCACACAGACGCAGGAGCGCCACTAAATGGACTTGGTGCATTTTATTCATATATATATATTTATAAATATATGTGCATATGTAACAACACTAAGCAAAGAAGACAAGAGAGTGAGAGTGAGTGGGGGGGCATGGGAGAAGTTGGAGGGTTCTCGGGAGGGGTGGAAATAACTCACCTATAATACTCATGTATAAAATTCTTAGCAGGACTTGGTGGCACCGCCTGTATTCCCAGCATTCAGGAGGCAGAGGCAGGCAGATTTCTGTGAGTTCAAGGCCAGCATGGTCTACATAGCAAGTTCCAGGACAGCTGGGGCTACAGGGAGAACTTGACTCAAAAAGACCAAAATATTCTTCAAAAATTATTAAAAGAAATTATTGTCACCCACAATTAAGTGCAACTACAGGTTGGCCTTCAGCCTAAGCTTGATGTAGAAGGTACATTTTGTAATAAAGGACTAATTTTCTTTTATTCTCTCTATTCTATCTTTTAGTATAAAGTCATCAATAAAAATTCATTTAGCTTATAAAAGCATGGCTGCTTTTATAACTTTTATAAACTAGGAATACATACTTGCTCGTGTGTTTTCAATAGGGGAGGAAGCATCTCTCCCTAGTCATTGAAGTCAGGTCCTAGGCTCCATTCAGGATTCCCTCTCCTCCTAAGCCACTGGGCCATTCATGATGGGCAGCCTAACCCTAGATCCACACCATGGCAAGCCTGCTGTGCTATGCTTCCATCCTGGTCAATTATTCCTGCAGAATGCATAGATGGCTGAGGTTGCGGATGGAGTGGTTCTCACCATGGATACTGCAGGGACAAGCAACCAACCTCCGCTCCTCCTTCCATTTCTTGGGAAATCATTTTTATTTTGTGCTTTCTAACCAGTAAGTAGGTGAGGTGCAGAGAAACTCTCCCCTAACCCACATCAGTCCATGTAGAGTCTACACAGCTTTGCCATCTTGAACCCGAGTTCTGTAACTGGTCAGCACAGGGTTGCCTCACTTCCTCTGGACCCTACACCCTCCTTCTCACCCAGCTCCCAAGAGCCACTGCCACTCCCTTCTTCTTTGTATATTTTTATTGATCTTTTGTGTATTTCACACACATCTTAGTCATCTTTATTTCTCACTCCCCACTGGCACCCTCTTCCGTAGCTTTCCCCTCCGGATTCCATGCATGCTGTTGTTTATATTAAGGCCTGTCCGATAGTCAGTGTTCCCAGGTATCCCTCAGTGAAATTTCATCCACTGAGATCCACTCAGCCTGTCTAGAGTCACTCCCTTAAAAATGATCAGCTCTTCCTCACCCAGTAGTAATCAGCTGCACAATACTTCTTTAGCTAAGGTTGGGGCTTGCTGCCCTTTTCCCCACTTCTATGCTGAGTTTCTGTCTGCTTGAGCTTGCACGGGTCTCATGTGTGTTTGCTGTCAGCATTGCTGTAAGTTTGTAAGAGCAAGGTCCTCATTGTCTTCTACAGGCCAGGTTAGCAAGGCCAATGACAATGGAAGAGCTAGAACAAGAAACCAGGTTGGAAAGCCAGACCCTGTATCCCACTGATCACAGCCATAGCTCTCTAAAGGCACAACACTATTGGAAGTAACATCAAATAAAAGCATTCATCGTTGCAAGAATAATAGAGCACATCAGGTCTACCCCTAACCTGTCTTCCAGCTTCTCTGTAAGTCAGTACAACAGAAATCTACTGCATTAAGTATCTCTTCAGTCCCTTAATACAGGCCCAGCGACAGGGGAATGTTTCCTCCTTTGTAATCTCTGCACTTTTATCTGCATATCCTAAATTAGGGCAACTGATGAGATAATTAAACTCATCGTTCTTTATTTTAATTTCAACCTAAAAGCATATGGATTCTAATTATCATTCATTCCAAAGTTACTAAATTATAAGTAAGCTGCATTATATAAAACCAAAGAAAATTATTCATACTTGAGATCACCTTAAAGTAGAACACTGAAGACAACCCCTGCCATAAATTATAAGCTTTACTTTGTGCTATTGTTTTAAAAATAAATCTTAGATTATCTCGTAAGGCAGGGGTGAGGTTCTTTTTTGCAATTCTTCAAGCTCTAGACAGCACTGCCAGCTCTCTCCTCAATGATTTATTTTTAAATACTCTAAGATGGCCTCAGATTTTTAGGCATTAAATGTTATTGATTTTTGTCCTTTCCCTTAACATGCACCTGAATAATAGTCATTTGAAAATCTCAGACAGCAACATCAAACACTAGGACAAGGGTACCATTATTTTCACCAGGCTCCATCTAGAAGTATTAAACCTGTGGGAGCCCTTGCTGTTTTATCTGGCCACAGCCTCCTGGCCGGAGTGGGAATTGCTAGTTAGACTGAAGGTGAGGAGGCAGTGCCCAGCTCATCTCTGACCTAGTAACTGAGGAATGTCTTCCGTAGAGCCTGTACAATAAGCATATAGAAACACAGGTATGAGCTCAGGGTCTACATTACAAATAGGTCTGAATACAGTATGTGGTAAATGTGTCTGTGACACAATTATCATCTATGTGTTGATGAGTTTATAATACTAAAGATCTATATCTTGTAGGCTAGAAAGGCCTCAAGTATTGAGTCCTTCCACAGGGAGGGGTATCATACCCATGGTTGTACTCACATAAGTTCCCTAGAAAGATGATTCTTCAAAGATTTGCATAGTATTCAGCTATGATTCCACCACCAGCAGAGCCAGCCCTATGCCGAGTATCTGTAAAAGAATGAACTGATTTCCCACTGTGTGGTCTCCTTTACAATTCCAATTTCAGCTGGAAAGTCTTTGAAGAGATGATTGAACCATATCGTCTTCATGAAAGCCACAAAGATTTAACCACTGCTGAGAAATTAAAAAGAGAAACTCCATGGAAAATTACAGATGCAGAACTAGAAGCAGTCAAAGAAAAGGTAAGAGCATTTCCTCCGTAATCTTTACTTTACTCTCTGACTAGCTGAGAAGAGAAAGGATGGTTGATTTGAAGATCAAGGAGTAATACGTCTGTTTCCTGACTTCAGTGTCCCTGACTTCTGCATTTCCAGGGATTTTTCAATCATATTACTGATATAATCATTTACAAAAACATTTTCACTTTTTTCTATAAATTATTTTTAAATTAACTAAACATGTTATGATTTCACATTGTGAATGTCTCCCTTCTAATTTTATTTATATTAATCTGTAATAACAAGTCATTATGCAGGCAATGTAGGTAAAAGTAAATTGACCCACAATATAACACAATAACAACAACAACAATAACTTTAACCCAATGAAGAAAGCTGTGAAACACTAACAAAAATTCTACAGATATTTATGATGTGTTGCTTAGAACAAATAAATATAAAAGTTGCACCTGGGGCCACCACGGTGACTCAGTATGTCAAAGCAGCTGCTGTGTAAGCCTGACCTGAGTTCAGCCCTCAGATCCTATCACAGTAGCAGAAAATAGACTCCTGAAAAGATGTCCCCTGACCTCTACAAATGCAGCACAGCACACATATGTACACACACACACAGACACACACAAACGCACACATATGTCACACACAAGCTCAGCCATATTCACACACACACTCCCACCCTCACACACATGGACAAACACACAGCTGCACTCATATACATCATCTACATACACATATACACCAGCACTCACACATTACACAGACACACACACCAGGACTCTCACACATCTCACATACACATGTATACATGTACACACATACATCACACAAATGCATATATGCACAACAAATCAATTTTTTTAAAAAGTTGCATGTGGCACAGATGGATGCAAAATGGTGAACTTTCCTAGAGAGCACACCAGCCTGTAATGCCAGTGCTCTGGAGGCTGAGGCAAGAGGATTACAGATCCCAGACCAGCCAGCAAGAACAGGGAACAACCAAGAGCTTCTCTCTGGTCTGAGTTGAAGTTGAAGTAGCGATGAAAATGAAGAGAACAGGGAGGCAGACTTGGGTACAAAGTCATCACCTTAACTGGACATGAAGGGAAAAGGCCTACATCCGACAAAGCATTGATATCCAGAATATATAAACTACTCAAAAAACAAAGAAGAAAGAAAACAAATGACCCACTCAAAAGATGGAGCAAAGAGCTGAACAGAGACTTCACAAGCTGAGAAACATCTTAAAAAGTGTTCAACGTCACTAATAATTAAGGAAATACAAATTAAAAACCACTTTAAGATATCATCTCACTCAAATAAGACTGGCTAAGATCAAGAAAACAAATGATACCAAGTGCTGGAGAGGTTGTGGGGAAAGGGGAACACTCATCCACTGCTGGTGGGAATGTAAACTCATACAGCCACAATGGAAAGCAGTGTGGAAAACCCTTGGAAGACTCAAAATGAACTTGCCACCTGACCCAGCCACACCACTCCTGGGTATATACCCACAAGACTCATCTTACTGCAGAGATACATGCACAGCCATGTTTATTGCACCTCTCTTCACAATAGTGAAGAGCTGGAACCAACCCAAGTGCCCCTCAACTGACAAATGGATAGATAAAATGTGGTACATCTACACAATGGAGTTCTATGTAGTGGTAAAGAAAGATGACATCATGAACTTTGCAGGTAAATGGCTGGAGCTAGAAGATATCATGTTGAGTGAAGTAACACAGTCCCAGAAAAACAAACGACAAATGGTATCCCTCATCTGTGGAGGCTAGCGCCAATTACCTAGTTGTGTGGCAAACTGAGCAACGTAAATATGATCAGAAAACAACTGTGCTCTTATATTGTGAATTCCTTAAAAATAAATAAAATAAAATAAAATAATTAATTAAAAAGAAAAGGAAAGGAAAAGGCCACACAATCTTCTAAACTACACAGCATGAGTAAGCTACATTAGGAGCTGAGCATTAGTGAAAATAACACTCATATGTAATAATACACTGTGAATGTAATTAAGTGCCCAGTTTCAACAAAGACATCATACCATTGAACAGGCCATCTGAGTCTGATTCTGAACCAGTGAAGTACAAAAATGAATATTATTGTCATCATTGAACAGGCCATCTGAGTCTGACTGTGAACCAGTGAAGTACAAAAATGAACATTATTGTCATCACTGTAAGATAATTTTCAAAGTGAGTTTACTGGTGACTTTTTAGTTGAAACCAATCCCATACCAGCAAAATTGTCAGAGAGCTTAAGAAAAATAGCATATGATATAATCTATCTTCCATGGATAGCAAGATCCAGTTGTCTTTCTTCAACTGAAAGCCAGGCTCCCAGACTCACCATTCTTCTTCCTTTCTGTGCCCTTGTTGACTGCCTTTCGTCTCTACACTTTAGAATTTTTTTAATTTTTATTTTATTTATTTATTTATGTGTGTGACTGTATTGTCTGCATGGAGGTTTGTGCACCCGTGTCGTGCAATGCCGTGGAGGTCAGAAGAAGGCGTCGGATTCCCCTGGAACTGGAGTTCTCCTGGAATTGGAGTTACAGACAGTTCTCAGCCGCCATATGGGTGCTGGGGATCGAACCCGGGTCTTCTGCAAGAGCAGTCGGCACTCTTAACTGCTAGGCTATCTCTCCAGCCCCTCATCTCTACACTTTAATAAGCTATCACAGCACAACGACAAGCTGGACTTATCCTTTGCATTTCTAAAATTTCACACGAAGTTCTAAAATTAGACCCTAGTCATTTTTACTAGTGATTTTTAAAAATATGGTTTTCTGCTCCTCCATGCTTTGAGATAAGAAGAATTCTCATTCGTAATTCTGGTAGAACTGCAGTCAACATAGTCTAAATGTTGTCCACAGAGTTATCGCCAAGTTCGGCTGAATGAGCTCTTACAGGAACACTCAAGGGCTGCCAACCTCATTGTCCTGTAAGTATCACTATTGGTATTAAGCCTGGGAGAGAGGAAGGTTAGGGTACTGGGCTCCTCAGACAGGAAGCTTGTGAATCTTCTGGTGGGAAGGTTTTTTTAAAAGAATAATTTGCGGGCTGGAGAGAACTGACTGCTCTTGAAGAGGACCCTGGTTCGATTCCCAGCACCCATGTGGCAGCTAAGAACCATCTATAACTCCAGTTCCGGGGGATCCAATGCCCTCTTCTGACTCAGTGAGCATTGCATGACATGGGTGCACTTACATGCAGGCAACACATAAAGTAAAAATAATAAAATATTTTTAAAAAAGAATAATTTGGGGGGCTGGAGAGATGGCCTAGCAGTTAAGAGCACTGACTGCTCTTGCAGAGGACCTGGGTTTGATCCCCAGCACCCACATGGTGGCTGAGAACCGTCTTTAACTCCAGTTCCAGGGGAATCCGTAGCCCTCTTCTGACCTCCACGGCATTGTACGATACGGGTGCACAAACCTACATGCAGAGAGTACATCCATACACATACAAAATAAATAAAAAAATAAAAAAGGAATAATTTGGAACATGTGGAAGCATAGACAGTGAAGGAAGATAAATGTCACCCTAGGACTCCAAGGGCTGAGTCCCATGAACTTCAGCGGTGGGACTTGCTTGGATTTCTGCTGGTCATATGACACCCATGGAGCTGACCACACATGTCCACCTCCCTCTGGACTATGCAGGCTCCAGGAGCCTAAAGGGAGGTAGCCTAAGTGGACCACAGGGCTCACAAGCACCTTCCCTGAGTGCTCCTGCTGGGCTGTGTGTCCCTGGCAGACTTGTCTGACTCCTTTCAGTGTGGGAATGGGTCACCAGAGACATATTTACTCTTCATCCCTTGGCCCTACCAATGTTAGGAGTGTGCCTACTGAAATATTCATTTAATTAAGACTGGTGCTAAAAGTGAGAAATGTTCGACTACTTTGTTTCATGAACTGACCTTGGTATGGAGATAAATTTATCTTCCAGAATGGCATGCACTGGAGGTTTAACCCTCAAAGACACTGCAAAACAGTCTTCTGCATGGGGTAGTGGGGTTCCTGAAGTTTCTCCTAAATATAGTTAATTTAAACTACTGTAGAGAAAAGTAATTTTCTCCATAAGAGGGTATTGGTTGATTAAATTCTCTATTTAAAGAAAATACAGAATATAAAGTTTGTCTTTACAATCTCTAAGCCAATTTTCTGGTTTATAGATATTTGCATTATCTGAAGAATGCATCAACTTAATTTCTCTATAAAAAGTAATTACAGTGCTCTCATCTGAATGGTGACATGATAAAAGTTCCATGCCACTGGTTATTAATAGTTCAGAAGAGCAGATAATGTCACTGCCCATTGTAATTTTCTCTTTGCTGTTTAATTTTCCTTCCCTATCCTCAGGAGCCTTCCAGTGGCAAGGAAAGGATCTATATCGGATTTGTTGTATATGGCTTGGTTGGAAATACTCACAAAGAACCTCCCTCCTGTCTTACTGGTTAGAGGAAATCACAAAAATGTTCTGACATTTTACTCTTAAAACCTGGATGATGAGAAGCATTGTAACTTGATGTCTAAATAATTAAGAAACAGTTCCAGTGCTTTGTGTTGTCAAATCTGATCTATGGATAGATAGACCTTTAGAGAATACCCTACCAGATTCTATGTAAATTTTGTGTTCTAAAAAAGTTAATTTTGGGGCTGGAGAGATGGCCTAGTGGTTAAGAGCACCGACTGCTCTTGCAGAGGACCCGGGTTCGATCCCCAGCACCCACATGGCGGCTGAGAACCGTCTTTAACTCCAGTTCAGAACTCCAGTTCCAGGGGAATCCAACATCTTCTTCTGACCTCTGCGGCATTGCACGACACGGGTGCACAGACCTACATGCAGACAGTACATTCATACACATAAATAAATAAAATAAAATAAAATAAATATTTTTAAAAAGTTATTATTAATGAGAGCTTTGGTGGGTTTTACTATCAGCTTAAGGACCATCAAACCAGAACTATTCCTACAAAACACCTTTGTTATTGCTGCTGATAAAAACATTAAAAAACCAGCCAACACCACTTATGAGAAGCTCCGACTGGGTTGTGAGCTTCCCCAAGCAAACATCATCTCTCCTTTCTGTGGAGTCTGCTGCTGGGCTGTGGTGTGGGTTTCAGCTCCACAGCAGGTTCTCAATAAATGCTTATTGATAAGACTGGCTCAGTGATCACAGGAGGTTATCAAAGGAAAAGACTGACTGGGTCAGCAGCACTATTCTGCCTGGCCTCCTGAGAGGATTTAAGAATCAGTAACTGAAAAATCTAAGATGACCTCAAGTCTACAAAAGGTTCAAAGCAGTTACCTAAATAAGGTTTATTTAATGTAGCACATAATATGCTTAAGAGTGAGTAAGTGCCGATAACACATAGCTTGAATTTGCTGGTAGCTGGAAGTATATTAACTAGGTGAGAAAGGATCATGCCTTCCAATTAAATGGAACATAGTCAAATATAGTCAATTCTTAACATACACATATTAATTGTCCTCCCCGATAAACATCCTGCCATAGTATTATTTTATTTTTCTCTAAGTGGTCTGCATAGCTGAAATAAAAATAAATGTCTAATTGGAAAATGAAATCTCAGATACTTCAAACCACTATTAAAAAATATATCCTGAGTCTACATTTAATTACTTTCTATAGTGACCATATGGATTTAAAAGAACAATTGAATGTAAACTGGAGCAATTGCAAAATTTGAGGGATAAATATGTTGATTTTTTTTTCTTTTTGTTAGTTCATCTATAATATTTAATCACAGGACAAAACAGCCAAAAGTTGTTTTTCTGATGAATGGCTTGATGATTTTTTTTTCTGAATTTTTTTGACTTTTCTGAGAAAGCACATTGTGAAAATCAACTTGAAATAAAAACACTGAAATATGTTTGCTTCGGCCTAGGCCACGTGTTTTATTTTTCCACCAGTGAAATTAACATCACTGTTCAGTACACAAAATGTAAGCCTGGATATCCCAAGTCCACATCCACTGCTGGACATCCTAGTCCACATCCACTGCTGGACATCCTAGTCCACATCCACTGCTGGACATCCTAGTCCACATCCACTGCTGGACATCCNTCACATTTTAAAAACTGATTCTTCCATTTCACTTCCATTGGGGGGGGGGGGAACAACTGATTCATGCTGGACGTGGTGACACACACCTTTAATCCCAGCACTCGGGAGGCAGAGGCAGAGGCAGAGGCAGAGGCAGGTAGATCTCTGTGAGTTCAAGACCACCCTGGTCTACATAGTGAGTTCCAGGCCAGCTGGGGCTACAGGGAGACCCTGTCTCAAAAAGAGCAAAAAAAAGACCCCCCCCAAAAAAAGACAAAAAGCTGATTCTCTGTAGTGGTACATACTTACAGGGTATGACATTTCAATACTGTTTATAATGCATAATGATCAGATCATGGCGATTAGCATATCATCCATCTCCAATATTTATCATTCTTTGCATTTGGAACATTCAAAATCTTCTCTACTAGTGATTATGAGACAAACAAGCCATTGCTGTCAACCACAGTGATCCTAACTGTACCATGTGACATTAGTGTTACCTTTCTCCTCCAACAACCCAGTACACCTTACCTATCCTCTCTGTCCGTCTCCACCTTCACCTTCCCTACTCCTTTCCCAGGTTCTGCCATTCCTGTTCAACTGTCTACTTCTGTGAGGTCAACTGTTTAACTTCTGTACCTTTGTAAGGAACATGTGGTGTTTTATCTGTCATCCATGTGACAAATACTTTAGAGAAACAATTTAAAAGGCAGAAGGATCCTTTGGGCCCAGGAAAGGCCAATTATCATGCCAATGGCAATGTGTGCAGAGACTCCTCAGCTCATGATGCTCAGGAAGCAGAGAGTGACAGAAGGGGACTAGGGAGCAGGTATGATCCTCAGTACAGGTGCTTATGACTGACTTCCTCCTACCACACCCATCTCCTAATAGCCCATCCAGCCAAGAACTCAATGGATGCATTCATCCACTACTGAAGTTAGTATCCTCTTAATCCAATCACCTCCAGCAACTGGAGACCAAGTCTACCCCACATGTACCTTTCGGGGGGACACTTCATACACAAACCAGAGTATACAGTAATCTTTCTATGTCTCACTCATTTCACATAATCCCACTGTTCCATCTATGCTGCTGCAAATGACAAAATTACATTCTTTTTTTAAATTTTTTTTATTGATGCTTTGTGTATTTCATACATCATTTTCCAATTCAGTTCAGGCATTTTTCCCTTTCCCTTCCCCCCACCCCACCCCACCCCATCCCAGATCATGCACTCTGCCATAACTGTCCTGCATCTTTCTCTGTTTTCCTTTCATTTTTTAGCAATAAGTGATAATTTATGAGTACTAGCATCCTTCATGTAAAACCAATTTGCAAGCAGTTGTGCCCAAACCCTCACAGCCCATGGGTCCCACCATCCAGAAGGGGGGGCTTGTATGTTCAATCAAGTTGATCTATACACATATTTACTTTTACTGTGTGACTTTAAAATAATGATTCCATTTTCTGAGGGTACCAGCAAAAGGCTAACTAGAGTCCCTGAGATTCCAGACTAGATTGGGTGGCAAAGGGACTGGAGTTTTTGGGGCAACAAATAGCCATAATGGGAATAGATTAGAGTGGTCCTGTGTTTTATCCAGTCTTTAGCCCAAACCCCAACATCTCCATGTCTACACTTGGGTCTCTTTGGAGGAAAGCATACCAGACATCTCCATGTCTACACTCAGGCCTCTATGGAGGAGAGCATACCAAACATCTCCATGTCTACACTCGGGCCTCTATGGAGGAAAGCATACCAGTCATCTCCATGTCTACACTTGGGCCTCTATGGAGGAGAGCATACCAGTCTTGTGCACTGGTGCCCAATGTTCCCCACACTTCACTTGGTACCATATTCTCAATTGCATCTCCATCCCTTCATCATAGTGAGTTCAAAAAATTCCTATTAGCATGTGTTAACTATACAAAATAAGTTTCATTACGACACTGTCATAAATGTGTGTGAATTCTGCATGTCCCTATTCACTGCTTCCCTCTCTTGTCCTCCTCACAGTCTTGCTGATCCCCTTCTTTATATGAGCATGGTGAGAGGTTATCTTACTAGTGGATATACCACTGAAGAAAATGTTTCTCTGGCCCCTAAAAACTATTAACTATCAATAGCTCTTCAGGGAGGGTGGGGCCTCATGACCACCCCACCTCTCAACAACTCTTCACTGCCTACAAATCATCAGGAAAGAAGGACCACATGAGCCCCTCCCTCTAGTGACCCTTAACTGCCTAAAATCCTCAGAGAGGGCTGGGGCCTCATGACGACCCCCCCCACCCCTACCTTGTATGATAGAATGTCAACAGGCCCAATCCTATCCAGGTCTTGTGCGTATGAGTCTTGTGCAGGTAAACTCAGTGCTGTGGGTTCATGTGTACAGTGGTCACATCTCAGCCAGAAGATAGTGAGCCACAGCACCCCACCCCTTCCTTCACCTCTTACCTTCTTTCTGTCCCTCTTCTGTGGGGTTCCCTGAACCCTAGAAGTGCTGCAGATGTCCCAGTTAGGGCTGAGCATTCAACACAACGGCTTCAGAATTCGCATTGCTTTCCTAGCTAATGGCCACATCTCTACAAACATGTACTTACACACATAGACCTATAAAGGACAATGGTGAGGACATCACAATACGAGGTCTTCACTTAATATTCAATTTTAGACATTTTTTTTTTGTCTTTTTGAGACAGGGTCTCCCTGTAGCCCCAGCTGTCCTGGAACTCACTCTGTAGACCAGGCTGGCCTTGAACTCACAAAGATCCGCCTGCCTCTGCCTCCCAAGTGCTAGGATTAAAGGCGTGTGCCACCACGCCCGGCTAGAGTTATGTTTCTAACTCTGGTCCCTCTCAAGTCTCAGATTAACATATTCGATCACTAATTTTCTGGATGTTTCTCTGCATATCTTAAAGACACTTACATGCAGGATAACCAGACAATTTGCAACACACACACACACATGAGTAAAGGCATCTTTTCTCCATCATCTATGAGGTCTCCTAAGAAATAATCAAAAATACAAACTAGGGAAAATACACACCATGTAGGAAACTAAGCGAAGATGCCAGGCACATAAAAACAGTTTTAGAAACCAAATAGGAAAGAATTGCAGAGGACCTCTGCATGCTCCATACCCTCCCCCAGTATGAGGCTGGAGGTGAGATCTGTAGCGGAGGGTGTAGGAATGCGGAGGACACACAGTGGCTTCTATGTCAGGATGGCTGGTGTAGTTGGGGGGGCATCGGCAGGCATGACCCTGCACTGCAGCAGCTCCCTGGTATACTGGGCAGCAGATGACAGAAAAGAAGCAGTTACAACACACATGGAATGTGAAAGCACGGAGAAAAGAAAGCCTCACTTCATGAAGAGAAAAATCACGCAACTGAAAGAAAATCAACTGTGTGCAAATCATGGCGCCAGGCCTGGCACTACACACCTGTACTTCCAGATTTCAAGAGGCTGAGGGAGGAGGATTGCAAGTTTGAGACAAGCTTGGGATATACAACACTTGTCTCAAAAAATGATAAATATAAACTAAAAAAGCAACAAAATTAGAACATGTAGATATATCACTCTTATTAATAAAACTAATGAAAAATCAGTTCTACAAACATTATATATTAAATTAAACATCAAAAAGGGTAAAAGCTGGCAGAGTGTAATGGTGCACACCTTTAATCCTAGCACTGGGGAAGCACAGGTAGGTAGATCTCCGGGAGTATGAGGCCAGCCTAGTCTACATAGTCAGACTCTGTCTCAAAAAGGCTGGGGGAGGGGGTGAAGAGATGACCCGGCAGTGAAGACCAGTTGCTGCTCTTGCAGAAGATCCAGCAAAAAATGTCTATTATACTTGAAGGGGAAAGAAAAATCTTCCACAACACAAATAGGCGGAAAGAATGCATGTCCACAAAACCAGCCCTTCAGAGAATACTTCAAACATTACAAAGAGCAGAGGTGAAGGGGCAATGCAAAGAAATTAAATGAATTGGGGAAACACACAGTTAGACCCAAGAATAAAAATGTAAATTAAAATGATGGGAACCAATACACATCTTTTGATAATCATTTTAAATATCAATGAATGGACTGAACTCCACAGCCAAAAGACATAGGTTAGTTGAATGGATTAAGAAACAAAATCCACTGCTCCAAGTTTCCAACTGCAGGCCGTGTGGATGGACGCCTGGCTGCACCGTGACTCCCCTCGTGGGATGGCCCCAAGACAGCAACCCACACCCCTGCTGCAGCCCAACAAGCCCCTGCCCTAGCCAGCTGCCAAGCCCACCAACACAGAAGGGAGAAAAAGAACATCAAGAAGCAATTGAAAGCCAGGTGTGGTGGTGCACGCCTTTAATCCTAGCACTTGGGAGGCAGAGGCAGGTGGATCTTTGTGAGTTCAAGGCCAGCCTGGTCTACAGAGTGAGTTCCAGGACAGCTGGGACTAAGGGAGACCCTGTCTCGGGTGTGTGTGTGTGTGTGTGTGTGTGTCTATTGCTATGGCTAAATAGATTTTAAAACACTTAAAAATGTCATGGTGTAGCTATTTTTTAAATCTATTTTGAAATGCAAGACACACTTTCATAAATAGTTATAAGGAAGCAAGGGAATGGCTATTTGAATTTTCTGTTTGCAGGGTGTCAAATCAGCAGAGCTATGCCGCGTGGGGTCCCGAAATTCCTTCCTCTGGAGAGAAAAGGCCCACCTCTGAAAACAGGGCTTATGGGTATTGCCCTGTTAACACTAACTAGGGATTCATTCCTTGTAGGGAAATGACCTTAGAGAAGCCAGCAGTACTCTCTGAGAGGACTGCTAACTTCTGTATAAACAATGCATAATGCCTCTAACTGTACCACAGGAGATACATCTGCATAAAACAGGACCAAGGAGAAGTACTACAGACTGCAGTGGCTTCTAAATGCCATGCTACCAACTCACCACTGGATGGGATGAAATAACAGCACGGGGAGCATGCTGACTCCCATCCTAGTGCTTGCCCTTCATTCAAGATTTCTGTGGCTCCCAACTAAATCCAGTCTTCCCAGCTGGTGCATATGTAAACACTCTAAAGCAAGTCTTCTTTAAAAGATGCATCAATTCTTCAATACTACTGCTATAAAATGAAATCAACTGGCCTACTGGCCAGAATTAACAAAAATGCTACTAGCCTAGCAGGATTTAAATCTTA
>VZQC01013883.1:1869461-1971115 GCA_009823505.1 Rhizomys pruinosus
AGACACCTGAATTAACCAAAACTATACATCAAATGGCTTTAACAGACATCTACTGAGTATTCCACCCAAGCACCAAAGAATACACTTTCTATTCAGCACCACATTGAACCTTCTCCAAAACTGACCACATACTGAGGCACAAAACAAATGACAACAAATAGAAAAAAAACTGAAATAATTCCATGTCTTCTATCAGACGACAATGCAATATGGCTTAAAATCAACACCAAAAGAAGCCATAGTATGTACATGATCTCATGGAGTTTAAACAACTCACTCCTGAATGATGAGTGGATCAAAGAAGAAATTAAGAAAGAAATAAAAGTATTCCAGGAATTAAACAAAAAGGATAATACAACAGAAGAAAACCTCAGGGACACTTTAAAAGCAGTCCTAAGAGGGAAGTTTATAGCTCTAAGTGCCTACATTAAAAAACAAAACAGAGGCTGGAGAGATGGCCTAGCAGTTAAGAGCACCGACTGCTCTTGCAGAGGACCTGGGTTCGAGCCCCAGCACCCACATGGCTGCTAAGAACCATCTTTAACTCCAGTTCCAGGGGAATCTGACACCCTCTTCTGACCTCCGCAGCATTGCACGACACGGGTGCACAAACCTACATGCAGACAGTACATTCATACACATAAAAAAATAAATAAATAATTTTAAAAAAACAGAAAGAACACAAATAAATGACTTAACAATGCAACTCAAGACTCTGGAAAGGCATCAACAAATGAAACCTAAACCCAGAAGATGAGAAGTAACAAAAATCAGAGCAGAAATGAATGAAATAGAAACAAAGAAAACAATATTAAAGAGTCAATAAATCCAAGAGCTGGATCTTTGAAAAGATAAACAAGATAGACAGACCCTTAACCCAGTTAACCAAAAGAAAGAAAGAGCAAATCCAAATCAATGAAATCATAGACAAAAGGGGCAATATCTCAACAGACAACAAAAAGATCCAGAACCTTATAAAGGAATATTTTAAAAACCTATACTGGCCGGGCGTGGTGGCGCACACCTTTAATCCTAGCACTTGGGAGGCAGAGGCAGGCGGATCTTTGTGAGTTCAAGGCCAGCCTGATCTACAGAGTGAGTTCCAGGATAGCTGGGGCTACAGGGAGACCCTGTCTCGAAAAGACCAAAAAAAAAACCTATACTGTATTAAATTTGAAAACCTATAAGAATGGATGGATATCTGAAATCATGGGAATCACTGAAGTTAACCCAGAAGAGATAAACAGTATAAACAGACCATAATATTCTAGCTCCATTCATATCTCCGGCCATAGCCCCTTGACACAACCCTTCCGCACCCCCTTAACCCCACACCCCCGCACACACCCTCGTTCTGCCAGACATTTAAAGAAGATCTATAATGAATACTACCTAAATTATTCAAAAAGATAGTAACAAAAGGAGAACTCCCAGATTCCTTCTATGAACTCAGCAATACTCTAATACCAAAACCAGGTAAAGACAGAACCAAAAAAGAAAATTATAGATCCATATCCTTAATGAACATAGATGCAAAAATTCTCAACAAAATATTTGCAAACTGCATACAGACACATATCAAAAAGATACCATGATCAAGTCAACTTTATTCCAGAGTTGCAGGGATGTTTCAATATACATAAGTCCATATATAAATGGAGTCTGGGGCTGGAGAGAAGGCTCAGTGGTTAAGAGCACCTACTGCTCTTGCAGAGGACCCGGGTTTGATTCCCAGCACCCACATGGCAGCTAAGAACCATCTTTAACTCCAGTTCCAGGGGAATCCAATGCCCTCTTCTGACCTCTGAGGTGTTGCACAACACGGGTCCACCAACCTACATGCAGACAATACACTCATACACATAAAAAATAATAAATTTAAAAAATTAAAAAAATAAT
Source organism: Rhizomys pruinosus (assembly GCA_009823505.1). Taxonomy (NCBI): domain Eukaryota; kingdom Metazoa; phylum Chordata; class Mammalia; order Rodentia; family Spalacidae; genus Rhizomys; species Rhizomys pruinosus. The sequence continues at coordinate 1,871,361 of VZQC01013883.1, forward strand.
AAATGAAGTCAAAAACAAAATTCACATGGTCATCTCAATAGATGCAGAAAGGCCTTTGACAAAATTCAGCATGCATTTATGATAAAAGTCCTTCGAGGGAATTGGACTGGACAGAACAGTCCTCAACATAATTAAAGCTATACACAACAAACCTATAGCCAACATCACTCTAAATGGAGAAAAATTGGAAGCATTCTCCTTAAAATCAGGAACCTAGGAAGGTTGTCCACTGTTTCCACTCCTACTTATTTATTTATTTATTTATTTATTTATTTATTTATTTATTTATTTGTTATTTTTGAGACAGTGTCTCCCTTCAGTCTCAGCTGTCCTAGAGCTCACTCTGTAAACCAGGCTGGCCTTGAACTCACAGAGATCTACCTGCCTCTGCCTCCTGAGTGCTGGGATTAAAGGCATGCACCACCACGCCTGGCCTCCACTCCTTTTTAATATAGTGCTTGATGATATGATATTATACCTATGAGATCCAAAAATTTCCACTAGAAAACTCCTGGAAGTAATTAACATTTTCAATAAAATGGCAAGTTACAAAATTAATCTACAAAAATTAGTAGTGTTTCTATGTACCAATCAGAGAAAGAATGTATGGAAACCCTCCTGTTCATAATAGATACCAAAAAAATAAAATATTTCAGAATAAACCTGACCAAACACATCAAAGATTTCTACAATGAAAATTTTAAATGTTAAATCTTTAAAGAAAGAGATTGAGGAAGACATCAGAAGATGGAAGGACCTCCCATGTTCATGGATTGGAAGAATTTATGTTGTGGAAGTGGCCATCATACCAAAAGCACTGCATAGAGTCAATGCAATCCCAATCAAAATCCCCATAACATTCTTAATAGAATTAGGAGAAACCATCCTAAAATTCATATGGCACAAAAACCCCAGACAGCCAAAGCAATCCTGAACACAAAGAGCAATTCTGGGGGTTACTACATCAGATCTCAAACTATATTATAGAGATATAGTCATAAAAATAGCATGGTACTGGCACAAAAATAGACCTTCAGATCAATGGAACATAATTAAAGACCCAACATGAGTACGTGAAATTTCAGGTGCCTGATATTTGACAGAGGTGCCAAAAACTCACTGAAGATAGCACTTTCAACAAATGGTGCTGGCAAAACTGGATCTCCACCTGTAGAATGAAGCTAGACCCTTATCTTTCACCTTGAACACAAGTCAGCTCCAAATGGAGCAAGGCCCTGAATGTGAAGCCTGAAACCCTGAAAGTATTAGAAGAAAATATTGCAGTAACCCACAAGATATAGATGTAGGAAAGGACTTTCTAAATCAGGTGTCAGTTGCACAAGAATTAAGGTCAACAATCAACAAGTAGGACTTCAGTAAAGGAAAAAAACATCAAAAGAAACAACCAAGGAAGTGAAGAGAAAACCCGCAGGCTCTCAATTAAAATATGGGCTAAGGATCTGAACGGAGATTTATGAAAAGAATAAAGATGGCTAAGAAACATATTAAAAAGTGTTTAACATCATTAGTGATTAGGAAAATCAAATTAAAAGCACCTTAAGACTTCTGCTCACCCGGTTAGACTGGGTAAGGTCAAGAGAACAAATGATACAAAATGCTGGAAAGGATTTGGGGAAAGGCGAAAGCTCATTCACTGTCAGTGTGATTGGAAATTCCTGCAACTCCCATGGAAAGCAATGTGGAGGACTCTTAAAATAAAAAATGAACCTACCATATGACCGAGTTATACCACTCATTGGCATGTACCCAAGGACTCACCCTGTTACAGAGATACCTGTACATCCCTGTTTGTTGGTGCTCTTTTCACAATAGCTAAGAGATGGAAGCAACCTCAACTGACCAGTGGATAATGAAAATGTGGTACATTTACAGAATGGAATTCTAGTCAGCGGAAAAGATGAAATCATGAAAAATGTGCAGGTAAATAGATGGAATTAGAAACCATTAAACTAAGTAAAGTAACACAGACTCAGGAAAACAAACAATGTATGTTCTCCCTCATTTGTGGATCCTTCCACCAAATCCTTATATATGAGTATATATCCTGATGTAACTATAGGCCAAAGGGTAGAGAACAAGAGTCGGCAGAGTATGGGTCCGAAGACAGGACTCCCATATTAAACTGCATCCACCCAGGGCTCAGGAACCACTATGGAAGCAAGGGTAGAAAGATTGTAAGAGCCAGGGAGAAGGTACGTGACCACATGAAAATAGAGTCCTACAGGCTCCTGGGACCTTGCTGATGTAACCCTACAGTAATGGTGTCAGCACACACAAGACCCCTGCAAACTCGAGCAGACAAAACCCAGCACAGACAAAACTCAGCAGGTCCCAATCTTAATAGAAGAATTATTGGCAGCTGATTACTGCTGGGTGAGGAAGAACCGATATTCTTGAGAGGGACTCTGGGTGGGCTAACTAGGCCCCAGTGGACGAACTTGTACCCAGGAAATCTTAGGACAGTAGCTTCACGTGATGGGCTTTGACAGAGATAAGAGAATATATGAATTCCAGTGGGGGGGGCGGCTGTGGGAGGGTGCCATTGGGGGGAAGGGGCCCAGAGATGATTGGGATGTTCTGTGTGAAATACACAAAAATTTGGGCTGGAGAGATGGCCTAGCGGTTAAGAGCGCCGACCGCTCTTACAGAGGACCCGGGTTCGATCCCCAGCGCCCACATGGCGGCCGAGAGCCGTCTAAAACTCCAATTCCAGGAGAACTCCAGCTCCAGGGGAATCCGAGACCCTCTTCTGACCTCCGCGGCATTGCACGACACGGGTGCACAGACCTGCATGCAGACAGTACATTGATACACATTAAAAAAAAAAAAAAAAAAAGAAATACACAAAAATTCAAATATATATAGAGATTTGCCTGCTTCTGCCTCCTGAATGCTGGGATTAAAGCTGTGTCCCACTACATGTAGCCTTGATGGCTGTACATGTTTAATTTTTGTATATTTGTATTTTGCATCAGGACGTGATAGAGACGAGAAACAGCAGATCACATCTACTCATACTGCCCTGCGAGCATTAGGATTAAAGTGTGTTCTGGTCCTGCTCTTCAGGAATGGACAGATATAATCAGAATAGGGTCTAAATTCTATTTTCTAAGCCAAAGAAAACTCAGAATTGATATTATCCATAGTTGGGTGAAATATAATAATACAACTAATATTTGTATAAATATACACAGTTTGTATAGTATATTCTTTTAAATATAACATCTAAGTGGGATACTGTCTCATCTTTTTCTTGCTGCGCAACATATGACAACAACGTTCCCAGGTTAAAACAACACTCGTTTGTTACTTTAATTTCCGTGGGTCAAGTGTCCAGGGATATGTTAACTGGGCTTGCCACTGTATTAGTCAGGGTTCTCTAAAGAAACAGAAGCAACAGGACGAATATATATCTATATACAATTTATTGATTTGCTCACATGACACAGTTCAAGGAGTCCAACAGTAGCTGCGCCACACTGGAGAGGCTGAGAATCCAGGGAACTGCTCAGTCCACAAAGCTGGATGTCTCAGTAGTCCCAATCTGGTGCTGAAGGCCCAATGGATTCCAGGAGATCTGCCGGTCTCAGTACATGCTGGGATCCATAGGGTTGATCACAGCAGCAAGACAAACTCACCGGTGAGAGAGAGGCAAGCTGCAGGAGAAAAGGGACCAGATCCCTCTGGCATGGCCTTTAATACTGCCTGGCAGCAGAAGGTAACGCCCACATTTGGGGTGGGCCATCCGGGTTGAGGTAGTCCAATCCAAAGGTCCTTTTTCTCTTATTTGTTCCTTAGTCCAGTCAAGTTGACACCCAGGATTAACAATCACAGCCACTCTAGATGTCACTGCACAGCAGCCAAGGTTGGCTTGGGCTACAGTCTCAGATAAGGGTCTGTCTTCTTGAAAGCTACAGGGATTAGTGGACAAATTAACATCCTTGCTGTTGTAGAATTTGTGACACCTAAGGACAACAGGAAGAAAAATCTGTTAACAAGGCAAACTTTATTAATTCAAGCCTACCCAAATCAATTCCCTTTATTATTAAAATTATTCTCAACTCATTGAAAATTTCATGTACAACTGCCAAGATCTCTTCACAGCCCTGTTTTGTTTTTTTGTTTCTTGGTTTTGTTTGTTTTGTATTGTTTTGTTTTTTGAGACAGGAAGGATCTCCCTGTAGCCCAGGCTGGTCTAGAACTTGCTGTGTAGACCAGGCTGGCCTCAAACTCAGGAGGATCCCGCCTCTGCCTCCTGAGTGCTAGGATTGAAGGCACGTGCCACTGTGCCCATCTCCTCACTGCTTTCACACAAAGCAGCTCACTGAAGCATCAGTTCATCCACTCATAAGTGTGGCCCCACCTTCACAAAGGCTAGTGCACGCAGTATGAAGGTGAGGGGACAGGTAGCACCAGGTCAGCTTAGAATCTTGCCTATAACAAATACCATCTCACATTTCTGGAGAATGAATGTCAGCTACTAAACCAATGCTGGTAATCAGAAAATAAGCTAAAAATGGTCCATGAAACACCCTAATAAATGTGTTATTGTTTACTTTTATTTTTTTGTGTAATGCTTCATGTATGAGCTTGCACCAGTGTTGTGACTTGCTGAAAGAAAAAAGAAGAGGGTGTTGGATCTCCTGGTACTGGAGTTACAGACAGTTGTTAGCCACCATGTGGGTGATGGGATTTAACTCTGGTCTTCTGCAAGAACCGCCAGTGCTCTTAACCACACAGCCATCTCTACAGCTTCATCTACTGTTTATATATACTGGATCAGGCCCATTTCTTGGGAATGCAAAAATTTAGAAGCAAAGAAGGACATTAAAGCTGGAAAGGACCTTGGGCTTCTTCCAGTACTAAAGCGAAGTCCTCACATAGAAGATTCCTGTGTAAGCCTTGTACCCTCTCACGGAAGTCACAGGCTCTACATGCTTACCAGATAATGAAGGCATTATCACTTTGTGAGAGAGCAGCCTAATGGAAGAAAAGCTCTGTTTTATTCCATATGACCTAAAAAAAATTCTAGTTCTCAATTGAAATCAGAAGACGGTCAAATCTGGAAGATTAGTTTATGTGGAATGATTCTTTCTGAAGTTAAGCATAATATAGGAAACTCTAGCCTAAAACCTGGTGGTTGACACTGATTTTCAGACTGATCAGACCTTGAATTACCTAGGAGACAAGTCTCCAAGCCCACCTACGAGGGATCATCTAGGTTAGGTTAGCCCCTGGTCACACTTGTGAGGGTTGATTAGGTTGATTGAAGTGGGAAGACCCACTTTACATGTAAGTGATACCATTCCCTGGGCTGCTGTCATAGACTGCATAAAAAAGGAAAAAGCAAATTGACCACCAGCATTCAATGCTCTCCTGACTACTGACACTGTAAGAGAGGTCCACACTGACTCCATTTTGAGTATAGCCACCATTTTAAGCAGTTACTAGAACCTGGCAATTTAGGGAAAAGGTCAATTGCTCAAGGTTTATTGGCAACTGACCTTTTTGGGGATGAGGTCAGTTGCTCAAGGCCTCAAAGACAGCTAATAAAATTTAAACTTGTTAAAGAAAACTGTTGGTATGTGAGGGCAGGTGGACTGGCCCAATACTTCCTCATTCCAATCCCAGGATTCTGTCTAAAGATACTGTTGATATGTGGGGGCAGGTGGGCTGACCTAACCATGAGCTGTAACCCTGCTATTATCCAATAAGGCTAGAAGTTACCCAAAGCCCTGTAAAATTCCCCTAGGCCCTGTATAAAAGGCCTGCGAGCCAAGTTAGCGGGGTCGGAGCCTTTTCCCTCCCACCCCAGCATGCTGGTTTACTTTTTCCCCCCGAAATAAAGTCTTGGTTTTCCTTCTTTCGGTGTGTCTGGTGTGGATTCTTGGACCCTAACTGTAAGAGTTCTAAAATGCACACCAACTCACTGACGGAGATCAAAAAACGATTTTATTGGAAACAGAAAAGGTTTAGAGAGAGAAGAGAAGAAATGGGAACAGAGGAAGCAGAGAGAACAAAGGATCGGCACATGGAGGCCGCGTCCCAGCAGGCAGGCCAGGAAGCAGAGGCGCCGGCCCGGCCCGCAAGTGCATGGTGTATTATGCAGAATCAGGGGGAGGCGCAGAACAGGCTTGTTAACTTTTAAATTCATCGGGTTAAGCAGAGTTGAAGGCACTGGGCAGTTTCTAATTGGACCAGCCTTACTGCCATTCATTAGAGAGAGAGGTCAGTCACTTCGGACACTGGGGAGTGGGCTTTTTGACCTTCTTTGGGCATTCTGAGATTGGGGCAGCTGGTGCCTGGCAACTGGATGCAGACCTCCAGCCATACATTCCAGTGTTATCTTTTAGCTACAAGCAGGGGGTGGGGGAGAAGCTTGTGACCAGGCCTTTCTTTAAACTAAGTCAATCCCGGGGGCATGGTGGCACACGCCTTTAATCCTAGCACTTGGGAGGCAGAGGCAGGCGGATCTTTGTGAGTTCAAGGCCAGCCTGGTCTACAGAGTGAGTTCCAGGACAGCTGGGGCTACAGGGAGACCCTGTCTTGAAAAGACCAAAAAAAAAATAAAATAAAATAAATAAATAAAATAAAATAAACTAAGTCAATCCCAACAGACACTTAAGGATACCTAAGGATGGCTGCTGTAGCCAAAATGAAGCTACTTAGGGCAGCGCTTACTCCTACACTAACAACACAAGGTGACCAGGAGCTCAGGTTCCAGCCACCAAGACTTCCCCCCATAATGGGTTGCACCCTCAAATTGTGAGCTGGAACACATCCTTCCTTCTTTAAGTGGCTTTTTGGCAGAGTATTTTATTCCAGCCATACTAAAATTAGTGAATGCACACTACACAGTGTGTTTGTAAGGTAAGTCCTCCAAGATGAAGGATGCAGAAAGACCCTTCTCAGAGATTGAGGACAGAAGCCAAGACCCAGGCCACTTCCCTAAAGCTCCCACACCCTGCTGCCTACTTCCCTACTGCCTGGAGCACCTGCCCACATCCTATTCCCACACACTATTGCCTACTTCCCTATATGCCTCTTAAAAGCTCACCAAAGCACCTGTTGCTGGCTGTCCTGCCCCCAACTCAGATGCCTGTCTTGCACCCTAAATAAAATCCAAACTATCTTTATCAAAGTCCTGTGTACTTTTGTGGCAGGTCTCCCCTCACTATGAACCTAACAGTCATCACTTCCTAAGAGGGAACACACAGTGACATCTGGTGGGAGAGAGATTTTACTTTCTTCCCAAGCCTGCAATAGAGGTAGTTCAGGGCCAACATTAAGCACTCAACTCTCAAGAGAAAGGCCTGGGCCATTGCTAAGCTGTGGGTTCAGCTGCGACTCTGGGGAAGCACAAGCTTCTGTTCTGATGCAACATTTTCAACACAAGCTTTACTCCAGCTTCCAAATTGTGTTCATCTGCTCTTTGGGATGCTAGGAGATCAAGGATCTGACTCTTCTTCTTCTACTGTTCTGCCCTCATTTGCACTCGGTTTTACTACAAACGAGATAATTACTGAAGTGTTTCTCGTGCATTTATTGGCCATTTAATATCCAATTTTTGTTGTTGATTCAATTCATCAAAAACATGTCAGGCTTTAGAGATACAAAGACACATTGTTCTAAGCTCTTTTGATATAATACATCCACTTCCTTTCCTTCAAAACCTTTGTGTGATTGTGCAAAATACTCTCAAGGAAATAAAGAAACTATCAAAGTAATGGAAAACGGGGTATGAAAAGGTTTTTTTCAAAATAAGATGCTGACAATGTTGAGTTGCACCCGAGCCTAATGCTCCTGGAAAACACTGTTAGCAGAGCTGTTGGGATCAGAGCCTGGGCCGTGGCAGCCCTCATATGCAAAGCCTGGCCACACACCCTCAATATGCCAATTAAAGAAACAAACAAGCAATAGTGAAAATCAGAGAAAGGAGATTAATTCAACATGACTACTGTTCCAGTTTGCTTCTCCATCCACTGCTGTGGCAAAACACTCCGACCAATACCAACTTGGGGTGGCAAGGGTTTATTCATTCATCTTACATCTCCAGAGTCACAGTTCATCAATTAGGAAACCCGAGGTAGGAAACTCAGGGCAGGAACCTGGAAGCAGGAGCTGAAGCACAGACCATGGAGGAACTGGAGGAACGCTGCTTACTGGCTTGCTCCCCTGGCCCATGCTCACCTCTTCACCCCACTATTTTTTTTGAGACAGGGTTTCCCTGTAGCCTCAGCTGGCCTGAAACTCAATACGTCGTAGATCAGGCTGGCCTTGCATTTACAGAGATACGCCTGCCTCTGCCTCCCGAGTACTGGGATTAAAGACTTGTACCACCTAGGCCAGCCTGCCTGTTTTTTTTTTTTATATAATACACAAAAACCTGCCCAGGGATTGAACCACCCACAGTGGGCTGGGCCTTACCACATCACTCAATGATTAAGGCAATACTCCACAGACATGGGCACAGGCCATCCAAAGGAGGCAATTCCCCAACTGAGGCTCTCTCAACCCAGTTGTGTCGAGTTGACACTACAGCTATCCAGCACAATTTTAGTCACTTTTCTGTTGTGGGCGTTTGGAGAAATGTGGAAGACTTTGGAAGTCTGGGCTAGAAACGTGGTTGACTGTTGTAAGCAGAGCTTAATGGACCATTCTAATAGGACCCTGGAAGAAAGCAGTGCTGAGAAAAATGTAGTTCCAGAGGAAAATAAGGACTTGGGATATGTTGTCAAAGCGTCTGGCTGGAGTTTGCCCACAGCCCAAATGCTTACCTGAAAAGCAATGGACTAATTTCTTTGGCGGAGGATATTTCAAGACACCCTAAGGTAGAAATGGTGGTGTGGCTATTAATGGCGAATATTATACAGATCTAGCGTAATAAAAAGCAAATGGAGCAAAAAAAAAAATGAAGAATGTACCCTTTGAATTGGAAAAGTACACTAGGAAGCTTAATGTTGGAGCCCAGGCTTGTGCTGAAGGAGAGGATTCCTTTGATAAGGAGATTAAAAGGCGAAAGATTTATACGATCTGAAGAGAAAGGGCTGGAGAGATAGCCTAGTGATTAAGAGCACTGACTGCTCTTGCAGAGGACCCAGGTTCGATCCCCAGCACCCACATGGTGGCTAAGAACCGTCTGTAACTCCAATTCCAGGAGAACTCCAGTTCCAGGGGAATCCGAGACCCTCTTCTGACCTCTGAGGCATTGCATGACAGGGGTGCACAGACCTACATGCAGACAGTACATCCATACACATAGAAAAATAAATTTAAAAAAAAGATAAGGAGATTAAAATGATTAAGGAGAGGCCTAGAGATTTACAAGTAAACAATGGGAAGAATACCTTCAGGGCAGACCACACCCACTGAAAGGAAAATGCTGAAGGGGCTTTCTGCTCCAAGAAGTCCTGCTCAGAGAAAAGCTGTGACTGTGGTTGAAGAAGGCCAGGGTCCCACCTGCAGCCAACTTGGCAGTGATGGTCACATGACGATGGCTCTAGAGACATGAAAGATGCAGGAGTGGAGGGGTCCTCGGGTCTGATTTCAGAGAGCTGCACAAAGGCCCTGATAGGCCATTGTGTGAAGCTGTGAAGATGAAGCCTGGTTGTCAATGGAGACCCCAGAAAGACATTTGAGATGCCAGAACAGTGAGATATTTGCCAAGGAGAGCTGAAGCTGGAAGAGCTAAGCCATCTAAACCCTTTGGAAGTAAAGTCTCAGAACTCACAGGTGGAGCTACTGGATTTGGTGTTTGCCCTTGGTTTTTGGTCTTGTTTTGGTCCAGTGTTTCCTCACTATTCCTCTATTCCTCCCTTTTGGAATGGGAATCTGTATCTGTTCCACTGTATGTTGGGTGTATGTGATTTGTCTCTTGATTTTACAGGAGCTTATAGTTAAGAGATTGGCCTGAGTCTCAGAAGAGACTTTGGACTAGTATTGAGATTGGTAAAGACTATTGGGATTTTAAGGTTGGACTAAATGCATTTTGCATTTTATATGGTCATGAGCCTACAGCCAGGGAGTGGAATGTGGTGGTTTGAATGAGAATGTCCCCCAAAGGCTCCAAGTTTTGGGACATTTTGTCCCCAGTTGGTGGCACTGTTTTGGGAGATCTTAGAAGGTGTGGTCAGGCTGGAGGAAGTACATCACTGGGGGTGGGCTTAGAGAGTTCAAAAAGCCTTGCCAATCTCCAGTTTCCCTCTGCTTTCTGCTCTGGCACCTTGTGCCACCACACTTCCCTGCCATGATGGACTCTAATTCCCCTGGAAATGTAAGTGCAAATAAACTCTTCCTTTTATAAGTTGTTGGTGGTTCTATCATAGCAACAGGAAAGTGACTAATAGAATAATACCAAAGAGGAACAAAGAGGCCCACTGTCCTCCCACATCCATTCAGAAACTCTACTTCCCAAGTGTTGGGATTACAGGCATGTGCCACAATGCCCAATCTTTCGGTTTTGTTTTATTAAGTACCACTAGAAAAAAAATCATTAAACAATTGTCAGTTGTTTAATGTCATAGAAGAAATCAAGTAAAGCCAAGAGTCTGGGTCTTAACTAGGCCCCCTTTCTCCTGGAGCCATTCCTAACAGGCAGGAAGCCTGCCAAATCCCCCGCCCACCTGGACAGCAGATCTCCACAAAGCATGTTCACATACCGTGTTCACTGTGGCCCCGGTGACACCTGCTCCACACTCCATCCCTCACTACCTGCAGTCATTTGCTCCATCGAGGAAGTGGAACTGACTACGATGGGGCAGCAGCAGGCGTACAAGAGAAGGAAAATACCCTCTGGCCCAGTGCCAAACCTCAGGATTGGGACTCACCCCAGCACCAATGTTCTAGGGAAAGGTGGACACTCTGCTTGGACACTAAGGGATAAGTCAACCCCCCCCATTTTTTTTCTTTTCTGAGACAAGGTCATGTAGATCAGGCTGAATTCAAACTCCCAAAGGTGATCTTGAACTTCTGATCCTCATACCCGAACCTCCCAAGTGCTAGACGAGTCATGTGCCATCGTGTCTAGTGTACATGGTGCTGGGGATTGAACCCTAGGCTTCATGAATGCTAGGCAAGCACTCTACCAATCGAGCCACATCCTCAGCCTTGTCAGGCCTGATTTTGAAAGGTTTACTGATCCCAGATCTGGAAGTTTCCAAAGCTTCATAGATTCCACTTTAGTCACACAGAGCTGCTCTAAGGCAATGAGCAGGCAGATAAAGATCTTCACAGTCTGAGACTGTGAAGGAAGAGGAAGGAAAGGGCTGACATGGAGCTCAGCAGCTTCCTCCTCACTTCCAGTCCATTTCCATATTAAATCAACTCATTGCTGCTGGCTTAAAATAGCTCTTCCAAGTCTTTGCGATAAGCAAATAAGTGTCCCTCAAAGATAAGTCCCACGCACTGATCCCCAGCCCCTGGCAAAGGGACCCTGCATGTGTCACTCAGATACTAACCTTGAGCTGGGGATATTATCCTGGTCATTCTGGGTGGGTTCAATCCAATCACAAGTTTCTGAAGGAGGAGAGCTCATCCCAGGTATAGCCAGAAAGCCAGGGATGACAGCAGCAGCACAGGACTCCAACTGACCAGGGAGAGAGAGAGAACGCCATGGGAAGGAATGCTGGAAAGAAAGCACAGTGTTTTCTCCCCCAGACCTCCAGAAGGGGCATTCCAGCACCTCAACTTGGCGTAATAAAACCTGGGGACTTTTCAGCTAAAGAACTGCAAGATTTTAAACAATACATTGTTTAACCCCTTAAGGCAGTAATAACTTTGAGAAATCGAAATAGCAATTGAAAATAATGAATGTGGAGGTGCAGGTTTATATTCCCCGCATTAGGCACAGGCAGGAAGATTGGGAGTTCAAGATTATCCTCAGAGTTTAAGGCCATCCTGGGCTACATGAGACCCATCTCAAAAACAAAAAAAAACAAAACAAAAAACAAAGCCAGGCTTGGTGGTGCGCACCTTCAATCTCAGCACCCAGCAGGCAAAGGCTGGAGGATCTCTGTGAGTGCATTACAGGCCAGCCAGAAGTACATAGTAAGACCCTGTTTCAAAAACAACACAAAACAAAACAAAGACATCTTCATCAAATGGATCAGCATCTCCAGCCTCTCTAGTCTCTGGTCACCTTAGAACACTTTTCAGTGTCACAGACCTTGCTCTGCCTCACCTCTACTAGACTACAAATGACAGGCTTGTTCAAAGTACCTCTGGAATGTCAGAAAGTCTGTGAGGCCAAGACGGGGATCCAGGACCTCAGGGCTCCCGGCTTCCATGTCAACAGGAGAATGGTGCTTGTCCTTGCTCTATGTAGTGGACTTCGATGTAAAATAAGAACTCAAGAATGAGTTCCGCTTCTTTACTTGGCTTACAGGATCAAGAACAAACTGCTCAACCTCGCTCCATCCTGCTCAGTTAACCCATTGACTGCTTTTTGTCCCTAGCATAAAAAATCCTTATCATCAGAAACATTTGTTCCTAATATATGCATATAATCTACTGTATGAGGGTTCTGTCCTATGGACATGAAACACACACACACACACACACACACACACACACACACACACACACATCTGCTTACCTTAAAAGGGGGAATCCATGACATACCATAACGATTACACCAAAGACCAACCTGGCAAGGAAATGAGTTTTATTGGAGTTACTGGCAGGACCCGGGATGATTCAAAAGCAGCTGCATCACCGAAAGGCCCGCCCCTAAATGGGTGACAGTTCATGAAAGCTGCAACCCTGAAGCTCTCTGCAAAACTTGCAGGCAACGAGGCATGTCTGACAGACCTTGCTGCTCTTCAGCTTATCAGAGTCTCCTGGCACAGCTCGCATGGTTTACTATCACCTCATTTGCTCCATGCATTGAAGTCTTGATAAAAATACTTGGTGTGGGTCAGTGAGCGGGCTCAGGGGGAAAGGTGCTTGCCACCAATCAGATCGCCTGAGCTTGATCTTCAGAACTTGCAGGGCAGGAGGGAAACAACTGTACCCCACAAGTTGTTCTTTGACAGTCACATGGAAGATGTGGGATATGCATGTCCACACACAGATATGAACACAGACACAGACACAAACAAATAACAAAAATGTATAAAAAAATAGTGTGCTGGAGCAAAACCAGTCCTGCCCTTCTGGCCAGATGGAACCATATAATTAGTCTCTTATAATGTAGATCACCCCTAACTGACTGGTATACATTATATAGCTAATATTGTGGTCCAGGTAATGCCCTTCAAAGATGAGAAAGGACCACATACTATGAGACAAGGTCTCCCTTTAGTCCCAGCTGGCCTGGAGCTTGCTATGTAGACCAGGCTGGCTTTGAACTCACAGAAATCCGCCTGCCTCTGCCTCCCGAGTGGTGGGATTAAAGGTGTGCGCCACCACACCTGGCCTAAGACAGTTCTTAGCCGCCATGTGGGTGCTGGGAATCGAACCCGGGTCCTCTGCAAGAGCAGTCAGTACTCTCAACTGCTGAGCCATCTCTCCAGCCCCGGGTCCTCTGCAAGAGCAGTCAGTACTCTCAACTGCTGAGCCATCTCTCCAGCCCCCAGGGACCACAAACGTGGAGCACCACCATGAGCCAGGAAAGGCAGTGGAAGCCCAAGCTTCCTACATAATCCTCTTCCCCTCATAGCTTCTTATTACTCAGAAGTTCACTTCATATTCTGTAGTCAGTTTAGCTTCAGCCCTTCACTCCCATTTCATTGCTGATGGGGCATCTCTTGTGACTTGTCTTAATGATCTCCATTCAGCTTAATTAAGAAATCGGCAGACATTCTGAATGCTGTCTAGTCTGTAATCATTAATAAAATTGTAGCACAAAACTGGTGCTAAGAAGCAGAGACCCTGGCCCTGCTAGTATATTTAAGGTAAGAGTGTCTCTATGAAAATGTTCCAACACTGAGCATCTGGTAAAGCTGATAGCATTGGTTAAATGTGAAGGAATTCTTTCCAGAATGTGTTGACCGGGGGAAATCCTCTAAAAACGAACCCCCAAAGCAATGAGCTAAGAGGAGCAACCAGAGCTCCCTGGGGTTGGACAAACACATAAGCCAAGCTCCCTGGAACCCTCCTATGTCCTCCCCATCTTGAAGCCACCTGCTTTTACTTCATTTACTTCCTACATGTTCAATGATGCTTTCAAATGAAATAGCAAGAACCCATCTCTGCACTTTAATTGCAGAAATTGTGTCTGATAGTTCTGCACACTGGCATAATACCGAGTCAGCTTTTCCTGGTGATTATGTTCATTAAGTTAGATGGAATAGTTAGTGTATTCAAGAGAACGTTATGCCCTGAGTTTTTGTGTTAAGTATTCTAATCCTCCTCGACTTTTGTAATTCAATGAGGCAATCATTTGTGAGTTAGTCCATGTAGTTGCACAGCATGAAATGCTTGTTTGATTATTTTCTAGGTTACTTAACTGTTAGTCAACTTAGTGTCAATTTACTGAGCTGTGTGTACACTTAAGATCCCTGTGCTGGTCTTAGGAGATCAAAAGCCTGACTCTTTTCTTCCTCTGTGCTCTTCATGAGATCCCAGCAGGAGTATTCTTACAGGGTTCACAAGGTATACACTAACTTAGTATTTTCAAACATGTCTGTACACAGTGCTAGAGGAACACAAGACATTCCCGGAAGCATCCAGAAGGTATTGTTTTCTAGTTGTTCGTGTGTGTGTGTGTGTGTGTGTGTGTGTGTGTGTGTGAGAGAGAGAGAGAGAGAGAGAGAGAGAGAGAGAGAGAGAGAGATCAACCTCAGGAGCCACCACCTTGTTTTGTGACGCAGGGTATTCATTGATTGGCCTGGGCTTCATGAATTAGACCAAGTTGGCTGGCCAGCAGCCCCCAGGAATCTGCCTGTTTCAGTCTCCTCAATGTTGGGATTACAAGTATACACCACTACACCAGGCTTTATACACGGGCATCAAACACAGGTCCTCTTGTTTGACTGGCAAGCACTCTGCTGAGCCATCTCTCCAGTCCTCCAGTGTTATTTTGGACCAAAAAGTTTAAAAACAATGAAGTATCAAAATTAAAGCAGGGGCTGGAGAGATGGCTCAGTGGTTGGGAATACTGGCTGCTCTTGCAGAGGACCTAGGTTTGATTCCCAGCACCCACATGGTGGCTAACATCCAGGGGAATCTGACTCGAACTTCTGACCTCCGCAGGCATTGTATGACATAGGTGTACTTACATACATGCAGACAACACTCATACACATAAAATAAGTATAATAAAAAATTAAAGCATTCTGAAATCCTAGTATTATCCATGAAAGAGAATGATTTGGATTAATTTTATATTTTACACACTGATAAATCAAACTCACATTTTAATTTAAAATAAAATCAAATATCAAATAAAAAAACCCAAGAAAAATATGAATTAAGAGAAATTTATTACGTTTAAAAGAAAGGATAAATTAATACTTAAAACATCTGGAAAGAAACCAAATGGACAGATTTAAATCCGTCACAGCGCCTTCACGCTAATGAAGAACAAATGCCCAACTACCAGGTGAAATGAATAAACTCATAATTTCATTTAGTGGGACATGCAATGAAGAAAAATCAAGTATGGTAAAGAATAGTCTAGAAATATAGTCTAGAAAAAAATAGTCTAGAAAGTCCTGGTGCCCAGGAGGAGACTACTTCTAGATAAGGGGGGATCTGAGAGAAAGAGAAAGCAAAACTCTTTTTTTCATCTTGAGAAGTTGAAAAGAGTGACCAGCCACGTGACTGAGAGGAGTGACCAGCCACGTGACTGAGAAGAGGCTGCCAGGGAGGTGGGAGAACCACGGAACGTGGCCCAGAGAAGTATTTCCAGGAGGACGTATCTAGCTAAGGCTTACTAGTTAATTTGCTACACTCCTGGTCTGCAGACCTAGAGAGTGTGGGCAGTATCAGGCTCAGTGTTGAACTACCGTAGTCTCCTAAGGGCAGCAGAGCCTCAGAGAACCCGGGCTGAGCGCAAGGACAGTAGATAGTATCCGAGGTTGGCGCTTTCTCTCTCCTTGTGCTCTGGCTGACTCTGGGCTAGCTGTTTTGCCTCTCTGTGCTCTGGCTTCCCTGGGTGTAAAATGAAGATAATAATAACATTTGTGTGTGCTGGTTGTTGTGATGAAATGAACTTTTGGGTTTTTTGTTATTGTTGCTTTGTGAGACAGAGTCTCACTATGTGGCCTCAGCCACCCTGGAACTTACTTCCATCTGCCTCTGCCTCCTAGTGCTGGGATTAAAGGCGTGTGCCACTGTGCCCAGCTTGAATGAATATTCTCAAAGCAGTTAGGCTATACTTGGCATGAAATAACCATCATGTACCTCTTCATTAGAAAGAAAAATCCCTACAAGGTCAATGTGAAAGACAACTCTACATATAAACCAACTACTTGTATCCTCAAGTTTCAGACTGGAACTGGACCTCATGAAATAAACTCTGGAACATGCCTAGTTCTTCACAACTTCAGTATCTTGAATGTTAGGTACATGTTCACGTTGAGCTGCTGTATTTCTTCCACGGTCAACAATGTCCTACTGTGCTTACTCAGAATCTCATTCCTCCTTTTCAGTTGGATAATGGCCCTTTCTCTTTTCAGTCTAAAATAATCCCAGAAGCAAAGTGATCATAATAAACACTTTCTGTACTCGAATTAAGAAAAGACATTGCTGGGGCTGGAGAGATGGCCTAGCAGCGGTTAAGAGCACCGACCGCTCTTACAGAGGACCCGGGTTCGATCCCCAGCACCCACATGGCGGCCGAAAACCATCTGAAACTCCAATTCCAGGAGAACTCCAGTTCCAGGGGAATCCGAGACCCTCTTCTGACCTCCACGGCATTGCACGACACGGGTGCACAAACCTGCATGCAGACAGTACATTCAAACACATACAGAAATAAATAAAATAAAATAAAAAAAAGAAATTAAAAAAAAAAAGACATTGCCAAATACTATCTTGGTGCTAGGTATTATAAGTCAAACATGTTTGTGAGCATAAAACACTCAAGGCCTTTTAAAGTATTCATAAAAGTATATGACTTTTACTAATCTGGAAGATAAAATGGACATGAGATTGCACAACACAGGTAAGGGAGTAATAAATGATAGCATGCGCATGCGTGTTGTAGCAGATAAGATGGGAGCAGAAGGCACTCCCGCTTGTAAGTTTCTGAATGAAATATTTGATCTGAGACTAGGAAATTTGAATTGCTGTAATTATTTCATGCCAGGTAAGCAAAGACTCAATTTCTCATATGCACTTTCTCAAGAAACTTCTAAAGAAAGTATTTCAGAAAAACGATGGAACAAATTAAGAGGAAGGCACTGGATCCATTGAACCGGGCTTCAGAATGAGAGAAGGCAGCAAAGCTTTTCAGCAGGATGAGTCACTACCACAGACTAGGGCAAGACAATGGAAGAGGCAGCTGGGAGGGTGGATGTGTGTCTGTGTTTCATTGATGGGAGTCGTGTTTTGAGGTACTGGACCCAATGCAGCATTTGGAAAAACAAAACAAAGCCAATAAGTAAATTAAATGGCATATCAATAAAGTAAGTAGAATAACAATTAGCCTGAAACTATTTTTTAAAAAGAGTATCACATTACTTATCTCAGTAGTGAATATTTAGTCATAAAGTTCCTTCAAGGAATGATTTATCTAAAGATCCTTACTAAATTATTCCCAGAATTGGTGTTCAAGACAGTGTTAAAAGAACCATTCTATTTCAGAAGGTAAGTTCTATATCATTGTTAAAGAAACAACAACATGTAATCTAGAGAGAGAGACATAAATTCCAGAAGAAAGAGCTCCAAAAATTGGGCACGTTACCCCTAAGGAGTGAGGGAGATGGGGTTAGGGGATGGAGAAGTTTAGGGGAAAGATACCTGTTTTTTACTGGAGACATTGAAAAAACAGTACCCAGAAGTTACAGTCTTTGGTTAAAAATTAGAGGAACGAGATGGCCTAGCGGTTGAGAGCGCCGACCGCTCTTGCAGAGGACCCGGGTTCGATCCCCAGCACCCACATGGCGGCCGAGAGCCGTCTGAAACTCCGGTTCCAGGAGAACTCCAGTTCCAGGGGAATCCGAGACCCTCTTCTGACCTCCGCGGCATTGCACGACACGGGTGCACAGACCTGCATGCAGACAGTACATTGATATACATACCGAAAAAAAAAAAAAATTAGAGGAACGAGGGGCAAGGGGTGTAGCTCACTCACCAGGTAGAGTGCTTGCCTCACAGTCAAGAAGCCTGGGTTCCAACCTCAACGCCCAACAACACTGGACCTGGTGGCTTGAGCCTGTTATCCCCGCACTAGGGAAGTAGACGCTGAGGAATCAGAAGTTTAAGGTCTCCTTTTGGAGGCTTTGTGGAACATAGGACACATGAGTCCCTGGGTCGTGGTGCTGGTGGTGAAATAGATGAGGCTCCATCCCTCCCTGAGAAGCTAAAGGTAGCTAATGGCTGCCCAGCCGTGCTCCAGCAGATGTAATGACTTGCAGCACACTACAAACAAAAACGACAGAACTCGAATAAAATTTATAAGAATTACTTTTAAAAAAATTTTTTTTATTAATTTTTTAAATTTATTTCTGTATGTGTATGAATGTATTGTCTGCAAGCAAGTCTGTGCATCCGTGTCGTGCAATGCCGCGAGGTCAGAAGAGGGTGTCGGATTCCCCTGGAACTGGAGTTCTCCTGGAATTGGAGTTTCAGACGGTTCTCGGCCGCCATGTGGGTGCTGGGGATCGAACCCGGGTCCTCTGTAAGAGCGGTCGGCACTCTTAACCGCTAGGCCATCTCTCCAGAATTACTTTTACGGGCATGAATGTTTTGCCTTTATGCAGGTAGGTGTACTACGAGAGCAGGTGCTCTTAGAAGCCAGAAAAGGACGTTGGAGCTGGGGTTATAGCTCCCCTGGGCTGAGGCTTTGTAAAAGCAGCAGGTGCTCTTAACAGCTGAGCAATCTCACCTGTCCTAAGAATGATTCTTTTTTTTTTAGAGAATGGCAGAGAGAGGGGCCTGTGGCACATGCCTTCAATCCCTGTGAGATAGAAGCCAGCCTGGTCTACATAATGAGTTCCAGGCCAGCTATGACTACAGGAAGACCCTGTCTCAAAAAGGAGAAGGGCAGAAAACTACACAGGGGTCCTGCCTGATTGACTCAATAACGAGATAACTATCATTGATCATTCGTTCAAATAATATATATCAAGTGTGATGGACAGCTTCAGTTGTCAACTTGATACACATGGGGAGAGGGAACCTCAACTGATGAATTGTCTCCATTGGATTTGCCTGTGGCCATGTGTGTGGGGCATTTTCTTGATTGTTGAGTGGTGCGGGAGGAACCAGCCCACTGTCATTCCTGGGCAGGTGGTCCTGTGTTGTGTAAGAACACCTCCATGGTGTGTGTTCCACGATTCTGCCCTGCCAGCCTGCCTTGGATTCCCTTGATCTTTAAAGGACTGTGTTGTAAAACAAACCCTTTCTTCCCCAGGTTGTTTTTGGTCAATGTTTTCATTACAGCAATAGAAAACTAATTAGAACATCAAGCAACCATTGTGAGCCAGGCGTGGTTAGACACCAGGAGTACAACCGTGAATGTGGATGAAACTGCTGAGTCAGAAATGAATTGATTTTGAAAGATGAAGCCAAATCAGGGTCTGGAAACTGTTGAAAGTATGCTGACTGGAGGGGAGCAGGATAAGTGCTCAAGAACAGTTGGACAAACACCAGGGATCTGGTCAGGATGCTACAGATCTGGGGAGTTTGGGGGCGGGGGTTCAGATGGTTATTTAAAGCCTCAGGGGCTATCGACATGGTTTAATGGATAAAAACCTTTGCTTCTCAAGCTTAGTGACCAGAGTTTGATACTGAAACATATGTGAAGGTGGGAGAAGTGACTCCAGGTACACATAATAAAAACTTTAAAGCAGGGGCTGGAGAGATGGCTCAGCAGTTAAGTGCTCTGGCTGTTCTTGCAGAAGACCTAAGTTCGAATTCCAGTACTCACATGACAGCTAACATCAGTAACTCCAATTCCAGGGGCTCTGATGCCCTCTTCTGACCCTCCAGGGCATTGTGCACTGATACACAGGCATGCAAATAACAACAATCAGATCTTAAAAGCCTAGGGGAAGAATTTGGAGTGTATTCTATAACCCATACATCATTTAAGGGGAGCCAGTTAAAAACAGAGCCTATAAGGAAAGGCACTGACGAAACCTTCAACAGTATGCTAACCATTTGAGTTGCCATTTCTGTAAAATGCCCTATAATTTCTATGCATTTTTAAAATCAAAGTGCATCATAACGTGGGTTCCATATTTTTGTGGCAGTTTCAGATAAATGGAGATGCTCTCCGTACAGTCAAAGGCCTTATGTGTTTGCTGATGATCTGAAACCGCAGAGCCGGAATTGGACTTGTCCTTGCTGTTCACCTTGAAACTGCCCCCTGCCCACTCTCCAGGCTGATAAACGAGGTCTAGTGTGGCGCGCCCACCACCGCGTCGCCGCCCGGCCCCGCTTCCTCTGCTAAGCCTGCGGCCCGGGAGTCATGGCGGCCGGCGACCCAGGTAGTCGGTCGGCCAGGGCTGGGCAAGGCAGGAGGAGGACCAGGACGAGGCGGGGCCGGTGCAGAGCGGCCGGCGGCAGAGACGCGCGCTCCCTCCGCCGGAACCGTTGGCCTCTGCGGGCCCCAGGAAATGCCGGCGCTCGGGCCACGCTTGGTACTGCGCTGTCGGCTCCTGCCGGTTCTGCTCCGCTCGGGGGCGCACAGACCGTGGCCCAGCGTGCGGCCCCAGAGCCGAGGCTGCGGCGGAGCTGGTGAAGTGCGGGCCCGGTCGGGAGCGCGCGGGCTGGGGGACGCTGGAGAGGAGCCCGTGGGCGCGCGTGCTGGAGAGGGGAGACCGGGGGCGCGCGTTCTGGGAGGGGAGCCCGGGGGGGGGGGGGTCCGCGTGCTGGAGAAGGGAGCCCAGGGGCCGCGCCTGCTGGAGAGGGGGAGCCGGGGATGGGGGTGGGGGTGGGGGTGCGCGTGCTGGAGAGCGGGGCCAGGGACGCGCGTGCTGGGGAGGGGAGCGCGCGGCCAGCGGCGCAGCTAGGGTAGCGGCAGGCCCAGGCTCCGCCCCCAGCGCGTAGGCGAGTCCATTGGGGTCCCAGACGAGGGGACGCCGAACGTGGCGGCTGCGGAGCACCGCAGCCGGCGGGTCCGCTAGGCCAGGTTCCGGGTGCTGACAGTTCTGAGGGGCGCGCTCTGCCACCTTCTAGGACAGTTTCCAGGAGATTCCTCCGTGGCCAGAAGCCGCCCCCGTCCCGCGTGGTGGGCTCGTCCAGGCCCGCAGTGCCGGGGGCTGGCGGGAGATTTGCAGTTGGCGGGAGATTTGCAGTTGGCGGGATCCAGCGCTTACCTTGTGCTCGGTTTTCTCTCTCTCTGGCCATGCCCTGCTCTGAAGACATAACGGTCAGCTCCCCCAGCAAGCGGGCCCGGCTGGAGGAGCCCACCGCACAGCTGCGCTTTGTGCGGCTCTCGGAGCACGCCACGGCGCCCACCCGGGGGTCCGCGCGAGCGGCTGGCTACGACCTGTACAGGTGAGCGCACTGAGGGCTGCAGCCTGAGACCCTGCTGCTTGAGCCCCTGCGTCCCGACACCCTGCTGCTTGAGCCCCTGTCCCCCGACACCTTGCTGCATGAGCCCCTGCGCCCCGAGACTCTGCTGAATGAGCCCCTGCGCCCCAACACCTTGCTGCATGAACCCCTGTGCCTGGACACCCTGCTGCATGAGCCCCTGCGCCCCGAGACTCTGCTGAATGATCCCCTGCGCCCCGACACCTTGCTGCATGAGCCCCTGTGCCTGGACACCCTGCTGCATGAGCCCCTGCGCCCCGAGACTCTGCTGAATGAGCCCCTGCGCCCCGATACCCTGCTGCATGAGCCCCTGCTCCCCAACACCCTGCTGCATGAGCCCCTTTGCCGGGACACACTGCAGCTTGAACCCCAGTACCCGAGACCCTGCAGTCTCAGCCCTACTACCCCATGGGCCTGCACTCCAACCTGAACGTTCACGGGAGACATTACAGAAACCTTTTACGATAGGTCTCTGCTATTTCTTTTTTTTTTTTAATTTTTTTTTATTAATTTTATTTATTTCTGTATGTGTACGAATGTATTGTCTGCATGCAAGTCTGTGCACCCGTGTCGTGCAATGCCGCAGAGGTCAGAAGTGGGCGTCGGATTCCCCTGGAACTGGAGTTCTCCTGGAGTTGGAGTTTCAGACGGTTCTCAGCCGCCATGTGGGTGCTGGGGATCGAACCCGGGTCCTCTGCAAGAGCAGTCGGCGCTCTTAACCGCTAGGCCATCTCTCCAGCCCCCGGTCTCTGCTATTTCTACATAAAAAGTTCGAGCTCTCATTTTTAACAAACACAGTGGGAATTTGAGCAAGAGTGCAGAATGATATGTATATAGAAATATCCAAAGCGTTACTTTGCAGCAGGCTTTCCAAGAGGAAGGTACAGGTCATCAGGAAGGGATGTCTAGGTTCCTGCACTGTGTAAAAACTTAAAGGCTTGCGGAGCGTGGTGGCTCACGCCTTTAATCCTAGCACTTGGGAGGCAGAGACAGGCGGATCTTTGTGAGTTCGAGGCCAGCCTGGTCTACAGAGTGAGTTCCAGGACAGATGGGGCTACAGGGAGATCCTGTCTTGAAAAGAAAAAAAAAAAAAAAAACCTTAAAGGCTTAATGGAGGCTGCTTCTGACTGAAAGAATTAAGTTCTACAAATATCCATTTGATCTAAGAAAGGAAAACTTGATAAAATGGAGAAAAGGAGTTGTCAGGGCCTGTGAGATGCAGTGACAGGCGGATCTTTGTGAGTTCGAGGCCAGCCTGGTCTACAGAGTGAGTTCCAGGACAGATGGGGCTACAGGGAGACCCTGTCTTGAAAAGACAAAAAAAAAAAAAAACCTTAAAGGCTTAATGGAGGCTGCTTCTGACTGAAAGAATTAAGTTCTACAAATATCCATTTGATCTAAGAAAGGAAAACTTGATAAAATGGAGAAAAGGAGTTGTCAGGGCCTGTGAGATGCAGTGTTTAGTGGTTAAAGGCACTTGCTGCCAAGACTGACAACCTCCTGGGACCCACGTGGTGGACGGAGACGGCCGACTACTGCAAGTTGTCCGCTGCCCTCCTCAGGAGCGCTGTGGTACAAGCCCCAAACACATAAGTCCAAAATAATCATTTTTTGTCTTTTTGAGACAGGGTCTCCCTGTAGCCCCTACTTGCTCTGTAGACCAGGCTGGCCTTGAACTCAGAAGAGATCTGCCTGCCTCTGCCTCCCAAGTGCTGGGATTAAAGGCATGTGCCACCACTCCCGGCAATAAATTATTTTTTAAAGGGGATTCCAGTAATATAACGCTTATATTTGTACAGAAGCCGAACTAAAAATGTGGCCCCATATAGGTTTTTTTAAAAATTCAAAATGGTCTTTAAGTAGATGAGTGTAACTTTTTATAGGTGAAGGAGTTTGTGAAAACATTCATTTGCCCCAGGGGTTAAATGTGATGGATTTTTCTTTTTTAACTTTGAATTTTGTGCCCTTTTCATTTGATATACTATTTGTTAGACCTAGGAGGTCAGAGAAAGAATAAAATTTAGGTTAAAAAAAACCAGAGCCAGACCTTAGCTGTGCAAAGGTCTGAGGGGTGGTGCTGAATTATGTGTTGCTAGAAAATAAAGAAGGCAAAAAAAAAAAAGAGAAAGAAAATTAAGCACACAGATCCGGAGTCCTTGGACCCTTTTCCTGCAGTTGCTTGTTTGAGCAGAATAAAAAAGCTGTTTAGCTCAGACACGGCTAATTTGATGTAGTTTGATAATGGTGGAGCAGGGTCAGCAGAGAGACATCCTGGCAAGAGGAGAGGGTTGTCTGGACGCTGGGGCATGCGGTCACTATTCCTAGTCCTAAAATTCACCGAGCTAGGTGAAAAGTGATGCTGAGATTTAGGGGCTGTTTATTATATGGCCAAATCCCAAGCATAAGGATTTTTTTTTTTATGTGTGTGTGTGATTTTCCCTGCATGTGCATAAGTGCCCTCCAGAGGTCAGAAGAGGGCATGGATCCCCCTGGAACTAGAGTTAGGGATGTGCTGCGAACTGAGCACTGGCCCTCTGCAGGAGCAGCCAGTGCTCTGAAGCACTGAGCCATCTTCCCAGCCCCACACCAGGATTTATTCAAGCCATCCCACATAAGTCACATGTAAGAGAGAAAGGAGTACATGTGCAATTACAGAAAAGTGAGATGTGGACTACTTTTGCTGAGAAGAATATAGCACAGTCTTTTAATTTTACCAGGCAAAAGAAGAGCGATACAGTTTGACTTGACCCTATCAAAGTATGTATCTGACATTTTGAATCATGGGAGAGATTTTAAGGAACTTTGGCTATCTTCCCAGTAAACATACGGTATTTCTGTGTCCTATAATCAACGTGGACGTGGAAATAACTAATGTATAAACAGTGAAATTACAAAGCTCTCCAGAGTGACCTCCAGTGCTGTAAAATACAAATTACAAAGCTTCACCTTCGTCATGGAATTGTTCTGAGAATATAAGGTAGTCTTAACAGGTTAGAATTGTACCTGGGCCAGAGTGAGGGCCTCATCAGTATTAGCTATGCTCTCTCCCTTTCTTGACTCTTATGTTCTTTCCATACTGTGTTAATAAATTAATGTCTCCCTTTTTCCCCCTCTTGCTAATACCTACCTCAGTTTCCCAAAATTGCTTTCAGAAACAAAAACATTCAGCAGTGACTGTGCTGACCCTTTCTCCACCATAAAATCCACAGATAACTGTTAGTTAACCTTAGGCTGTTTTTTTTTTTTTTAACTAAAAGAAAATAATTTACTACCTTGTTAATAAAATGTTTTAGACAAATTAGGAATTTGTCATAAAATTTGTTATAGGACCTAAGATTTTATGGTTATTAAATATAAGTATAAATTCTGTATGCATTGTCACAGAAAAGAATGCTGAGAACAGTTACTGTAATATCTTTTTAGTGCCTATGATTACACAGTACCGCCTATGGAGAAAGCCGTTGTAAAAACAGACATTCAGATAGCCGTTCCTTCTGGATGCTATGGAAGAGTGGGTAAGTGAATTAAGGAACAGGTAACTTGTCAAGGCTTTCCATTATGATAGGTCTATCTTCTTGCGTTGTGTGGTTAAAAACTGCAGAGATACTGCTTGTGTCCCCAGATAATGAGCTGCCATCTGGGCAGATACAGCCATTTAGAAACTTTCACACACATGCCTGCTTTTGCCTGTTCTTGCCTTTTATTTCTCATACCTTCATGAGCTGAAGCTCACACTGGCCCAAGTGGTCTTTCTTACAGCTCTTCACAGAAAAATTGAAAACTTAGGTAATTGTTAATTGGCACTTTTCCCAGTAGTTCTGTCAATTCTTCAGGAATTAGTTTGCAGATGAGGTCACATTCTTTATAAAGATAGTGGTAAGAGTGGCTAATGCTTGTATAAGAAGATAGGGGCTTGGGATGATGGCTCATGGCACGTTATGAGAGAGAAGTAGCCAGATAATACGAACCCAGTGAACCTTGTAGATTGTCCTTGGTGTCCTCGTAGGAGTGAGAGTAGGGAACAGGACACTCTTTTGAGATCTAGAGAAGTGCCTTATATTGGGAGGAACTAAGCTAAAATGGACAGTGAGTTAGATTTTTCTAGGGCCCGCCATTTGTCTAGAGAGTGAACTCAAACTTGTCAAGAATATATATATATATATATATATATATACACACACACACACACTTTTTTTCTCACTTCAAAGTAAACATAAAAAGGAAAGGAAACTGTCTCTCCCTTGGGAAGGAGACCTAGCCTAACACTATCTTGTTATCCATGTGTAGAACTGCCATTATTTTGGCCCTTAAAGAATAAGATGGGTTTTCTCCTGGCCTCTAGTGTCACTGACTGTACTTTTAGAATTCCTATGGGAGAAAACTGAAGAGATGGGGTGAGGAAAAGGTCCCAGGAAGAGGCAGCATTTATTGACAGGGTGTCTGCTTTCAGTTATTCTGAAATACAGTACCAGAAATTAAAATGATTGAGATGGACCTGATGGCTAAGTCTAAGGCATGACCTTGCTTCAGTGGGGTTTGTTTCCATTATCAGAGTTTAAAAAAATGTATGGGAGAGTTAAATTTGTTATGCCTAACTTTGTATCTTAATTCTCTAATTCTTTTATGTTATCCTGGTTTATGTGTTTCATGAAGTTAGCCCCAAGTTCTGGGCTAAGTCTGCTGTTTTGTTTGGTGGGTTTATTTCTTCCCACTTCCTCTTTCCGTCTGTTTATATGCTCCATCCAGTCTCCTATCTTGAACCACAGTTTGAGCCAGCAAGATGGCTCAGTGAGCAAAGAACTTGCCACAGAAACATAACCCAAGTTTGACCCCCCCCAAGAACCCACATAAAGATGGAAAAACTGCTCCACAAAGTTGTCTTCCCTCTGACCTGCACATGTGCACAGTACCATGCATGCCTCCCCCCACAGATATGCAGAACAATGAGTAAGTACATTGTAAACCAGGTCGTCTTTAGTTCCATGCCACTGCCAGTTACAGTCTTTTCTTTGCCTTCATGGTCAGAATTTTCCAGGCTGTGGTCTCTGCTTGCTCCCACTTGCTCACATTTTAATTCAGTCCAGCAATCGATTTCTTAATCTGTACCACCCCAGATCTTCAAGTAACCGAAGCCATGTGGTAGTGGTTTAGGCTTGTCTTGAATAAATGGTCTTGAATTTTTCTAAATTAGTCTTTCCAACTTTGGTGGTATAATATAAGCATATCATAAGAATGATCTGCTGAGGGGCTGGAGAGATGGCCTAGCAGTTAAGAGCGCCAACTGCTCTTGCAGAGGACCCGGGTTCAACCGCCAGCAACCACATGGCAGCTGAGAACCGTCTTTAACTCCAGTTCCAGGGGAATCCGACACCCTCTTCCGACCTCCGCTGCATTGCATGACACGGGTGCACAAACCTACATGCAGACAGTACATTCATACACATAAAAAATAAATAAAAAATTTTAAAAGAATGATCTGCTGAAATTAAGATGAAAATATAGATAATAAAGGGGAGGGCAGATGCTTAAGTTGCATTTAAATAAAATATATCCACTATTTCTCCTCCCCATTTAAAATACTCTGTCTTCCTATTTTGTTTTTCAGCTCCACGTTCTGGCTTGGCTGTAAAACATTTCATAGATGTAGGAGGTAATAGATTTATTCATTTACTATATAAATGTGCTTGTCTTTGCTTTAAAAATAACCTGTATTCAAATGTTAGGTTTTATTTTTATTGTTGAGAAAGGAAATGAAATTTTGTTGTGTCCTTGTCTCTAGAATTTCTAAGCTTGAAGTAGTAAGCAGTTATGATACACTTTCAAATGCTGTTTGGTAACATCTAATTTGTAATGATCATTATGTGAAATGTCTGTTATTTTACTAATAAGCAGGTACTGCCAAAGGTTTTGTCTTGCTTCAGTGATAATCTGTATTTAGTGCAAAACTGACCCTTAGACTTAGGAAAAGCTTTTAGCATTATTATTTTAAGCAGTCATAGTTTATCTAAACAGTTTAAGGGAAAGATTCTTGAAATTCAGGTCTGTTTTGTAAAAGTTTACTCCATAAGAAAGGACACTCTTGTTTTGCAAAATAGAACAAGGTGTTTTTTTCTGCACACTAAGAAGAGAAAACTTGATAGTTCTGTAAATTTCTTCCCATGTCCTCAGCAACGTCTATTTTCCTTATCCCTTTGTCTTCCACAAAGTTAATATCTCATGCGGCCCCTCATGGCCTCTGGCCTTTGCTAGCCATGCCCTCCTCACTTTCCTCACAGGATTCTTTTGTTTCTGATCTCTTTCTCGGGCACAGACTGCACTTATGTGGTCCCAGAGTCCTGATTCTTCTCTGATTTCATGCAGAGGGCTTCACTTGACACCTTGGCCTTGGTTAGATGGATGCTCCATTCCCTTCTATTTTACAGAACCATGTCAAGCTTGTTTCTTTGGTTTTTGGTTTTTTAAATACTTATTTTTATTTAGTGTGTATGAGTATATTGCCTGCATGCATGTAAATGCACCCATGTACTGCAGTGCCCACTGAGGTCAGAAGAGGACATCGGATCCCCTGGAACTGGAGTTGTGGATGGTGGTTAGCCACCATATGGGTACTGGGAGTTGAACCCTGGTCCTCTGTAAGAGCAGTCTCTGCTTTTAACCACACTGAGCCATCTCTCCAGCCCCTGCCTGCAAACTGTTTTTAAAGAGATTCGTAAACTGGTCCAGAAATGTGGTTCCAGCACCATTATTCTTTCCATTGCAATCAAAAGCTGCCCATCCCTTCACCACTTGCCCTGCATTGGCTATTTGTGCCTATGTAAGGTTAAACACATGGTGAAACCTGCCAACCCATTAGTCCATTTTGGAAGGTTCTGGGTATTTCCCATGGTGTCACTAGGAGGCGCTGTGGGGCAAGGCCGCAGCCCCAGAATACATAGCAGCAATTGTTGTTGACAGTTCACTCTTGGGTTGAGGATTCCCGGGGCTTAGTGAATTACATATAATTTTCAAAAATACTTTGTAGCAATTCAAATATGGAAATGTGGTCACTTGGAATATACTTATAGTCTAACTTAAGGTCATAAAAGATACATATTTTTAATGAAATTTCAAGAGGGTTTGAAAGGAGACTCTGGGCATGTTTCCTTGTCAGTGTAATAGAAATTAGTGCACCTGTCTCTGAGGGGTGGCAGGGTTGGATAATGTATGTGGTGCATCTGCTCTATCGTTTGGCACATGCTAATTTACATGATCATTTCTGTCTCCGATGGACTACACAGATTTTTTTTTTAAGGTTGAAACTTTTTTCCTCCAAATTTATTTCTAATTTTTTACTCTGTTTTAAAAGGCTCTCGGGGAAGGGTGGAATTCATGTAATTGGAAAGTTAGTTTGCCTGGTGGTTGGTATGGGGTTATTTATAAGATCACATTCTGGTATGTTCTTGGATGGAGAATATCTTTAAAAGTGTCTCCTAGGTACAAGTTCATCATTGTTGCCGACTGAAGAGAGTTTCTGTTAGAAATCCCAGGCTGTAAATAAGGGTCAGAGGGAAAGGTTGACTGTGCAAGATTGTGGTTAGAATTCACATCTGGTAGGTGTGGACAGTTTTCACTGAAGAAGTTTCCAACAATGACATGCCAAAGTCTTGACACAGTAAAACTTGCCTGAAGCCAGGTAACCACTGCCAGTTCTAATGCATGATTTTTCCAGTGATAACTTCAAGATACCTGCTGCTTTCTCATGAAAAGAAATGTCCCCGCTGCTTATAATTGCTATGCAGAGAAAGGACAAATCTTGGGTTTATTTTTGCTTTTTGTATATTTTTGCACCACTAGACATGGAACCCGAGGCCTCACACATACAAGGCAAGAGCTCTGCCACTAATTTTTATGAGATAGAATCTCAAGTTACCCAGGCAGGTCTTGCAATCACACCGAAGCCCAGGTGGGCCTTGGACATAGCCATCTTCCTGCGTCAGGCTTCCAGGGAGTTGGAGTTGTAGGTCTTTGCCACCAGGGCTGGCATTGCTTTTGCTGTTTAGTTGCTTCTTTTACTGTGCCGAAGATTGAACCCAGAGCCCTGTGGGTAGGGGCAAGCATTCTTCCACTAAGCTACATCTTTAGCCCTTGGGTTTTTTTTAAAAGTCAAGTGGCAGTTGAGAAGTGAACTTGAATTTTCGTAGGTCACTGACATCCATGCTAAAAGAAAGTTTTAATTGGAAGCCTTTTTTCTGCCATGTGTTTTCTTAAAATTTTTTTTATTATATTGTATATATGGAGATTGGGAGGGCACATGTGTCATGACATACATATGGAGATAATATACATTGAAGATAACAGTTGTCTACCATACGAGTCCCAGGGAGCAAACCTCATCAGGCTTAGGCAGCAAGCACCTTTCCCATTGAGCCATCTTGTCAGCTCATCTGCTATACATTTTCATTGACTCAAATCACTTTGTATCAATATTTTTCATAGTCCAAGCAAATAAAATGACTTGGTCCAGTAGACTTGAAGACCCCTAATTATTTGAATACTTTGCAGATAGACGGTGGAGAACTTACACAAAGGGAATATTTTTGTATAGTAGACAATTACCATATATGCAAAATTGTATTTTTACAATTAGAAAAAAATCATAGACAAAATATAGAAACAGATCTGGCATGCAAATGCCCAGTATCCATACAGGATGAAAAGTGCCCAGGCCTGAGGATTGGAAGGTAAGCCCACGAGGTGCCATTTTCACTGGTCGTGTTGGTCCTAGCAAAGATTTTAGGAACAGGCATTATCAAATGGTACTGGGGAAGTTTTAAGTGGCTGTGTCTTTATTTGAATTAGTTAGCAATAGCCTGTAACACAGATAGTATCTATGTCCTTTGACCCAGGCAAGAGAGAGAGAGAGAGAGAGAGAGAGAGAGTTGGTTTTTTGAGACAGTCTCTCTCCCTTAGCCTTAGCTGGCCTAGAAATAGGTTTGTAGATCAGGCTGCCCAAAGACATCCACCCACCTGTGCCTCAAAGGTACTGGGATTGAAGGTGTCATCATGCCCAGTTTGATGAGATTTTTAAAGGATTAATGTACAAGGATATACGTCAAGGGCTGTTTTGTGTGTTATAGCAAAACTGTGAAGGCACCATGAATGTTTGGTGTTAAGTGATAGTTACATGGAAATAATGGGAATTCTACATATTACATCTAAAAGGAATGACTGAAATTTATATTTATATGTATATTAGTTTTAAAGGATTACTATGATTCTTTAGGGTGGAAAAAGTAAAGAAAGTAACATGTAAACTTTATTGCTAAAATATTGGCTTTTATCTTGTGTACTGGTACTGTTTGAGGAAGATAATATTTTTCTTTTTTTTTTTTTTGGTCTTTTCGACCTGTAGCCCCAGCTGTCCTAGAACTCACTCTGTAGACCAGGCTGGCCTTGAACTCACAAAGATCCGCCTGCCTCTGCCTCCCAAGTGCTGGGATTAAAGGCGTGCGCCACCACGCCTGGCGAAGATAATATTTTTCTAATAAAGTACAAACAGATCATCTTTCTCACAGGTGGGTTCATTAACCTATTCCTCAAAGATCTCCCAGCATGGAAATTCCCCAGCCTTCTGGGCTCATCTGCTCTAGTACAGAGCAACATACTGCAGGACTTCCTGATTAAGTGCAAGCTCTCAGATACTCTCCAGAGAAAAGATGAGACCAACTGGTCCAATTTTCCTAAGTATCAAGGACTGCATTAGTCAGCTGGTAGTAAGGAGAGAAATCAGGACTTTTTCATTAGAGTGGCCAAAGGTGCATTGCTATTCCACTGGAAATGAATAGACTGTCTCCTTCAGTCCAGATGCAGAGTGATATATATGAATGTTTTGTTTACATGTATGTAAGAGCACCACATATTTGCAATGCTGTGGAGGCCAGAAGAGGGCATCAAATCCCCTGGAACTGGAGTTACAAGTGTTTTTTAGCTGAGATTTGAATGCAGGTCCTCCAAGAGCAGCCAGTACTTCTAACTACCGAACCATCTCTCCAGCCCCTCTTGACAATTTTTTTTTTTCTGTATGTGTATGAATGTACTGTCTGAATGCAGGTTTGTGCACCTGTGTCCTGCAATGCCGCGGAGGTTAGAAGAGGGTGTCGGATTCCCCTGGAACTGGAGTTCTCCTGGAATTGGAGTTATAGACGGTTCTCAGCCGCCATGTGGGTGCTGGGGATCGAACCCGGGTCCTCTGTAAGAGCGGTCGGCGCTCTTAACCGCTAGGCCATCTCTCCAGCCCTACAATTTTTTTAAATTTTATTTTGTATATGTGGGTGCACCTGCCATGGTGTTTTGTGGGATTGGTTCCCTCTTTTCATCTTTATGTGGGATCCAGTGTTCAAACTCAGGTTGCCAGGGTTGTGTAGCAAGGACCTTTACCCACTGAGTGCTTTTGTTCTCCCCCCCCCATTTTTTTTGTTGTTGTTGTTGGTTTGACCTTCAAGAAATTAGGAGGTTAACCAGCGTTAGTGTCCATTGAGCTAAGTTTCTGACTTTCCCACTTCTTCAGTTGGAGTTAGTTTTTTTTTTTGGGGGGGGTGGATGTTGTGTTAGAGGGGAAGCATAGAAAAATAGTGAGTGAAATGGAGCTATTACACTTTCACATACTAAGCAGACTTAATATGTCCAAGGCAATTGGGAAGGAGAGATAGTGATTGCTAATCTAATGATTGTTTATTTATTTATTTATTTATTTATTGTACATTTAAAAGGATAACTTGTAAAAGTAAATAAAAGGATAACTTGTAAGGCATGAATTAAATCTCAGTGTTAAATGAGGGAGCTAAGTGAGGTGGCGCACACCGTTAATCCCCGAACTCTGGAGGCAAAAGCAGGCAGATCTTTGAGTTCAAGGCCAGCAGCCTGGTCTACATAGCAAGTTCCAGGCCAACTGGGGCTACAGGAAGTCCCTGTCTCCAAAAAACCAAAGAAAGAAAGGGAAGGAAAGGAAGGAAGGAAGGAAGGAGAAAGGAAAGAAAAGAGAAATGAGGACTGTACGCCTACATTGTCTTTCCTTGTGTAGATAATTAAATTCCTGACTCAAAGACAACTGGAAACAATCTGGTGAATATATCTCTCTGGGCCCCTGCAGGGACCTAAATCAAGTCTCCTGCAAAAATCCACCATATTTATGTTTATGATATCAAATTGGCATTATTTATACTTTTAAAAATGACATAGTGCCTGCTACTAAGCCTGATGACTTGAGTTCAGATCCACATGGTGGAAGAGAACCAACCCCCACAGATTGTTCTCTGACTGCCACATGTGTGCCAAGGCAGGCTCACAACCACATGCATACATACCAATAGGTACACTAAACTTTGTAAGTAACTCACAAATCATGAGTAAAAGTGAACTCATTAAGCTTTTGAGCTAATATTTTCTGAGAGATCATAGTTTTAGAAAGGATGGGAGTTCAGATTAATGGCTTAACAACTGGAAGCACTGGCTGCTCTTGCAGAGGACGCAGGATTAAGTTCTCCATTTTTTTATGCAAATGGAATATTCTGATATTTGTTAGGACTGCTCCTTAACAGCATTACATTGATTTTTCCACAGCAATTCTTCAGGCATTTGAGTATGTTTTTTTTATTTATGATTCAATCATGTTTCAATCAGCATTAGTGGGAAGCTGCTATCAGGAAAAACCTTTGAAGCCCCAAATCGTATTTCTCCTGGTCTGTGTAACAGTGTGCAGTGGGCAGCTAGCCGGTAGGTCAGAGGTGAGGGCTGCTCCTCCCTGGGTATAGGAAATGCTCACCGTTGGATAAACTTTCAGGACAGAACATGAAGATACATTTTCTAAATTCTTTGATTTTAGTAATATTTCTGTTTTCTGACTTTACATAGAGCAAAAGTCACTTACTCAATTGTAAGAATAAGAATCTCAGAGCTGCATAAGAATGAGTCGAGATAATCTTTTTTTTTTTTTTTTTTTTTTTTTTTTTGTCTTTTCGAGACAGGGTCTCCCTGTAGCCCCAGCTGTCCTGGAACTCACTCTGTAGACCAGGCTGGCCTTGAACTCACAAAGATCCGCCTGCCTCTGCCTCCCAGAGTTGAGATAATCTTACATTCTGGTGTGATAGCATAAATCTAAGACATTTTTCTTTCCTACAGCTGGTGTCATAGATGAAGATTATAGAGGAAATGTTGGTGTTGTACTGTTTAATTTTGGGAAGGAGAAGTTTGAAGGTGAGTTAAATACATTCACATATTAAGCTTTCTGAATTATGAATTTTATGAGTTGTCTGTAGAACTGACTCCAGGTTCTCATTGACTAAGACTAGATACAGAGAACACAGCAATAAATCACAGTAGTGATCTGGTTTTGCTTTTTCTTTAAAGTGAAAAAAGGTGATCGAATTGCACAGCTCATTTGTGAACGGATTTTTTATCCAGAATTGGAAGAAGTTCAGGTAAGTTTAAAAAGTTGAGTGGAGAGTGACCAGGCTGATATTAGGAATGATACCCAGGCCTGAGAATTTGTTTGTAACTAGTGTGTATGACTAGTGCTGTTTAAGCAGGGTTAAAATGTTCATTTTAAACGTAGCATTGTAGAAAGTAGCAGGTGGTGCAGCAAGGACTGGCAGTCTTCAGGAAGGACGTTGCCGTAGCTCACTCTTTCTGTCATGTCTTTCAGGCTTTGGATGACACTGAAAGGGGTTCAGGAGGCTTTGGTTCCACTGGAAAGAACTGAAATTTTGGCCAAGAACAGAAAATGGAAACCAAACTTTTTTCCTAAAAAAATAGATTTGCTTGAAGTATTTTGATGTTTCCATATTGTAAATAGTAGCTTTATCTTCTTGAAGTACTTCATTTCCTTAGATGACCTATCAGGATCACAGACGGCTTTGTTCTCTGCAGTTGAGGTTGCTATAAATCTGTGTTGTGGTGATGTAATGCAAACTTTAAAAAACAAGTCTATGATTACAGATTTTGTTTGTATGAATATTTTATGTGCATGTAAGTACACTCATATTCAATGCAGTGCCCTGGAGGTCAGAGAGGGTGTCAGATCCCCTGGAACTAGAGTTACAGACTGCCATGTGGGTGCTGGGATCTGAACCCTGGGTCCCAGTCTACAAGTGCACCCAGTGATCTCCACCACTGAGCCATCACTCCATCCCTGATCACAGATTTTTAAATTATACCCCTCCAGAAACTTGTTCTGCTTTAACTGCTTTATAAATAAAAGTTTTCCTATAAACTTTCATTGATACCAGTTATTACATAAGTTGAACTAAAGTACTAAAAGGAGGTAAAGTCTGTAATAGCATTTGGAAGACCGAAGCAGGAGGACTGCTCTGAGTTAGAGGCCAGCCTGGGTGACAGTGAAACACTGTCTCAAAAAACAAACAGAAAGGAAGTTAGTGTTACCTCCTGTGGGCTGGTGAGGTGGTTCAGTGGTTAAGAGCACTGGCTGTTCTTGCAGAGGAGTGAGGTTCAATTCCCAGCACCCACATGGCAGCTAATAACCATCCATAACTCAGTTCCTGAGGATCCAACACCCTCCTCTGACCTCCCGTGGGCATTGTGTAAAATAAAAAATTATGCTTGTTCTTTTCATTGGTGTTGTATGACCCACTTCCTGGGAAGACATGAACACATTCTGCCAAAGTCCAATTTGGTGAACCAGTAAGTTTTATTGGGGTACTTACAGGAACAGAAATGACTCAAAGATAGCTATGTCACCAAAAGCCCACCCCAGCGTGGATGACGGCTCACGAGAAAGCAGGAAACCTGGAGGACACTGCACAACCTGCAGGCAGCCCATTGGATGGAGAATGTCCTTTGCGGGCAGCTCACGTAGTCAGCCTCCTGCTGGCAGCCTGGCTGCTCTGTGTCTTTCCACATCCTTGCTACTTACATAACCTTGGCAGAGGAGTGACTTAGTACATCTGATCAGTTTCACAGACTCTATGGAAGTTTTTACTTCTGTGTATGAGTGTTTTGCCTGCATGTATCTTAAGTGCGCCCATGTTGTGCTGTGTGCCCACAGAGACCAGAAGAGGGTGTTGAATCCCCTTAAACTGGAGTTAGGGCTGTTTGTTAGCTACCATTGTGAGTGCTGGGAACTGAACCCAGGCCCTCTACAATAGAAGCCAGTGCTCTGAACCACTGAAGCAGCTCCCCAGCCCCTTGATGAAACCATGGAATATTTCATTTGGAAGGAAATTGCTTTGCAATGGTTGGCTTAATTATTTCTTTTGTTGTATTTTAGTTTTGTCTCCCAAGTTTCCCTAGTTTCTCTTCTCTTGTCCTGTAGGCTCTGTAGTTTATATGAGTGAGGCCACATGTATGCATGCGTGTGGAGGACAGAGGTCGGGTGTTTGCCTTTCATTCCACATACTTCAGGTCTCTCTGGACCTGAAGCTCGCTGGCTTAGCTAGCGTGGTTGGCTGATGAGCCCCTGGGTCCTGTGCGTGGCTCCCCAGCTCTGCAATTAGGGGCACAAAGGGCCACTCTGGCTTTTTTTTTTTTTTTTTAAGTTCAGGGTAGAGCATGTCAAGGCACAAGTGGAGGTGAGAGGAGAACTTGTAGGTTGGTTCTCTTCCACCTTGTTAGCCTCATGGGTTGGAGGGTAGTGAGAGTCTAGGGGTCGGGTTTGTATTCTCAGCCAATTAAAGAGTTAAAAGGCTGGAAAAAAAAAATCTCAACCAGCAAACTATTGAAAGCTGAATATTTACATCTATCTGTGCATTCACTGAAGTGCTCCATGAGTGGTAAGGGGACTTGTGAAGCAGAAATATGACCCCCAGGTAGGGTCTATACTTTTAAGGGCTTTAATGGGTTCTCTTCCTAATTTTGGATTGGTCAGCTAAAGAAAAGTCCGATAGGTTTATAGCTTCAAATGATGATGTGTCCAGGTCTGGCCTCAGTCTTACCTGAACTGTTTGAGCTAGTTGGCCAGAAAGCTGGAGAGAACAAGCCTAGAGAGGAAGTGTCCGGCTTTTATTCCAAGCTAGCTGCTGGCTAGAGAGGAAGCCCTCCCCCCCCAGCCTTTATTCCAAGCTAACAGAAGTTTGCCATCTTTATTATCAGCGGCCCCTTCCCTATCTGCCTGCAAATATGGCTTGTACCTGTGGGATCCAACTCGGGCCCTTGGGCTTGGTGGCAAATGCCTTTACCACTGAGCCGTCCCCAGGCCTAGCTTTTTACATGGGTGCTGGGAATCCAAACTGAAATCATGCTGAGTGGCCAGCCCTTGACCAACAGAGGCTTCTCCCTAGCCCCCAGTTTTGTACTTTAATTCTGAGATCAACTTCAGAGTGGTTTTGTTTTCGAGACAGGGTCTCCCTGTAGCCCCAGCTGTCCTGGAACTCCCAATGTAGACCAGGCTGTCTGGCCTTGAACTCACAGAGTTCCACCTACCTCTGCCTCCCAAGTGCTGGGATTAAAAGAAAGGTGTGTGCCACCGCACCCAGCATGTTTTCTTAATTTCACTTTGGAATGTTTGTGGTTGGTGTATAGAGATAGTTGCTTTTATACCTTGTGCTTAGGCCTCTCTCAGGTCTAGACTGGTTTTCTAGAAGGCGAAGAGCCTTAGGCACCCTTGCCTGTGCACTATTCCAATTAGACTTGATGGCAAGGTCAGACAAATGAAATATTCATTTGTTTGGTTCTGGTTAAGAGCACTGGCTGCTCTTATGGAGAACCCATGTTCAATTCCCAACAACTGTTTAATTCCACAGGATCTGATGCTGCCCTCTTCTGGCTTCTGAGACATTGCATAACACAGGCAAAACATAAAAATCGGTTTTTGTATTTTTTTTGGTCTCCCTTTAGTCCCAGCTATGCTGGAGCTCACCATGTAGACCAGGCTGGTCTTGAACTCTGCCTCCCAAGTGCTGGGATTAAAGGCATATGCCACCATGCCCAGCCATAAAAATACATTAAAAAAAAAATCTTTTTTGCGGGGGGTCCTTTTGAGACAGGGTCTCCCTGTAGCCAGCTGTCCTGAAACTCACCATATAGACCAGGCTGGCTTTTAACTCACGGAGATCTGCCTGCTTCTAGCCTCCTTTGCTAGGATTAAAGGTGTGCATCATCACACCTGGCTATTAAAAAAATTGTAAATACTGTTTTCAATGAAAACCCTGCACCTTAGGGTTTTCAGATAACTGAGCTGAATAGCAATATCTATCCTATCACTTTGGCAACTTTCTGTGAACCAGGCAGTTTCCCTCCTGTCAACACTGCCTTGCTCACTGCTATGCCAAGTCCCCTCCCTCATTGCTGTGTCCAGCAGAAGAGAAGCATGGAGCGATGACCTCACCCTGCTTGTTGTTTGCAGAAGCTGAATGGTACCTTAACAGGTGCTTGGGAGCGGTGCTGAGGCCCAGGCTGGGGCTTCATGCACTGTACACAGTTCCTACTGCCATAAGCTATCCCATGTCACCTGGAAGAAGCTTGTCTTCACCTTGATCTTCCTTTTCTCATCAATGGAAATGCTTCCATATAGCCACCTTGAGTGCTGGAACCATCAGAATGGAGTTTCTGAGCTTTGGAAGTAACTGGCCTAACTACTGCATACTGAATATTCTAAGTTGCCATATGGAGTGTTTTTAACAGGATGATCTCCTGTGTTAACTCTCTGTTGACTCGCCTCTCTTCCCCTGCATTACCATTTCCAGCAGCTCCCTGGTAGGAAAGCATGGGTGGTTTGTGCTGTAAACATTGTCCAGCTTGTTTTCCTCACAGTCTATCTCTGCTGTGCCCTTTAGGGAGTAGTAATAGATTATCACCAGAACCACAGAGAAGGGAGATCTTAATACAGATTCAGGTTCTGAATATAGAAGAAACTGCAAAATCCACACTGAGGGATGTGAACATGGAGATCATGACAATAGTACGTAATCCCTAATCAAGCATCACAACCATTTTCTGTTAGTTGTAAATGGACCTCTCTGCAAATGACCTGGTCATTTTAGCTGGGAAGTAATTTTCTTTTTAAGTTACTCCAAGAGGCAAGGGAGGAAGAGTAACTTCCCATTCCAAGACTGGTTATATAGGAGACTTAGTTTTTTTTTTTTAATTTTTTTTTATTAATTTTTATTTATTTCTGTATGTGTATGAATGTACTGTCTGCATGCAAGTTTGTGCACCCGTGTCGTGCAATGCCGCAGAGGTCAGAAGAGGGTGTCGGATTCCCCTGGAACTGGAGTTCTCCTGGAATTGGAGTTTCAGACGTTTCTCAGCCGCCATGTGGGTGCTGGGGATCGAACCCGGGTCCTCTGTAAGAGTGGTCGGCGCTCTTAACCGCTAGGCCATCTCTCCAGCCCCAGGAGACTTAGTTTTATGTGCATTTATGAGTGTGTACCACATGTGTACCTGGTAACCACAGAGGCCAGAAGAGGATGTTCAACCTCCTGGAACTGAGTTATAGCCAGTTAGCCACCATGCGGGTGCTGAACCACAGTTCTCTGCAAGAGCAGCAAGTGATCTTTTTTTTATTTTTATTTTTTAATTAATTATTTTTTACGTGTATGAGTGTACTGTCTGCATGCAGGTTGGTGCACCTGTGTCGTGCAGTGCCGCAGAGGTCAGAAGAGGGCATCAGATTCCCCTGAAACTGGAATTAAAGACAGTTTTTAGCTGTCATGTGGGTGCTAGGAATTGAACCTGGGTCCTGTGAAGAGCAGTCGGCGCTCTTAACCACTGAGCCATCTCTCCAGCCCCAGCAGCAAGTGATCTTAACTGCTGGGCTATCTCTCCAGCCCCATAGTCAAATGTTTTGATACTATTTTTCTACATGAAAAGTGTAAATTGAAATGTTTAGAATCTCTTCAAGGAAACAATGTGTTTAAGAAGGTGTTTAAGAAGGTGTTTATAAGAAATTACACTGGGCTGGAGAGATAGCCGAGTGGTTAAGAGCACCGACCGCTCTTGCAAAGGACCCAGGTTCGATCCCCAGCACCCACATGGTGGCTGAGAACCGTCTGTAACTCCAATTCCAGGATAACTCCAGTTCCAGGGGAATCTGAGACCTTCTTCTGACCTCCGTGGCATTTCACGACATGGGTGCACAGACCTGCATGCAGACAGTACATTCATACACATAGAAAATAAATAAATAATTAAAAAAAAATAAAATGTTAAAGAAATTACACATAGCTAAATTAGAGAGGATTTTTTTTTAATCCAGTAGGTCTTGTGGAAGAAGTCTAGTACCTATGCAAATAAGATTATTGACAAAATGTAAGTAAACTTGGGTCTTGTTCTTAATTTAAATATGGGTAATATGGGGTCTAGAAAGATGGCTTAGTCATTAAGAGTGCTTGCTGCTCTCCAGAGGACTGAAGTTCCCTTCCCAGCACTGGTGTTGGGCAGTTTACAACCACTTGTAACTCCAGCTCCTGATGTCTTCCCCAGGTGCACACACGTGTGCAAACACATACACAAATAAAACCTTTAAAAGATTTTACAGAAAAGTAAAAGTAAATCTCTGGGAAAATGTATTCCAAAATAATGGCATTTGCCTGTTGGAATTGGTAGGTTTTTTTTTTTTTTCCTTTTGTATTGTTGATATTTTAACTTCTTTTAGTGGTAAAAATTACATGGTTAAGAAAAAAGATTAAAATTTTATGTCTTAAATTATGATTGTATTTTACTGTACAGACTTTTTAATATAGAAAACGTGGTAGGTTTTGAAGAAAAACATGTAGATATAATGAAAAAGCACTAACTTTGAGAACTTTATACCCAAGTTTAAGTTCTGTTCTTTTACTAACAAAGATACTGAATAAATAAGCTTCCGAGTCTCAGGGGGTTTCCGTCATAAAATGAGGAGACTGCCTCCCAGGAGTCCCTCCAGTACTTGTGAAGCAACCATGGCAACTGCTGCGAGCTGTTGGCAGCCTCCTAAGGGAAGAAGCGGGGTTGAGGGATAAAAGCCCCATCTTTGCTGTTTCTGTTGCCTAGCAAGTGCGTGATAGTACCATCATTCACTTAGCGTTTAATTAGATGGTGCATCCGACACAGTGAGCGTCAGACACTAAGTGACCTTGACATCATTTAGTATCTTTGCGGGCTCTCTAAAATGAAGACGAATTTATATTCGGACAAGAGATATCTAACATTGTGCGCTGCAAAGGATGCTGGATCAATGGTAGCAATTACCCTGGAAGAGCAGTGTTCAAAGCTGACTGTGGCGATGCACTCCTGAAATCCAGCATGAGGGGGCAGAGGCAAGAGGGTCCCAAGTATGAGAAAAGCCTGAGCTACAACACAGTGAGACAGGGTACATAAAGGCATGTGATCTACTATAAAAATGCAGAGCGAGATGGTATGTTCAGACGATGGCAAAGCCCAAGTCCAGATAAGCTGGACTATAAATCTGTGGGGGTTTTGATGTTTCTCAAGTGGTGGTTGTAGGTCTACTCTGAAAGGTTCACAGTACCAGGGAAGCTATGGTAGCCTTGAAGCCATGGGAGAGTTTTAGACAAAGATTATCAGCACTGGAGCCCAACATCAGGACTAATGTCATGTCTGACAACCACTTACGATGTCACCAGCACGGCCAGGTCGTGAGCAGAGGCTGTCCAGGGAAAGATGGACGGAAACAAACTAAAATCAGAAGCACAGTGGGCATTCCGAGACCACGTGGCACAGCGGTGGATCACAGACAAATGAGGTAAGCCTAGGAAAGCCAAGTGTGAGGCTGGACTGGGTTCCCAGTTCTGAGTCTGATATCCCTTCTCCCTCCACAGAGGACTTAACCCCACTTTCCAGTGGGGTATGAGGACTGATCTGAAGAGGCTGGACTGCAGATCATGCTGTACAAGTATATAGGAAAAGTGTGTGACTATTCGCTCGTGTGCTGGTACTACAGTTCGCTCATTCCCTTGTACTACAAAAAGACATCATACTTAGGAAGAAATAAAGTGCAAGGTGTACCTCGTTTTGAAGCCCCTGGATGTTCAGCATGGCACTACTTTTAGTTGGTTGTAATGTTTTTTTTCTTTTGCCCATCATAAAAATGCAGAGAATTTTGGAGGTGTTATTTTGACAAATAGTAGACAGATCAGGACAAGGGACAGGAAGCTTTTGGAAAAATATACTTTGAAGGCACAAAGGCAACGAGGAATAAAATCCCTGCTGCTGCATGTCTGGAGGTGACTGACTGGGGGGGACACCATTAAGAAACACTAATGCTGGATGGGGTTCTGCCTGTATGAAGAGTAGGGTAATTTAGTAATAGTTGAATAAAGAAGGTATCTGCTGGCTGAGATTAATTATCACAGAAGAGATGAAACACCGCTTCATAGTTAAAAAAACATTCAA
This sequence comes from Rhizomys pruinosus, assembly GCA_009823505.1. Lineage (NCBI taxonomy): Eukaryota > Metazoa > Chordata > Mammalia > Rodentia > Spalacidae > Rhizomys > Rhizomys pruinosus. Next base: position 1,913,349 of record VZQC01013883.1, read on the forward strand.
TATATAGCCAAAGCAGAGAAGCCGTTTGATGATAAGGCAATAAAACTTCAAAGGGTTAGTTCAAAATACTTCCTCATTTATTTCAGCCTAAACAGGTCCCTGTGCTCTCAGTGTTTGCCAGCTCTGTCCCTGGAATGCTACCCAGTGTCTGTGGAATGGAAACTGTCACTCTCCTGGGGAGAGCGGGAGAGAAAATGGTCCTGGCAGAAGGAAGAAGTGTTTTTGCAATTTAGAGCCAGAAGTGCTGACAATGTGTTTGGGGACAATGACACATGCCAGTGGTAACACGTCCTCATTTCCCCTGAGGAGACTTCTGGAAGAAGGACGTGAGAACCTCCTGCTCATCGCCTGCCCAGCCCCTAAGTCCCTCACCTCCCTCTGAGGAAAGGGAAAAAGGAATGAATGCAGTTTTCACATTGTGTATTACTTACACAACTATTCAGTGTGAGAGCCCATTTCTGCACACATTTTTTTTTTTTCTTTGTCTTTTTGAGACAGGGTCTCCCTGTAGCCCCAGCTGTCCTGGAACTCACTCTGTAGACCAGGCTGGCCTTTAACTCACAAAGATCCACCTGCCTCTGCCTCCTGAGTGCTAGGATTAAAGGTGTGTGCCACCACGCCCGGCATCTGCACACATTTTGAAAGGATAAGTGTCTCCCTTGAGAAACTGCTCATCTTCATAAGCACATCTTTCGGGGAGTTTGAGCCATAGCCCCAGTGGGCTGAACAGCTGCACTAAGCAGAGCCAAATCAGAAGAAGCTCTTAAAGGAACTGGGGCAGCTGATGCTAAGGAAGGTGGGGACAGGCATCTGCAGGCCCCCAGCACAGGTCTACATGCATGCTCGGACAGGCCACCTGCAGGCTCCCAGCACAGGTCTACACGCACACTCGGACAGGCATCTGCAGGCCCCCAGCACAGGTCTACACGCACACTCAGACAGGCATCTGCAGGCCCCCAGCACACATCTACACGCACACTCGGACAGGTCACCTGCAGGCCTCAGCACAGGTCTACACACACACTCGGACAGGCCACCTGCAGGCCCCCAGCACAGGTCTTCACGCACACTCGGACAGGCATCTGCAGGCCCCCAGCACAAGTCTACATGCACACTTAGACAGGCCACCTGCAGGCATCAGCACAGGTCTACACGCACAGTCGGACAGGCATCTACAGGCCCCCAGCACACGTCTACACGCACACTCGGACAGGCATCTGCAGGCCCTCAGCACACGTCTACACGCACACTCGGACAGGCATCTGCAGGCCCTCAGCACACGTCTACACGCACACTCAGACAGGTCACCTGCAGGCTCAGCACAGGTCTACACGCACAGTCAGAAAGGCATCTACAGGCCCTCAGCACATGTCTACATGCACAGTCGGACAGGCATCTGCAGGCCCCCAGCACAGGTCTACATGCACACTCAGACAGGCATCTGCAGGCCCTCATCATGGGTCTACATGCACACTCAGACAAGTCTACACTCTCACTTAGGCCNGGACAGGCATCTGCAGGCCCCCAGCACAGGTCTACATGCACACTTAGGCCACCTGCAGGCATCAGCACAGGTCTACACGCACAGTCGGACAGGCATCTACAGGCCCCCAGCACAGGTCTACACGCACACTCGGACAGGCATCTGCAGGCCCTCAGCACACGTCTACACGCACACTCAGGTCACCTGCAGGCATCAGCACAGGTCTACACGCACAGTCAGAAAGGCATCTACAGGCCCTCAGCACATGTCTACATGCACAGTCGGACAGGCATCTGCAGGCCCCCAGCACAGGTCTACATGCACACTCAGACAGGCATCTTCAGGCCCTCATCATGGGTCTACATGCACACTCAGACAAGTCTACACTCTCACTTAGGACACCTGCAGGCCCTCAGCATGGGTCTACACTCACACTTGGACAGGCCACCTGCAGGCCCCCAGCACAGGTCTTACACTCACACTCAGGCATCTGCAGGCTCTCATCATGGGTCTACATGCACACTCAGACAAGTCTACACTCACACTTAGGCTACCTGCAGGCCCTCAGCACGGGTCTACACTCACACTTGGACAGGCCACCTGCAGGCCCCCAGCACAGGTCTACACTCACACTCGGACAGGCATCTGCAGGCCTCAGCACAGGTGTACACTCACACTTGGACAGCCATCTGCAGGCCCCCAGCACAGGTCTATACCACACACTCAGTCTTCCAGGTCACCTCAGGAGTTAGGGCTGTGAAGCTATAACTGGTAGCGTACGTAACCTGAGGGAGAGGGAGTTTGTTTTTAAAGACAGTTTTATTTGGGCACTACACAATGTCTCTATTGAACATCTTGTTTAAGAGCCAAAATAATTACTTGTTCGACACATGTACATTCTCTTCAAGACTCATTTTTAGGAATAGGTAATCACCTTTTTAGTTGCTTTATCCTGATGTAGTCATTTGTACTTACTGTTTGAGGAATCGATCCTGAGTAGTTGAAGAGAGTACACACAGGAGACAGGGCTGGCATGTAAGATGCTGTCCAAACCAGGCATGATGCCATTTGTGCTGCCTTTACCTGAAGGCATTATTCTGCAAACCTGGGGCAGAATTCATAAAGTGGGGGTGGAAATTAGGGTTTTTTTATATTTTATTTTTATTTTTATTTTCATGTGTGTGAATGTAGTGTCTGTAAGTGCATTTGTGCTGTGCAATGCCCGTGGAGGTCAGAAGATGGCATTGGATCCCCTAGAACTGGAGTTAGGACAGTTGTTAGCTCCCACATGGGTGCTGAAAACTAAACCTTGTCCTCTGCAAGAGTAGCCGGTGCTCTTCACCGATGACCCATGTCTTCAGCCCCAAATTAGTTTCATAGTCCATCAGAACTGGTTCTAAAAAACAAGAGGCAGGGACATGTAAGAAGCTCCTAGATTATAAAAGCAGGACTCCAAAGTATGGTAGAAGGTTTGATGAGAAAAGGAATCAGTGAGAAACGCCCCACATCTGGTATTACCAAGGAACTTGTTTCTTTGGAAGTTGTACAGAAATTCCCAGCATAAACAGAGGTAGAGCGAGTAGTGTAATAACCCCCCGTGGCTCTCAAAGTCAGCAGTCTTATAGGTGATGTTGTTTCTTCTGAATCACCCTACTTTCCTATTCCTGCCCACCCCCCAATATTTTGAACAACTCCAGACCATACAGCTTCACAAGTGACAGTTTAATGTTTGCTGAGCTGTCTGCTCTGTTGGTCCTGCCCAGTACCCAGCTGTCAGTGCCGTCAACCACTGTACGTGCAATGGAAGTGCTACTTTGGAGGGAGATGAAAAGAAAAACATCTACATTTCAGTCAAAGTGGGTATACAGAAGACAGTACACTGACACTTCATACAGCACTGAGGAAGCTGCACGAGAGCCTTCCACCCTGTGTGTGTGCAAGTCTGGGTGTTATTAAAAAGAAGACTCTCTAAGACTAAAGATTTGGGGACAGCCAGACAGCTGGCATTCGGGACAGTTGACTATTCCAAGTTTCCTTTCCTTGAAAGGGAAGAAAACACTAAATTTAAACCCTACCCTTCAACTTTTGGTGAATAATTTCCTTTTCTGTCCCTTTTGCAAATACAGACACTAGACATCGGTGGCTTTCTTCTCATAACACCTTTGAGAACATGGAAGTCCAGGAAGAAAAGTTTTGCAATTCCAATCCCAATTAAAATTTCCACTGATTTCTGTGTGTTTCTGGGTTTTTTGTTTGTTTGTTTGTTTGTTTGTTTGTTTGTTTTGTGGGGATTTTTTTTTGAGACAGGGTCTCCCTGTAGCCCCAGCTGGCCTGGAACTCACTCTGTAGATCAGGCTGGCCCTGAACTCACAGAGATCCACCTGCCTCTGCCTCCTGAGTGCTAGGATTAAAGGCATACGCCACCATGCCTAGCCTTAGACAGTTCTTAGCGGTCATGCGAGTGCTGGGAATCGAACCCAGATCCTCTGCAAGAGCAGTCTGTGCTCTTAACCTCTGAGCCATCTCTTCAGCCCCAGTTCTGTTGTTTTAATCACTCGTGGTAAAATCATCAAAAGTTTCCATCATAGAAAGTGGACCCAGATACTTTTTTTTTTTAATTTTATTTATTTCTGTATGTGTATGAATGTACTGTCTGCATGCCAGTCTGTGCACCCGTGTCGTGCAATGCCGCGGAGGTCAGAAGAGGGTCTCAGATTCCCCTGGAACTGGAGTTCTCCTGGAATTGGAGTTTCAGACGGTTCTCGGCCGCCATATGGGTGCTGGGGCTGGAGAGATGGCCTAGTGGTTAAGACCACTGACCGCTCTTGCAGAGGACCCAGATACTTTTTAACTTTCCCATTGCATTTGAGAGTGATCAATGACCGAAGCAGATACCGATATGTTAAATTAACAATCTTCTTAAAGTTTATAAACAGGAATTTGCAGTTTGATGTGCCATCTTATTTTTTTGTTCTTGTTCTTGGTTTTGTTTTGTTTTGTTTTGTTTTGTTTTGTTTTGTTTGGAACAGGGTTTCACTATGTAGCCCTAGCCAGCCTGAAACTCACTGTGTAGAACAGGCTGACCTCCAATTCACAGATAGATATCCCCCTGCCTCTGCCTCCCTCTGCTGGAGTTTATGGCATGTGCCACACCACCATGCCTGGCCTATGTCATCTTAAGACCCATATACCCGGGGGACAATGGCCTCCAGTAACTATGATCTTGAGTAATAGACTTGTCATTTATTTCTAGAGTGGTTTAATCTTGAAATTTATTATTCATATTCTAATGCAATGAAAATATTTTCTTTAAGGGAAGGAATGGACAAATTTCTATATTTATGAGTTTTTTATCGGATGTTTTTCCATCTTAGGAAAAGCCAGACCATTTGGGAAGCAAAGCTTTTAAATAATTGTAAGATAAGACATTCCTGAAAATACTATTAATTAGAGGCTTTGAAGAACATCATCCAGACGTCCACTAGATGTCACTTGTTCACTTTTTTACTTCCTAAAGCATCAGAAAAATTCATCTGCAACTATAAATTTAAGACTCCCAGGAGGTCCATGAACTGGCAGCAAACATGATGCAGCAATACTTAGAGACAGAGAGCGAGGGTGAGAGTGAGAGAGAGAGAGAGAGAGAGAGAGAGAGAGAGAGAGAGCAAGCAGGCGTCACTAGATGAGAATAGGGTCACAGTCTTAAATAAGATTTGGGTGGCTACAGGCTTTGCACAGTCGCTCCTGGCATTCTCGAGGGCTGAGAAGCCAGCAGCTTTGCCCTCCGGCTGCTTTTAACAAAAATGGAAATTGAAACGAAGGGCTCGATTTTCCCTCTTCCATTTTCCCCTTTCTTCCTCCTCCCTTTCCATTTTGGGGAGAATGTGAGTTTGAAATGATTGCCCTTTAGTGAAATCATTTGAAACATTTTGAGATCAAGATCAAGTCTTCTTCAGATTTTTTTTTTTACCTACAAATTAAGCTGATTTAATATTCCTTATTTCAGTGACAATCACATGGCACGAGCACATGGGAAAGATCACTCAAGGTTTCCTGGGGGTTTCTGGGTTATCCACTTCCTGTATTTGCCCCAAATCTAATAATCAGTTCCCGTGGAGACCATGTATCCTGCGGTTTTGTTTTGTGTAACAGCTATTTGTTTATTTTTTTAACCGTCATTGTATTTTGGCTTCTCCATGGTTAAATAAGTCTTGGTAGTAAATAAACTTCTCTGACCCTGCCTATTTCCCGTCCTGTCAAGTCTTTCCTTGTAAGAATAACAGTGTTCTTTTGTTTGGTAGTGTGCAGAATGATGATTTTGGCATACCCAACATTTTTGACTTGCAAAAATTTGTGACCTCAAGTGCAAGAGAAATCAATGCTTTCCCCAGTACATCACAGTGTTCCACTCTTCAAAGTGTCCTGTTGCAAACAGGTTAGAGTCGTGAAAGGATTATCAGCCTGTTTTATTACCCAAATGTCACAAATAGTAAATAGTAATCATTTTTAATAAGGTACTGCAGTTAGCAAGCCAGGGGAGCATTGGGCCATTTACTGCTGCTGAACTTACATAGCTCGTCACACTGCCCTAGCAGTGCTTTAGTTCACTGATGTTTTATTCATATCTTTAAAATATAGTTTTTGTAACCAATGCCCATTTTTATGTCACAGGTTGCATTGCTGCTTCAAGTCAAAGAACAGAAGAAATATCTTTGTTGTCTGATCTTTAAGTACCCAGATCTGTCCAGTTGTCCAGTAGATTCTGTATGAAGCACCAGCCAATGCAAAAAATCCCTTCAAAAACAGCAGCTATCTAAGAACGTGGACTCTTTTTCTTTCTCAGAAATATGAATGTTACAACAGTAAGGATGTGGTGAACATCTGTTGCATTCAAAGACCTGACAACTGCCGCACATGAGTTCCCTCCCACTGAGTAGGTTTAAGTGCAATTAGGTAGCTGTTGATTACTACCAAGATAAAAGTGCCACTACTACTACCCCAGTGCAGTCAGCTGTGCTGGTCATTGTCGTGGTTATTAGGTTTAAAACTGCGCTTGGACCGTTGTTGATTTTTCTCTCTTAGCAGCTTGCATAGTGTCTTTTAAAACTATGAGGGCTCTTCTTGAGGGAGGTGACCTCCAGGTCTCTTCCAGCTCCACTGCTCCAAGTCCTGGGTTCAACGTGTGTCCTGTCTTCATCAACAGAGTCTTACCTTCAAGTTCTGGGAAGCAATTAAGGGCTTTGGCAAAGCCCATGTAATTCGGGGAGTCTCAGACTACTCTGACCAACAACTCAAAGAGAGGTTTCTCTCATCTGGCACTCTTTCTTAGATGGCCTTCAGCTATACACATGTACAGATATTATATGTGTATTTTTTCAGTAGGCTTTTGAACTAATACATTTCCCTCTGGTTTTTCACACCAGCTAAGCATATTGATCTTGGGTGTCTAACCCTCCATTCTCCCTCCCCAGTCAAGGTACCCCTTTATCCCCAATTCTCCCTTGATAATTCTCCCTGTCTGCTATGGGCCCCTCTCTTGAGCATCTTCTTCCTTTTTACCCCCACGGTTCCTTGTGTAACCCTCCTTCTACCCCTCCCAGTTAAATGCCCCCTTTACCCATTTCCCCCTTGGTAACACCTGTGTCCTACCCTCCTCTCTCAGGTTCCTTCTTTACCTTTACTTCCATGGTTCCTTTCTATTTTCCTGGTTCATGCAATTACATCAGAAGATATAAGGATTTGGTACTAAGATCCACAAATGAGGGAGAACATATGTCTTTTGTTTTTCTGAGTCTGTGCTACTTCATTGAGTGTAACAGTTTATAGTTCCATCCATTTACCTACAAATTTCATGATTTTGTCTTTTTTTTACAGCTGAGTAGAAGAACTCCATTGTGTAAATGTACATTTTCGTTATCCATTCATCATTTGAAAGACACTTAGGTTCTCATTTCTTAGCTATTTGAAAAGAGCAGCAAAAATCATGGATGTACCAGCATCTCTGCAGTAGGATGAGTCCTTTGGGTATATGCCAGGGAGTGATATAACTAAATCATGGTACATTCATTTTTAGTTTTTTAAAGAGTTCTCCACATTGTTTTCCATAGTGGTTACACAAGTTTGCAATCCCACCAGCAGTGAATGAACATTCCCCACTCCCCAGATCCTCACCAGCTTTTGGTATCATTTATTCTCTTGATCTTAGCCAGTCTGACTGGGGTAGGATGAAATCTTAAAATGGATTTGATCTGTATTTCTCTACTTACTAAAGATGTTTAACACTTTAAAGTTGTTTCTTAAGCATTTTCTTTTCTTCTTTGGGAATTCTTTGTTTGGATACATTACCCATCTTTTAATTGGGTCATTTGTTTCCTTGATTCTTTGTTTTTTTGAGTTCTTTATAACAGTGTGTTTATTAAACATCTATTGGATGTATGGCTGGTGAAGATCTCTCACTCTGGGTTTTCTTTTTGCTTGCTTAGTTGTTTCTTTTTCTGTACAGAAGCTTTTTAGTTAAATGAGGTCCCACTTGTTGATTGTTGACCTTACTTCCTGAGCCAACATAGTCAAATATACATGGCTGGAGAGTTCATGAATCTTAGAGAAAACCTCAAGTCTGTCACATCCTTAGACAAACATAATTTTTTAAATTATTTTTATTTTTTATTATATTTTAAGGGATTCACAATGTAAGAGCACAGTTGCTTTCAGATCACATTGACATTGCTCAGTTTGCCATACAATTTGGCAATTGGTGCTAGCATCCACAGATGAGGGATACCATTCATCGTTTGTTTTCCTGGGACTGTGTCACTTTACTCAGCATGATATCTTCCAGCTCCAGCCATTTTCCTGCAAAGCTCATGATGTCATCTTTCTTTACTGCTGCATAGAACTCCTTTGTGTAGTGTACCACATTTTCTCTATACATTTGTCAGTTGAAGGGCATCTGGGTTGGTTCCAGCTCCTTGCTATTGTGAAGAGAGCTGAAATAAACATGGCTATGCATGTATTTTTGCAGGATGAGTCTTGTGGGTACATGCCTGGGAGTAGTATGACTGGGTCAGGTGGCAAGTTCATTCCAAGTCTTCCAAGGGTTCTCCACACTGCTTTCCATAGTGGCTGTAGGAGTTTATATTCCCACCAGCAGTGGATGAGTGTTCCTCTTTCCCCACAACCTCTCCAGCACTTGGTATCATTTGTTTTCTTGATCCTAGCCAGTCTTATTGGAGTAAGATGATATCTTAAAGTGGTTTTGATTTGCATTTCCTTAATGATTAGTGATGTTTGAACACTTCTTAAGATGTTTCTCAGCCATCTCTAATTCCTCACTTGTGAAGTCCTCTGTTCAGCTCTTTGCTCCATCTATTGAGTGGGTCATTATTTCTTTCTTCTTTGTTTTTTGAGTAGTTTGTTATTATTCTGGAAATCAATGGCTTTGTCAGATGTATTTCTGTGGTGAAGGTTTCCTCCCACTCTGTGGGATTTCTCTTCACTTCTTCATTGTTTTCTTTGATGTACAGAAGCTTTTGAGTTTAATTGAGGTCCCATTTGTCTATTGTCTACTGCTGTCTGATTTAGGAAGTCTTTTCCTACACCTATGTCTTGTAGTCTGCTGCCAAGTTTTTCTTCTATCGCCTTCAGAGTTGGGGTTTCATGTTGAGGCTTTAATCCATCTGGAGTTGACTTTTGTACAGGAGAGAGGTAGGGGTTTAATTTCATTCTTCTACAACGTGGTGATCCAGTTTTGCAACACCACTTGCTGAAGATGCTTGTCTTTTCTCCATTGTGTCTTCTTGGCCCCCTTTGTCAAATATGAGATGGCTGGAAATTGATGTGCTCAAGTTTGGGTATCTTCGGTTTTGTTCATTGGTTACAGGTTGTTTCTGTGCCAGTACCAGGCTGTTTTTATGACTATAGCCCTGTAGTATAGTTTGAAGGTCTGGTATAAAGATCCCCCTGTATTGCTCTTTTCACTCAGGGTTGTTTGGCTATTGCTATTCGGGGTTTTTGTTTTTTCCAGAATGAATTTAAGGACTTTTTTTCCAAGCCTGTGAAGAAACTCTTGGGGAATTTATTGGGTTGTTTAAATCCTTACAAGAGATTGGGTAGAAGGACATTTTTACTTATTATTTTTCCAATCATGAGCATGGGAGGTTTTTCCCATCTTCTGATGATCTTCTTACATTTCTTTCTTTATAGGGTTTAAAATTTGTTGTTGTAGCGATTCTTTGGTGGTCTTTGGTTAGATTTGTTTCCTAGGTATTTTATTGTTTTTTTTTTTTTTTGGCTTTAGTAAGTCTTCCTTGATCTTCTCAGGTTGCTTGTTGTTGGTTGTCGGAGAAAGGCTACTGATTTTTCTGATTTATTTTGTATCCTGCACTTTCACTGAAGCTGTTCATCACTTTCCTAGGAGTTTTTCTGTAGAGTTTTTAGCAATCCACTTAAGTAAACCAATTATTCATCACAAATAGGGATAGTTGACTTTCCTCTTTTCCAATTAAGTACTCCTTTAAATTTTTCTTTTTTGCTTATTGCCCTAGCAAGTGTTTCAAAGTCACTATATATGAAAGAGAGTGGTGACAGGGGGCAACTTGCTGAGTTCCTACCGCTTAAAGGGAATGTTCCTGTTGTTTCCCCATTTAGGATGATTATTGGCTGTGGGTTCCTGATTATGGGGTTTGATTACATTGAGGAATGATCCTCCAATCCAATCCCTCCTAGGACTTCTCAGCATGAAGGGACGCTGGATTTTTGTCCAAAAGGCTTTTTCTGCTCAATTGAGATGATGTGTTTTTTTTTTTTTTTTTTTTCTTGTTTCAGTCCATTTATATGCTTGATGATATTTATTGATTTTCATATGTTGAACCATCCTGCATCTCTTGTATGAATTCCAACTTGGTCGTGATGGATGAATCTTCTTGATGTGGAGTCTGTATGTGAGTTGGCAGAATCCTGTTTAGAATTTTGGCAGTCTGTGTTCATTAGGGTAGATGGTCTAATAGTTCCTCTCTTTTTTGGTTGATCTTTGCTGGTTGTTAGGTAATAGGGTGATTGCTGGCTTCAGTAGAAGGACTTGTGGAGAATTCCCTCTGTTTGTATCCTTTTAAACAATTTCCAGTAATAATGGTTGTAGGTCTTTTTGAACATGTTTTAATAGAATTCTGGCAGTGAAACGTCTGGGCCTGGGCTTTTTTAATTGGAGGTTTTTCTTAATCTTTTTTTTTTCAATTTCTTCATATATTATGGGTCTGTTTAAGCTGTCGATCTCTTCTTGTTGAGATTTGCGGATTCCCAGAGATTTCAGATATTCACATCTTCTTCTCAGGTTTTCAAACTTGTAAGATGTAGGTTTTTGAGTAATTCCTGTATGATTTCTGAATCTTTCCCTTGTCCTGGTTGTGATATTTCCCTTTTCATCATGGATTGTCTTGATTTGGAGTTGTTCCTTCTTTGTTACTGGGCTGAGGTCTTGTCTATCTTGTTTATTCTTTCAAAGAACCAACTTTTGGATCATTTGATTTTTTTTTGTATTGTTTTCTTGTTTTTCTATTTAATTGATATCTTGCTCTGATTTTTGTTCATTTCTTACCTGTTGTTATGTTTAGGGTTCATCTGCTTTTAGTGCAGTGTTAGTCATTCACTCTGGCTCTTGCTGTTTTTCTAATGTAGACCACCGGGCTATAAAACTTCCTCTTAGGACTGCTTTTAAGGTAATCCCAAGTTTTGTTTGTGTTGTCATTGTCATTGTCATTCAGTTCCAGGAATGTTTTATTTCTTTTCTTTCTTCTCTTCCTTTGGCCCACTTTCATTATTCAGAGTGTGTTGTTTTAGTCTCCATTTGTTCTTGTAGATTAGTAGGGCTTATCCTGGTGGTTAATATTGAGCTTTATTGCACTGTGGTCTATAGAATGCATGAATTTATTTCAATCTTTTTTATTCTGTGGGAGGTTTCTTCTGTGTCCCATGTATGTGGTCGATTTTGGAGACATTCCGTGGGGTGCTGAGTAGAAAGTGTATTCTCTGGTATTAGGGTGGAATATTCAGTAGATGTCTGTGAGGTCCATTTGGTGTATCATATCATTTAGTTCAGATGTCTCTCTGTTTATTCTTTGTCCTGTTGACCTGTCCAAAGGGCTGAGTGGGGTAATTTTTTTTCTTTTGGTCTTTTTGAGACAGGGTCTCCCTGTAGCTCTGGCTGTCCTGGAACTCACTCTGTAGACCAGGCTGGCCTTGAACTCACAGAGATCCACCCGCCTTTGCCTCCCAGGTGCTAGGACTAAAGGTGTGTGCCACCATGCCTGGTGACAAACATAATTTTTTTCCATATGCTATGATAAGTATCTCAGTCACCACTCATTAAGGAAGCTCCTTTTGCAACAGACAAAGATTATCACAGAGTTCCAGAACTGGTCTCACACAGAGATTAAGTGTTCTGTTAGGTGCCCAATTCTAAGTGACACATCTAAAGTGGAACCTCTACACCTAAGGCTCATGAACACACTGGAACAAGGGGTAGAGATAATACTAATGCATCTCTCAACTTTTATTGGCGAAGCTTCCTCATGCAACAGAAGGCGATGAGTACAAATGGCCACAAATGACCAAAGTGGAAAAAATAAGAGTCTGCAGAGTGTAATCCCTACACAGGATTCCTGTATTAAACTTTACCCACTCAGGGATCAGTGACTATGAGGAAGAGGGAGTGGACAGAGTGTACGAGCCAGAAGAGGAGGTGCATGACCATCTGGAAACAGAGTCTTAGGGCTCCTGGGACCTTGCTCATAGGAACCTACAGCAATGGTGTCAGCATGCATAAGACCCATGTAAACTCAAGCAAGCAAAACCCAGCATAGGAAAATAGTCAGCAGGCCCCAACCTTAGCCGAAGAACTATCGGCAGCTCATCACTGTCAGGTGAGGGAGAGTTGATCTTCCTTAAGGGAGAGTTCTAAATTGGCTGACTAAACCCCAGTGGATGAATTTGCACTGAGGGACATCTGGGTACAGTACCTTGACTTGACTGGCCTAAACATGTATGACAGAATGCATGAAATCCGGTGGGGGGTATGGAAGGGTTAGATGGGGAAGGAGTTATAATAATGATTAAGATGTTTTATATGAAATGCACAAAAATTCAATAGAAATATAAATTAACAATAAAAACTAAAAGACTGACAACCTCTAAATATTTACCTTAAAATACCAAGAATAAATTACAACCTAAAGAAAACAGATGGCCTGACTTGAAGATTTAAAAAAAAATTTTTTTTTTGTATGTGTATGTGTATGAATGTACTGTCTGCATGTAGGTTTGTGCACCCGTGTCGTGCAATGCCACAGAGGTCAGAAGAGAGCGTCGGATTCCCCTGGAACTGGAGTTCAAGATGGTTCTCAGCTGCCATGTGGGTGCTGGGGATCAAACCCAGGTCCTCTGCAAGAGCAATCGGAGCTCTTAACCACTAGGCCATCTCTCCAGCCCCTGACTTGAAGATTTTAAGAAATGATTTTTTTTTTTTTTGTCTTTTCAAGACAGGGTATCCCTGTAGCCCCAGCTGATCTGGAACTCACTCTGTAGACCAGGTTGGCCTTGAACTCACAAAGATCTGCCTGCCTCTGCCTCCCAAGTGCTAGGATTAAAGGTGTGCACCACCACGCCCGGCTAAGAAATGAATTCTTAAAATCATACTGCATGTATTCTGGTAATTTCCTGAAAGTCTCAAAGGACAAAAATCTGAATGACTGACCAGGTGAGACTTATTAGAAACAAATAAAAGAATTCTCAGGGGCTGGAGATGGCCTAGCAGTTGGAAGCACCAGCTGCTCTTGCAGAGGACCCAGGTTCGATCCCCAGCACCCACATGGTGGCTAAGAACCGTCTTTAGCTCCAGTTCCAGGGGAATCCGAGACCCTCTTCTGACCTCCGTGGCATTGCATGACATGGGTGCACAAACCTACATGCAGACAGTACACTCATACACATAAAAAAAATAAAAAAAGAAGTTCAAGACAGTTTGAAAAAAAAAAAAAAAGAATTCTCAGCAGTCCTTAAGGCTAGAAATCGTGTTCTAATGAAGAGCTTAGGGCAGGAGCAATAGAGAAAGCCCAGCGGGGACTGTCATCCACCACACAAGGAACCCCTGGAACCCAGCCTTCCCTTAGTCTTGTCCTCAAACTTCCTGCAGTTGTTCCCTGCCACCAGGTATTTTTTCTTTTCCAGAACTCAGTCCAAGGAGATTTAAATTTTATGACTAAGATTTATTTCATTTGTACCACACACAGACACTTCCCGCACCATAACACACACCGTTGCTTTATTTTCTTCTCCTTATAGGAAAAAACATGAACTGTAATATTAGTTTAGATAAATATTGATTTATCATCCCTTTCTCACTTTTAAATATAAAGTTATAATATGACATAATAAAATTCAAATAATTTTTTAAAAGTCAAACCTGATGTGCTTTAAAAGAAGTAGCTTTCAAGTAAAAAAAGATGAAAACCCAGGATGAAATTTGCAAGTTATTGGCAGTCTGAACTTTGTTGTACAGCAGTCCTAGGCTGAGGCCTTAGAATCAGACTGTCGGCATTCAAATCATATCATTTACTAATTATAGATTTGGGCAAGTTAATTAACCTCTGTGAACCTATTGTGCTCTTCTGGTAAATTGAGGGCAATTATACTGTTAGGATTAGGTTTTTTTTCCATTTACTTTCATTTATTTCATTTTTTTTTAACAAGAAGTAATAAGTTTTGAGTACAAGCATCCTTCATGTAAAACCAATTTGCAAGCAGCTATGCCCAAACCCACACAGCCCAAGGCTCCCACCATCCAGCTGGAGGGGCTTGTATGTACAATCAAGCTGATCAAATACGCGTCTAGTCTATATATTGCTGTAGTTTCACCATTCACCCCAATCGCAGCTCTTACATTCTACCATGCCCCTTCTTCCGCAGATTGTTCCTTAGGCTTAGAAAAGGGGCACAGGTGGACGAGAAGCAAAGCAGTCTACTTTCTCTGGAGATGTCGTTTTGGATTCTGACCAGTTCTGGCTGTTTCTTTTCATGGGCTGACAGTTTGTTCAGGAATAATCTTTCAATCCTACTAATGAAGCACAGGCAATTAGATATATAGATATTTAAACAGTACTAATTATTATGGTAAGTTAATTTGGTATAGACACAGATGTTTGGATGGTATGCTAATCCATGAATTACATTTTTTTCTGTAAAAGATGACAAGGTCTTACTGTGGCTTATAACATCTCCTAACCACTAGAGGATGTAAGCTTGTAGCATCAGCCGTGAGTTATTCCTCCAAGGAGAGAGCTAATAGCCAATTAGATTTGGGATATACACACATGTGGCTGCCACTGCTGCACAGTATTTCCAGGCAGGTGAGGTGAGGATTAGTATTTTTTTGAAGAGTAAATAAGTCATCTTCGAAAAATGCTTAGTACAGAGCCTACATCCCACTCGATGTTTGATGGGCTCAGCTGTCCTTATCATTACTGTGAGGTTAGACAATTAAGTCCTTACAAACTTTGGCTTGCTGCCACTCTATGGGGTTTGTAGTAATTTTAATGAGAACTTTGAAAAGAATTGAATATGTGAAGTCAAAGTTTCTATATGTAACTGAGGCACCTGAGACTACATCTTGAATTTGCTTTATGATTGCGTCTGCCACCCTGAGAGAAATGCAAGAGTCAATGACATTTCTTGTTATAAATTCTGCATGTTTGTAATACAGTAAAACATATTTTTAAATTGCTTTAAAGCAATTGTTAATCTACAGTATATTTTATTTATTTATTTGTGTATGAATGTACTGTCTGCATGTAGGTCTGTGCACCCATGTCGTGCAATGCCACGGAGGTCAGAAGAGGGTGTCAGTCAGATTCCCCTGGAACTGGAGTTAAAGACGGTTCTCAGCTGCCATGTGGGTGCTGGGGATCAAACCCGGGTCCTCTGCAAGAGCAATCGGTGCTCTTAACCTTGCCATCTCTCCAGCCCATATTTCGTAAAGTGCTTGTTAAATTTATTTGTCCACTGAAGAGAAAATCCAATGAAATATTGGTCAATATGAAATATAGTCATTACCTTTGTTCTCTATTTTTAAAAATAAATAAATAAATAAATAAATAAATAAATAAATAAATAATACATTCTAAACAGGCATGGTGGCCCACGCATTTAATCCCAGAATTCAGGAGGCAGAGACAGGAAGATCTCTGTGAGTTCAAGGCCAGCCTGGTCTTCATAGCAAGTTCCAGACCAGCTGGGGCAACAATGAGAACCTCTCTCAAAGGGACCAAAAAAAAAAGTATTCTTCTACTTAGTCTAAAATAGCAACAGTATTTTGTGAAGTGTTTACTAGTGTTAACATACCCCACACTCATAGAATGATCTAGTTCACACTGTGTTTGAGATTGTTTAATAATCATAATACCTAGGGATTAGAGGTGATCTGATTTACACAAACCATCTTGTTAACAGCAGAGCAAACTCCACACTGTGCTGCTACTGGGGAAACAACTAGCCTAAACAAGGATGCTCATCAAACACAGCTATGGAATTTACAACAAATATCATGACCAAAGAAATGCAAATAGAATAAACATGACAAAATGCAGACAGCACAAAATGATCACCCATATCTCTTGAATGAACATATATGCCTGCCTTAATAGTGTTTTTTTTAAACATTGATTGAAGTTAGGGGATTTTATGTTTTTCTTATGCCATATACCATCTTTCATCACTCATGAATTTGAGCTTGCAAGATCAACATTACAAATGTGATTTATCTTCTCTCTGGAGGAGGGTTATGATTCTCAGAGAAATCTTCTCTCTTCTTCTTCTTCTTCTTCTTCTTCTTCTTCTTCTTCTTCTTCTTCTCTTCTTCTTCTCTTCTTCTTCTTCTTCTTCTTCTTCTTCTTCTTCTTCTTCTTCTTCTTCTTCTTTTTTGGTCTTTTCAAGACAGGGTCTCCCTGTAGCCTCATCTATCCTGGAATTCGCTCTGTAGACCAGGCTGGCCTTGAACTCATAAAGATCCGCCTGCCTCTGCCTCCCAAGTGCTAGGATTAAAGGCATGCGCCACCATGCCTGGCAGCACCTTGCACTTTCAACTAAGTGTAAAGCTTATCAGATTTTTCCTATTGAAGCTTTAAAAGTCTTTAACAGTTGTTGGCATTCTCATACTGAGACCTGTTTCAATCCTCATGACTGCTATGTATGGTATTGTTATCTCTTTTTAAAAATATAATTGAAAATAGAAAAAGTAAAAATATAATTGTGGGGCTAGAGAGATGGTTCAGCAGTTAAGATGCTTGCTGCCCTTCCAGAGAACTGGAGTTCAGTTCCTAGCATCCTTGTCCAGTAGCTCACAAACTCCTGTAACTCCAGCTCAAGGAGGATCTGTTGCCCTCTTCTGGTGACCTTGGTGTACTACACACACACACACACACACACACACACACACACACACACACACAGATACAAATAGATAAAACTAAAAACTATAAGCAGCTCAAGCTAGGCATCTTAGGAGAATCTTGGCCCACATCTTCCCACCTTTGAAGAGACCCCTTTGCATTGGAACATTGTACTCAAATTGCAGTTTGGCCATGAGTTTCCCCCATCACACCCTGATTCAGGGACTTTCTTAGTATTTTTGTTATTCTGAGATTACTAGAAGTCTCTTCTACTGGTCAAAAACCCTAAAACTCTATTTCATCAGAGCATTATCCACAGTCCTCCTGTCTCACCTTCCTAAGTACATCACCACACCTGGCTCAAATCCTGTTCCCGGTATTTAAGGTTCAACAACAATTTCAAAGATGAGAGTTTTGATGTAGTTTCCACCAAACAGCATGACTCTTGGGGTGTCCATTTGCCCAAAAGGAGGTGCTGCCAATCTGAGCTGCCTTCCTAAACCTGGTGTGCTCTTCTCCTGGCCAACTTGCCTCCCCTGGGCCAGTACAAGCACACAGGTGACTTCCTTTAGGAGTGACCTGTTCAAGATGCCCACCTGTTCCCAGCTTGAAAGAGAATCATAGCACAAGAGAGAGAGGCAGTGATCAGATACTGGGGTCAGTGGAGCAGAACTGGGGATGAGGCATGGACCCTTACAGGGCTCCCTGAGGCACTCTTGTCTGTGGTCTCAACCCTCAGTCTTCATGAGTAAATATATTCTGTGTCTAATTCAGAATGAGTTTTTGGTTACTCATCACCTTTAATGTTTTCACTAACCTGTTTTATTCCCACATAGGCCATTCGAAGTTACAGGAGTAACCTTTTCTAGCTCCAGTTTGTCTTCTGTGTGTGTGTGTGTGTGTGTGTGTGTGTGTGTGTGTGTGTGTGTGTGTTTGTGTTGGGAGGCAGGGTTTTACTAGCTCAGGCTGCCTTGGGCTTACTATGTTGTCCAAATTTGTTGATTTCAGATTTGTGTTGATCCGCCTGCCTTTCAAGTGCTGAGGTTAAACATATGAACCACCAGGCCTCACTTCTAACATTTTTAAAAGTTCATTTTAGTTGCATGGTCAAGATTTAAAATACCGATGATGAAGCCCAAAGGCAGGGTGACCTCTGTGGGTAAAAGGCCAGCCTGGTCTACATAGTGAGACTATAATAAATAAATAAATAAATAAATAAATAAATAAATAAATAAATAACTGATGAAAAGTGATTTATACATCCTAGCACACCCTTTTTCATTTATTTATTTATTTATTTATTTATTTATTTATTTATTTATTCGTTTTGAGACAGGGTCTCCCTATAGCCCCAGCTGGTCTGGAACTCACTCTGTAGACAAGGATGGCTTTGAACTCATAGAGATATGCCTGCCTCTGCCTCCCAGTGCTGGGATTAAAGGCATGTGCCACCACGCCCAGCACAATCTTTTTCTTAAGGTTACCATAAGGGCAGATAGTCTCCATTATGTGCGTTGTCGCCCTGCCCCCCAATCCTGGCCCCCGCCCCTGGTTGGTGCAATCTTGTGATCACACCACCATGACAGAGCTGTAGCTACCTTCACATCCTGCCCAGTTTCCTTTGATGTGAACACCTGGGGCTGTCAGAGTTGGCTTCTTGGTTTGTTGTTGTTGTTGTTGTTGTTTTGCTTTTTTGTTTTTTTTTTTTGCTTTTTTTTTTATCTCTAAAAGGATTCACAGTGTGTAGTTTCATAACACAGAAACGATTTCCCCTACAAATGGTAAGGCCCTGTACATATTGCTTTAAATTAATTTTAAACTGTGATGAGCGATTTCATTTTACCTTAGATTTCTTGGTATTTTCACAATGGGTTTTTTTCTTGCTTCATTATGGTGCTGAAAAACTTCACACATCCACCTATAGAAGCAACTCAAGGGCAAGGCTCACAATAAGTTGCCTTGGCCTGCCCCCTCCAGCCCTTCAACTAGATGACAGGATCTTCAGGAGCTTGCTCGCTGCTGCCTCCTCTGCGGCCCAGGAGACAGGGTTTCCCTGTAGCCCAGCTGGCCTGGAAGTTGCTGTGTAGATCAGGCTGGCTTTATTTTACAGAGATCCACCTGCCTCTGCCTCTGCCTCTTGAATGCTGGGGTTAAAGGCCTGGGCTACCATGCCCTGATGAGTTTTACTTCCTTTTCTTAAAATATTTTACTGATTATTTTTATTATATGTGTATGAGTGTATTGCTGCATGTAGGTCAGACCACCTGTGTCACGAGGGTCTTACTCTAATCATTTTTTTCTTTCATTCTATTTTTTTTTTTGGTTGGCTTATTTTGTTTTTAATTGAATTTTTGCAAAATTTATTCAGTATATTTTGATTATATTTAGACTTCCTCCCCATCTACACTCCTCTTATGGCCCTGTGCCAATTTCATGTGCTCAGTCATATATATATATATATATATATATATATATATCATATCTATACTGCTTTACTGAGTCAAGGTATGTTCCCCAAATGTCCTTTAGTGTACATCCATCCGCTGGAGCCCAGCTAACCTGTCTAGCATCACACTCTTAACAAAGCCAGTTCTCCCTCTACCAGAAGTTAGCAGTTGCCAGTAGTTTCTCAGCTAAAGTTGGGGCTTCCTACCCACCCACCTCTCCACTTCTATGCTGGGATTCTTGTCTGGTTTGAGCTTATGTGGGACTTGTGCATGCTGTCACTATTGCCATGAGTTCATGTGTGCTACTACCCAGCTGTCTGGATGACTCTGCTTTCCTGTGGTCATTCACTACCTCTGGCTTTTACAATCCTTCTGCCCGCCTGAGCCTTCAGTGACAGAAGTTCAATATGAGGTACAAGGACCTGAAGTCTCATAGTTTCTGCACTTTGGTCAGTTGTGGTTTTCTAAGTTAATCACCATCTGTTACGTGAAGAAGCTTTGCTGGTGAAAGTTGAGAGATGCAGTAATATTCTTGGTCCAGGCATGGTGGTGCACTCCTTTAATCCCAGCACTCGAGAGGTAGAGGCAGACAGATCTCTGTGAATTCAAGGCCAACCTGCTTTACATAGTGAGTTTCAGGACAGCTGGAGCTGTAGGAAGACCCTGTCTCAAAAAGACCAAAAAAAAAAAAATCTTAACACCCCCTGTTCTACTCTGTTTCCTGAAGCTCAGGTGTAGAGGTTGCACTGTACATGTGTCAGTCACAGCTGGGCACCTCACAGACACTTATTCTCTGTGTTTGACCAGTTGTGGGGCTTTGTAATAGTCTCCATCTGTTGCAAAAAAAAGCTTCTTTGATGAGTGGTGAGAGATACAGTTCTCTGTAAGCATAATATATACTTAGAATATAGTAAGAAATTGCATTGATCTGAGGATGTGACAAGAGTAGATTTTTCTTGGGGCTGGAGAGATGGCCTAGCAGTTAAGAGCGCCGACCACTCTTACAGAGTACCCGGGTTCAATCCCCAGCACCCACATAGTGGCTGAGAACCGTCTGAAGCTCTAATTCCAGGAGAACTCCAGTTCCAGGGGAATCTGATGTCCTCTTCTGACCTCCTCGGCATTGCACGACATGGGTGCACAGACCTACATGCAGACAGTACATTCATACACATACAGAAATAAATAAATTAAAAAAAAATAAAGAGTAGATTTTTCTCTAGGATCCATGACTTCTCCAGCCCTCTCCATCCATGTTTGGCTATGTTACCTTACCACATATGAGTTCCCTCCCATTTAGCAGGCCTTAAATCCAATCAGACAGCTGTTGATTATAATTTTATAGCAAAATTGTCTGAGCCATTAGCACACATGCTATGCAACTTTTTGTGGGTTTCTTTTTCATAACCAGCTTTTTCTTTTTTGATGTTGCCTGGGCATTCATGTGTTTATTACTGTCTTCTCAAGCTTTGAAAAGTTCAGGACATTCATTTAAAATTATATTTATGTATTTATTTATGTATTTACTTATTTAGTGTGTGTGAGCTTGTGTGTGTGTGTGTGTGTGTGCGCGCGCGCGCGTGTGTGTGTGTGTGTGTGTGTGTGCATGTGTGTGTGTGTGTTGGAGGCCAGAGGACAATTTCTGGGAGTCAGTTCTCCCCTTGTGCTGGGGATCTCTCCTTGTGGGTTCTGGGGATCAAGCTCAGTTCTTCAGGCTTACATGGCAAGCATGTTTACCTGCTGAGTCATGTCGCCAGCCCAGGGGACTTTCTTCTTTAGCTTTTACAAAGATAGAGCTCAAACCCAGGGCTTCCACACTGCTAGGCAAGCCAGGGAATCCCTTCCATCTCTGTGCTTTGTGGGCTCTCTCCTACTGACTATGTTCCAAGCTGTTTTTGGTCTGGGTTTATGCTTAAATTTTAGTAAAATTGTCTTTGCTTAGCTTCTTTCTAAATGTATTTTTC
Organism: Rhizomys pruinosus; assembly: GCA_009823505.1. Lineage (NCBI taxonomy): Eukaryota > Metazoa > Chordata > Mammalia > Rodentia > Spalacidae > Rhizomys > Rhizomys pruinosus. The sequence continues at coordinate 1,934,677 of VZQC01013883.1, forward strand.
TTAACGGAAGTCTAAAAAAATATGTAAAGGATGCTAAGTTTACACTTCTAGCCCCCCAAATTTTGTATACTTGTGCATTCATGTAACGCCAGCCAGTGGTGAGCAGGGGAGACGATGAGGTATAACATATCGTAGTGGAACATGGAACTTTGCATACTAACTCAGATAAAAGATGGCGAGATTTAGATCCTGAATATGTCCACCCCCTCTCAGGGACCCTCGGCCTCTCTTGGTCAACAGCCTCCATCTCTGCCCTCCACCCTCTGCCCCACCAACAGGTGATTGTTGTTGGAGCCGTCTGTGTTGATGCTCATTTGTTTTCTCCTGTGTTATGAATAAGAATTATTTGGATATTTTAAATATAGCTGTTTCAAAGAGTCTTGCAGGGGGGCACCTGTCCCCTAGAAGTGGAACTCATGGACCACAGGGTAGCCATAAACTTTTTGTGAAATAGTAGAGTTATTTTCATAGATTGTACGTTGGGCTAGGCTAGAGCATGCCTCAGCAGTGAAAGCACTGCTTCTCATCAATCAGAAATACGAAGTCTCCCTGCCTCACAGGTGTCTGGAAGGTGGGTAGCTCTCCAGGCAGCTGCTCTCCATGCTTTGACCCAGTGATCCAAATTCAATGTGTGTGTGTGTGTGTGTGTGTGTGTGTGTGTGTGTTGGGGATGAAACTTAAGTCCTCACATACACTAAGCATAAGCTCTACCACCAAGCCCAGGCTGCTTCTACCCGGTGCCTCCCATTCATTTCAACTTCAGGCCTCTTCAGAAAGCATGGGGATTCTCATCGCTCTCTTCAGTGCTTTGTCCAGGAGAGGGCACAGGTCACCTTTGTTTAGAGCCGCTGGGTCAGAGCGCATGGCTCCAACTGATTTGGGAAGGGAGTGAAGGTTTTCTGCTTACCTAGAAAACCTGAGAGCAGATGCTGGCAAGGACGTCCTGTGCCAGTGATTCATTATGCAAGTGCTTTTCTCACTGAATTTTTTTTTTTTTTTTAGGATTTTCTCTTTATCTTCAGCATTCTGGTATTTTGTATAGATATTTGGTAGACTTTGCTTTCTTCTTTTTAATCACCGTTCTTTTTTGTACTGCTTTGTTGGATGCTATTCCCAGCTTTACTTGCCAATCCTTTAGTTAATTTAAAATATTTTTTTTGTTGTTTTGGGGTTTTTTTGGTCTTTTTTGAGACAGGGTCTCCCTTTAGTCCCAGCTGCCTGGGAGCTTGCTCAGCAGACCAGGCTGGCCTTGAACTCAGAGATCAGCCTGCCTCTGCCTCCCAAATACAGGGATTAAAGGCATGTGCCACCATGCCAGGACTAATTTAAAATATTTTTATATTCTAATTGTTTCCCTTAATTTTTATTGAGCTTTTGTGCATTTTATACAAAATTGCTTAATCAAATTTAGACCTGTTCCTGCCAAGTGCTGTGATTAAAGGCGTGCACCACCATGCCCAGCTTTTCCTTTAATTTTATATCACTCCAAAATATCCATATATACACTCCGCTCATATACCAAAATTGCAAAGTCTGAAAATAAACTATAGGTTAATTCCAAAACACGATTAGGGATTCACATTTTAGCAGTAAGATTACATGCAGTTAAGAAGAAATATAACTTTATATTCCTAAATTACATAGCAACTTGATGTATATTTTAATGTACTTTTAAAAAAGAGATTTAGGGCTGGACATGGTGGTCCATGCCTTTAATCCCAATACTTGGGAGGCAGAGGCAGGAGGATATTTGTGAGTTCAAGGCCAGCCTGGTCTACATAGTGAGCTCCAGGCCAGCTGAGACTAAAGGGAGATCCTGTCTTAAAAAAGAGCAAAAAATTAAAAAAAGAGATTCATTCTTTCTCATAAACCTTAGGACTGAAGAAAACAGAGACCTAAACTTCAAGCTATCTCTATGGTAATATCAGTCAACATGGTATTATTTTTACTAACAAATTATACACTTTGAATTACATATAAGGATTTGGCACTACATATGAGGGACACCATATGTCATTTATTTTTCTGAGACTGTGTTATTTCATTTAGCATAACAGCTTCTACTTCTATCCATTTACCTGCAAAGTTCATCATGTCCTTTCTCTACCACTGCATAGAACTCCGTTGTGTAAATGTACCATATTTGCATTATCCACTTATCAGTGGAGGGACACTTGGGCTGTTTCCAGCTCTTCACTATTGTGAAAAGAGTGCAGTAAACATGGATGTGCATGTATCTCTGCTATAGGATGGATCCTTTGGGTATACACCAGGATTGGTATGTCTGGGTCAAATGGTAAGTTCATTTTTAGACTTTTAAGAGTTCTCCACACTGCTTTCCACAGGGGTTGCATGAGTTTGTGATTTCACCAGCAGTGAATGACTGTTCCCCTTTCCCACAGTCTCTCCAGCATTGATATCATTTGTTTTCTTGACCACAGCCAGTGTTCTAGTTTGTCTTCCATTGCTGTGACAAAACACTCTGACCGACACCAACTTGTGGAGGAAAGGGTTTATTCAGTTTACAGCTCCTGGGCCACAGTTCATCACTTAGGGAGCCCAAGGCAGGAACTCAGGGTAGGAACCTGGAGGCAGGAGCTGAAACACAGGCCACGGAGGAATGCTGTCCACTGGCTTGCTCCCCTGGCTCATGCCCAGCCTGCCTTCTTATACGGTACACAACAACCTGCCCAGGTGGTACCACTCATTGTGGGCTGGGCCCTTCCACATTGCTTGACAATCAAGACAATACTCCACAGATGTGGCCACAGGCCAATCAAATGGAGTCAATTCCCCAATTGAGGCTCCCTCAACCCAGGTGTGTCAAGTTGACACTAAAGCTATCCAGCACAATTGACCCCTTGTCAACTTGACACACAAAACACATCACTATTAAACCACCACCTTTCCAGTTCTTATCCCCAAAGTATGATGTTAACATTAATCACAACCTAAGACAGTACAACCTTAAAAGCCCCACAGTCCTTAAAATGTCCAAACACTTAAAAGTTCACAGTCTATTAAAAGTCTCTTAACTGTGGGCTGCTGTAAAATCCAAAACAAGTACTGTCTTATTTCAAAGGGAAGAATCAGGCACTCTCAAACAAAACCTAAGTCCAGCAAAGTAGCTCAAGGCTGGACACCTGGGATTCACTCACGATCTTCTGGGCTCCAAAGGGTTTTGGCAGCTCCCCCTCTCTGACTCTGCCATCCGTGGCACACACAGCTCATCTCGCAGGCCCAGGCCGACTCCATTCCACACCTGCCGCTGCTCTTGGTGGTCGTCCCATGGTCCCGGCATCTCCAAAAAGCTGGGGTCGCCACTGAAACTGAGGCAGCACCTTCACCAATGGTCTCTTCTGACCTCTCCTGGTGCAAAGCCTCAGCTTCTCTCCATGACCCCTGCAATCCTGGGGTCTTCACTGCAACCGAGGTGCACTTCCACCAATGGTCTTTCCTGACCTCTCACAGTGCCAAGCCTCGGCTGCTCTCTGTGACCCCCTCAAATTTCAACACCAGAACCATATAGGAGACTCTTACACACTACCAAGTCCTGCTTCTGGCTTGAGATGGAGGCTCAGGCCCCTTCTGGAACACAGCTTCTGTGTGCTGACCCTGAAGAAATTCTTCCCAGAAGATTTCACCACAGTGATGCTGGTCTCTTGTTACTTACAGCTGATTTTTCAGCCCCAGCTAACCAGCATCAATTGTCCCAGTACAACAAAGATTTCACTTCAGGTTCTGGTCTCTTGTTACTTACAGCTGATTCTTCAGCCCCAGCTGACCAGAACCCACAGATTACACAGTCCTGATGATCTCTGCTTCCCTTTGAAACTAGAAACTTCATAAGCCAAGCCTCCATCTTTTACAACTCTTTCAGCAAAACTGTTCCAAGTTCCACAGCCACGATCTTTAGGCATTCAATGATTTTTCTAGCCCAAAGTTCCAAACGCTTCCACAATCCTTCCCTAAAACACCAAGGTTACGTCTGTCACAAGCAATAGCCCACTCTCTGGTATCAATTTCTGTTCTAGTTTGTCTTCCATTGCTATGACAAAACACTCTGACCAACACCAACTTGGGAAGGAAAGGGTTTATTCAGCTCACATCTCCTGCGTCACAGTTCATCACTTAGGGAGCCCAAGGCAAGAACTCAGGGCAGGAACCTGGAGGCAGGAGCTGAAGCACAGGCCATGGAGGAATGCTGTTCACTGGCTCACTCTTCCAGCTCATGCCCAGCCTGCCTTCTTATACTGTACATAACAACCTGCCCAGGGTGGCACCACTCATTGTGGGCTGGGCCCTCCCACACTGCTTGCCAATCAAGACAATACTCCACAAATGTGGCCACAGGCCAATCGAATGGAGCCAATTCCCCAATTGAGGCTCCCTCAACCCAAGTGTGTCAAGTTGACACTAAAGCTATCCAGCACAGCCAGCCTTACCCATATAAGATAAAATCTTAAAGTGGTTTTAATTTGCATTTCCTTAATTACTAACAATGTCAATCACTTTTAAAAGATATTTCTTGGCCATCTTTATTTCTTCTGTTGAGAAGTCTCTGTTCAGCCCATCTTTTAATTGGGTCATTTGTTTCCTTTTTAAAAATTTTTATTTATTTTTATATGTGTATGAATGTACTGTCTGCATGTAGGTTTGTGCACCCATGTCATGCAATGCTATGGAGGTTAGAAAAGGGTGTCAGAATTCCTCTGGAACTGGAGTTAAAGAGAGTTCTCAGCCACTATGTGGGTGCTGGGGATCAAACCCGGATCCTCTGCAAGAGCAGTCAGTGCTATTAACCGCTAGGCCATCTCTCCAGCCCCAATCATTTGTGTATTAGTCACTTTTCTGTTGCTGTGATAAACCACCATGACCAAGGAACTTATAAAAGGAAGAGTTTATTTGAGCTTACAATTGACGGTTCCAAGGAATTAGAGTCCATTGTGACAGGAGGCATGGTGGCTGGAGCTGGAGCAGCAAGCCGAAGGTCACATCTCACAATGAGCACAGGAAGCAGAGAGAGGGTGACTGGAGACCACGAGGCTTGTTAAACTCACTAAGCCTGCCCCCAGTGACATACTTCCTCTAGCAAGGCCATACCTTCTAAGATCTCCAAAAACAGTGCCACCAACTGGAGACAAAATGTCTGAATACTTACAGCCTATGGGGGACACTCATTCAAACCATCACAATTTGTCTTCTTGGTCCTCTGTTTTTTGAGTAGTTTATATACTCTGGATGTTAAACCTTTGTCAGATGTGTCACTGATGAAGAGTTCCTCCACTCTGTGGATTTCTCTTCACTTCTTTGATTGTTTCTTTTGTGCTACAGAGACTTTTTAGTTTAATGAGGTCTCATTTGTTGATCGTTGACATTATTTCCTGTGCAACTACTGTCTGATTTAGAAAGTCTTTTCCTATACCTGTATCTTGTAGGTTACTGCCAATATTTTCTTGTAAAATTTTCAGAGTTTCAAGATTCACATTGAGGTCTTTGATCTACTTAGAGTTGATTTTTGTACAAGGTGAAAGGTAAGGGTTTAGTTTTATTCTTCTACAAGTGGTTATCCAGTTTTGCCAACACCATTTGCTAAAGATGCTGCCTTTCCTCCACTGAGTGTTCTTGGGCCCTTTGTCAAAGATGAGATGGCTGAAATTGCATGTACTCAAGTTTGGGTCTTCAATTTTGTTCCATTGATCTGAGTATATTTTTGTGCCAGTATCATGCTGTTTTATTACTATAGCTCTGTAATATTGTTTGAAATCTGGTATAGTAATCCCCTCCCCCATTACTCTTTGTGCTCAGGGTTGCTTTGGTCATCTGGGGTCTTTTGTTTTACAAAATGAATTTTAGGAGGTTTTTTTTCTAATTCTGTGAAGAAACTAATGGGGATTTTGATTGAGATTACATTGAATATATATTACTTGGGGTAGGATGGTCATTTTCTTTTTTTTATCAGATTTATTTATTTATATATATTTTTATCAAATCTAGACCCGTGTCCCCCCACCCCCCACCCCCCCAGAGCTCATGCATTCTGCCAAACATGCTTTTCATGTCTTTCTCAGTCTTTCTCAATATTCTCCATGTGGAAGCTGACTGTTTTGAGTAGAAGTTCACTGTTTCAGTCAGTTCTTTGATACAGTCCTTTCTGTTGTTGTTGTTGTTGTTTCCAATATGCATCACTCCCAACTGCTTGTACAAAAGCTCAAGGGGCCGTGCACAAGAAATGCTTACAACTAGGTAATTGGATGGTCATTTTCACTATATTAATTCTTCAAGTCCATGAGGATGGGAGGTCCTTACATCTTCTGGTGTCATCCTCAAGCTCCTTCTTTAAAGATTTAAAATTTTCATTGTAGAGATCTTCAATGTCGGTTTTATTCAGAGATTTTCTTTTAGGCTACTGTGAGTGGGATGGTTTCCGTGTACTCCTTTTCCAATGTCTGTTATTGGCATATTAGAAAGGCTACTTATTTTTGTAGATTAATGTGGGAGTGTATCAGTTCCATGGTGGAACAGGCCATGGAAAAGTATGCACATGGGAGCACTTTGGTAACAGCCTGAGGACATATGCAGATCACAATTCCAAGTGCAATGCCAATTTATTCAAGTGCAACATGTCATTACATAGGCAGTGTGACATCACCTCCCAGCACCCAATCCCAGACATCTGTATCATCACGTCATCCCAACTTGTGGGCATACACAGAGAGGTCTTGTGACCCTCACTTGTTCCTCTGGAACATGCTGGCTGGAATATTAGCTCTCTCTCTCTCTCTCTCTCTCTCTCTCTCTCTCTCTCTCTCACACACACCCCTAAGCTCAGATCAGGCACACCCACATCTTCCCTTTTTGTTTTTGCTTCCACAAGCTCAGAGAGCATCACAGAAGTGATGGTCAATTAACTTTGTTTGGCATGAATGGCCATGACTGCTTTCTAAAAATATGAAGGCTGATCAATGCCCAAATAAAAACTTAATACAGAGAAAAAAACAACCAGTAAATACAAGCAACATTCACACAAACACAATTAGCAAACATCTGTGTCTAATTTTACACAGATAGGGAATTTAACTGTGCCCCAAAGTCTCAAGTCCAGCTGGAAAAGCCTGCACATACCATTATGCTGACCAAACTAAATCCCTGTCCATATTTGCTGTGATCTCACAGCTCACTCCTCCTCTTCAGCTCTTATAACATGGCATGCCATCTCTTCCACGAGTGGTTCCTGGGTCTTGGAGAAGGGGGCAAGAAAGAGTGAGAAGTAAAATGACCCATTTTTCTTTGAAGTGACACATCAGATCCTCTCATCCAGGGATATTTTTAATTCTACTAATACAACACAAATAGCAATAAGAACAGGCAAACAAACATTGACTACCACGACAAGTTACATTATGGGCGCAGGCACAAATGTTTGGATGGTATTTTAGTCTAGGAACTGTGGCCTTTTGTGCAAAGGGATGGTAACAGCTTCCTATTGTGGCCTATAATGTTGTTAGCTGCTAGAGGGTGTAAGCTTGTAGTGTCAGTTGTGTGCTACCACCCCCGCCACAAAGGAGTGGGCCATGCATCAAATTAGAATTCTGGGGGTGTACGAATATTAGGCTGCCAGTGAGGTATAGCATACCAGTTTTGCATAACTCTAGAGACAATTTCCTTCCAGTGATCTACATAGTACTCTTTGGTGTCATGAAGGTCAACTGTTTCAATTTGTAGTGCAAGGTCTCAACATAAAATTTCCTTTTTATGCTAACACTATATCTTCAGCAGTATGGTCTTACCATCCTTTTTTGCATGTACCCCACCATCACAGGCAAATAACCCTTGTTGGGGCTTTTAGAGCCCAACAGCTCCTTGGTAACGCAGTCCACAGTTGGCACTAAAAGCTTTTATTTACCCATATCTCTGACCTCACCACAAAGCAAAATTTAGAGGTAAGGCATTAATGTAAAGGGACAGGCACAAATGACCATGTTACTATGCTTTCTGGATGTTTAGATAAGTCATCTCCCCTGCTGGTGGGCCCTGATCCAGATCTTGAATATTTCTTGCTACAACCCACATTAGAGTTCCATCTGTGGGAAGACAAAAACAAACCCTTTCCTCATAGTTAGTAATGGATTTGAGTTTTTTATTGTCCCGACATTGTAACCTCTCATAGCACCAATGGCAACTATCATGGCCTGTCAGAGGACTCCAATATTTATGGATTGGAGTTGCCATTTTTTATTTCAAAATGAAAACAACTAAAAATAAAAGTTCAGAGTAGAGAGTGCTGTGCAAACTGCATCCCAGAGGGAGGCATATTCCCCTCCCCCTTTTATATTGTGTACCATGAACAGAAAAGTCTCTCTTGTTATCTAAACTCCTATATTTTGTCTGTATTTTTTCTTTTCTTTTTTTTCTTTTCACAAGAATACAGGAACAATACAAAATGACAGATGTATAATTTTTTTTTAAGACAGGAACCAAGTTGTAAAAGTCAGCTAAGCCCATCTAAACTGTCCCTTATTGGACAATTGGTTTAAGGTGGTAAAACCCAGTCTTTCTTGAGTCAAATTATTTTTATAGGCAAAGGAAATGTCACGGGTAATATTTGTACAACACAGAGAAATATGGTGAACACTTATGTACATATAATCCCAAAGCTGTCATGGGAAATTTAGTACAAGTTAGGAGTAGATTAAATATTAATAAAAAAATTTTTATCCCTAATTAGTTATGCATGTTACTATTTTTATATTGAAAATATTTAGCCAATTTTATTTAATACAGACATTTTATTTTTTACTGAATTTTAAATATCATGCGATGTGTAGATAAAGCTTGGGCAAAGACTGAACATTTTTAAATAAACCTTGACCAGATATACATTTTGTATTTTAAACTACTTGACTAAATCACGACCTTAGAGAAATTAAGCTTTATCATTTACCTATCAAAACAAATCTTTTATACCTTCATTACTTGTATAGACTGCCTCATTATCTCTATATAAATCCTTGCTAAATTTTTTTTGTCTTTTTGAGACAGGGTCTCCATTCACTCCCAGCTGGCCTGGAGCTCGCTATGTAGACAAGGCTGGCCTTGAACTTACAGAGATCCATCTCCCTCTGCCCTCTGAGTGCTAAGATTAAAGATGTACAGCACCACGCCCAGCCGCAAACTTTTTTTTTGTATTTTGAGGCAGGGTCTCCCTTGAACTCTGGCTGTCCTGGAACTCACTCTACAGATCAGGCTGGCCTTGAACTCACAGAGATCTGCCTGCCTCTGCCGCCCAAGTGCTAGGATTAAAGGCATGTGCCACCATGCTCAGCTAATAAAACATTTTTATATATGAAGATCCAACAGTTATTCTAAACACATCGTTCTAATGTAGAAACTTTAAGGTGTCTTAGCAAGTTTTGGAGCAGGTTCTAAATGACCAATTTTCTTTAAATGTTTTCAAACTCTGAGTGTTTACTCCAAAGATGTTTTGCCTAGTGGTTAAATGTCTTACATATAAAACACATTTAAATACAGACATGAATTGCATCCTAGAATATAAGTAATGATTTCTTTAAATTAAATAATATCTTTAAAGACCAAGAATTCTATTGTAATTTAACAGCTTTAGTTTACACAAGAACTTATTAGAGGTTACTTAAATTTTTTTACCTCGGTTGTTGAAGGAGTGTAATCAGTAGCTGGCGGAATACATCAGTAAGACAGTTAATTGATACTATACATTTTTAATTTCATTAGTTACGTAATGAAATAGACAAATAAAATATAGATAAACAATAATGACCTTTGCTGAAATTAATTTATGCCTTAGTTCTTTGATTATATTAACAGCGTGAGTCTGGGATGAAGGGGCCTATTCCATCCTAGAGTCAGCCATTTATTGACTCCAAACAGCATGTGAACATACATTAATAATTTATATAAGACCAATTAGGAACTGATAATTACAAAAGTATGAAGCAAATAGGGTTTTTTTTTTGTTTTTTAAGTAATAGGACTTTTTAAAATTAAATCAACTTATTTATTTTTATCAAATCTAGACCCATGTCCCTCACATTCCCCCACCCCACCAGAACTCATGCATTCTGCCAAGCATGCTTTTCATCTCTTTCTCAGTCTTTCTCAATACTTTCCATGTGGAAATGGACTGTTTTGAGCAGAAGTTCACTGTTTCAGTCAGTTCTCTGATGCAGTCCTTTCTGTTGTTGCTGTTGTTGCTGTTGTTGTTGTTTTCAATATGCATCACTCCCAACTGATTTGGACAAAAGCTTAAGGGGCCGTGCACAAGAAATACTTACAACTAGGTAAATACTTACACTAGCATCCACAGATGAAGGATACCATTCATCGCTTGTTTTTCTGGGACTGTGTTACTTCACTCAGCATGATGTCCTCTAGCTCCAGCCATTTTCCTGCAAAGCTCACGATGTTGTCTTTCTTTACTGCTGCATAGAACTCCATTGTGTAGATGTACCACATTTTCTCTATCCACTCATCAGTTGAGGGGCATTTGTGTTGGTTCCAGCTCCTTGCTATTGTGAAGAGAGCTGAAATAAACATGGCCGTGCATGTATCTCTGTGGTGGGGTGAGTCTTGAGGGTACATGCCTAGGAGTGGTATGGCTGAGTCGGGTGGCAAGTTCATTCCAACTCTTTCAAGGGTTCTCCACACTGCTTTCCATAGTGGCTGCTCGAGTTTACATTCCCACCAGCAGTGGATGAGTGTTTCCCTTTCCCCACAACCTCTCCAGCACTTGGTATCATTTGTTTTCTTGATCCTAGCCAGTCTTATTGGAGTAAGATGATATCTTAAAGTGGTTTTAATTTGTATTTCCTTAATGATTAGTGATGCTGAACACTTTAGGTGTTTCTCAGACATCTCTAATTCCTCAATTGTGGTCTCTGCTCAGCTCTTTGCTCCATCTATTGAGTGTGTCATTTGTTTTCTTTCTTCTTTGTTTTTTGAGTAGTTTATATATTCTGGAAATCAATGCTTTGTCAGATGTTTCTGCAGTGACGGTCTCCTCCCACTCTGTGGGATTTCTCTTCACTTCCTCAATTGTTTCTTTTGATGTACAGAAGCTTTTGAGTTTAATGAGGTCCCATTTGTCAATTGTGAATAATGCTGATATGCTTTTGAAGCTGGTTATTGCGACGTCCATGTTGGTTGCGTGGTCATATGAGCCGCGCGTAGTCAAGAATAATGAAGATAGGGCGATAGAAAACGCATGTGAAAGGTGAGAGGGCAGTCAGATGTGGAGTCTTTGCGGGCTGAGGGGGAAAATTTTTGGGTCACGTTGTATGCGACAGGGGGGTCGTAGGTTGGGTGGTTGGAGGGGGGAGAAAGGAAGAGGGGATTCCTGTTTTTGTTTTTATATTTGGCCGGGGTGGAGCCGGGGGGGGGGACAACCGGAGGCTGGTGGGTTTAATGACTAGGAGAGGCGCTGGGTTAGGTTAATAGTGTATGAAAGATCTGGGGGTGAGGAAGAGATGTCCCTCCCTCGCGAGCCTGGGAGGTTAAGCGGGGACTTATTACGACTCAAGGGTTGTTTGGGACTATGGCGGGGGGGTGGGCGGGAACGTAGTTGGGTTTTGGATGTTTTTTCGAAAGGAATTGGTAAGACTTGTTTGTATGTTCTTTGGTGTTTTTTCCCCAAGGCCTGGATGAAGAAAACTTGTTGGGGATGGGGGGGTTTAGTTTGGAAGAAGATTGTGTGATGAGATTGGTAGTAACAAGAGGGTTTAATTGGGGATAAGAGATGGGCCCTTTGTTTACAAAGTTGGGATATTTCGCCCATCGCGGCTATCTGAGCCATGTTATACAATCCCAAGGAAAAACTGAGCAGGGGGAAGGTTTTGTGTCTCCACTCGGTTGCCTGATGAAGAGGGGGGTCTTCTTGGTCAGATTTATCGTATAGGTGCTGATAATTTAAAATTTTTGTTGTAGAGATCTGTAGGTTTCTTGTGAGGAAAGGGAAGGTGGTGGGTGGTTTGTTCCTGATGTACGTTTGATTCATTTTGTTCTGAGGGGCGATGGGTGAGTGGGACGGGTCCTGCATTTAGGCCTTTCATTTCTCGCACGGTTTGCCGTGTTGTTGGTGGGTAAAGGAGCATAAAGAAGCAATTGCTTTGTTTAGGGTGAATAATTTGTAGGTCACTAGGAGTCCTGAGACATCCGGGGGGGGTAGTCCAATGGAGTAATCCGTAGAAGGGGGCGCTGGACCGACTGAAAGTGTGTCTGGAAGGAGAAAGGGAAGAGCACGGTAGATTAATGGTCATGGGTTGCTATGAAAGGAGGGGATAATTGATCTGATTGTATTGGTTGGTTGCGTGCGCACCCCGAGAGAAAAGAAAAAAGAAAAAAGGAGGAGCGCAGGTAGTGGATGAAGAACATAGAGTCATGAGTCTGTCGTGAGGCAAATAGGGAGTGGAAAAACTAATGGAGGACTTCCTCGTTTCCAATTAGTAAGATGGATAGGAAAACTGCGGGGAATTTGCTGACCTCGTGATGTTTTTGCACTTCTCAATATTTATTGACCCTTATTATACTAGGACGGGAGGGGGAGACGTAGGGGCAAGGTGGTTTTCAAAGTAAATCGAAAGTAGAGCTCAGCAAAGAGGAGTGGAGTGGGAGAGAGGGGGCAGGAGGCCCATTGCTGGAATGGTGTACGTACCTTTAAAGAAGGGAGAAAGTGGTGATACTGATGTGTGGCGAAATGTGGAGGGTGTGGTGGGGTGGGGTCGTGATATGACCGTTGTCGTCATGTGTGGGCGACAACGGTGTACCAAGGGGGGGTCGATTATGTTTACAGTGGAAAAGGGGGGGAAAAAAAAGAAAAAAGAAAAAAAGAGGAAAGAGGGGGAGAAAAAAAGGCGTTCGATTGTTGTGCTGTTAGTTGTTTTTCCTCTTATGGGCTGTATACATCGAAAGAGGTTGTTTGTTCTTCTTTTTGTAGTCCCTTAAGAGCAATTGTGCCACCGCCCACCATCTATACGCAAAGGAGGGAAAACACAAGGCGAAGCACAAAAACGCTGTATGGGATATAAAAGCGGGTTTATAATACTAAAACATGAGTGGGAGAAAGGGGGGGGAGAAAGGGGAAAGGAGTAAGTACTAACGACGCTCGGCGCGGCGGGGGCCCTGTGTACCTGGCCTGGTATTCACCGTTTCAGCGACGCTGGAAGGGGCAGCAATATGCGTGAGCGGGGGGAAGGAGGGGGGCCGCCGAAGGTGCGAAAGGATCCTGAACTCACAAGGGTGGGATTCATTAAGACACTGTATATTCCAGTGTGAGCGATATAAGCACAAGCCAAGTGAGGTTGGGAGGAGGAAATTCTGTTTCACTGTCTTTCCATGTTCTCTCGCGCGCAGGCTCATTCACTGGAAGAGAGGGGGGTAAGGAGAGCCCTCCGTTCCGGTTCTAGAAGGACATTAAACAAGGACAAAAGCCTTGGCCACAGTTTGTCACTACTAATTTTTGGGAAATGGTGTATTCGTTTTGGGGCCCGGCGAAGGTCCGCGAAGAGGATCCCAAACTTCTTCTCCACATCCATTATAATACTCTAATACATACTCACTCTCCTATTTTTCCACATCCAGTCCAATTTAGCCATTCCCACCTGATCTTAGCTCCCTGCAAAAACCCTTTGTGTCAAGGTGTTACAACTATCTCTCACTTCCACATTTACCGCCTTTCAACTGTACACAACAGTACACAACCAAGATCACTTATTGAAACACCATAAAACCACCACCTTTCCAGTTCTTATCCCCAAGTATTGATTTAACATTAAATCAACAACCTAATACAGTACAACTTAAATCCCACAGTCCTTAAATGCCCAAACGCTTAAAAGTTCATCTATTAAAAGTCTCTTAACTGTAAGCTGCGTAAAATCCAAAACAAGTACTGTCTCATTTCAAAGGAAGAAGATTCAGATACTTCAACAAACCTCAAAAAAAACCTTAAAGCTGCTGGGACAACATGATTCACCTCACGTCACTCGACTCTATCTTCTGAGCTCCAAAAGTGCTCAGGAGCTCCCCCTCTCCAACTCTGCCATTGTGGCACACACAGCTCATCCCACAGACCCTGGCCAACTCCATTCCACACCTGCCACTGCTCTTGGTGGTCGTCCAATGGTCCTGGCATCTCAAAAAAGCTGGGGTCACCTCTGAAAGTGAGGCAGCACCTTCACCAATGGTCTTTTCTGACCTCTCGCAGGCAAAGCCTCAGCTTCTCTCCATGACCCCTGCAATCCTGGGGTCTTCACTGCAACCGAGGTGCACTTCCACCAATGGTCTTTCCTGACCTCTCACAGTGCCAAGCCTCGGCTGCCTTTCTGTGACCCCCTCAAATTCAACACCAGAACCATAGGAGACTCTTACATATTAACAAGTCCTTGCTTCTGGCTTGAGATGGAGGCTCAGGCCCCTCTGGATCACAGCTTCTGTGTGCTGACCCTGAGAAATTCTTCCCAGAAGATTTCACCACAGTGATGCTGGTCTCTTGTTAATTACAGCTTATTTTTAAGCCCAGCTAACCAGCACACATTGGTCCCCATACAACAAAGATTCACTTCCAGTTCTGGTCGCTTGTTACTTACAGCTGATTCTTCAGCCCCAACCACCCCGCTGAACCAGAACCAATATTCCACATTGCCTATCCCTCTGATGATCTTCTCGCTCACCTTTTGAACTAGAAACTTCACAAGCCAGGTCTCCATCGTCTACAAATCCTTCATCAAAACTGCGTCCAATCTCCACAGCAACAATCTTTAGAAATTCAAGGATCAGGCTGGAGATATGGCTCTATCCGGTTAAGATTGCGCACGACGCGCTCTTTGCAGATGACACGGGTTCGATCCCCAACACCCACATGGCAGCCTGAGAAACATCTAGAACATCCAATTCCAGAAGAAACTCCGTTCCAGGGGAAGAACCCATCTGACCTCCGTGGCGTTGCACAACACGGGTGGCACAAGACTTGCAATGCGAAGTAATTCATACACATAAACAAGAAATAAAATAAAATGAATTAAAAAAAAAGAAACTCATTATCTCCCAGCCCAAAGTTCCAAACGCCTCCACAATCCTTCCCCAACACCAAGGTCAGGTCTGTCACAAGCAAAGCCCACTCCCTGTTACCAATTTCTTTCCAAGTTTTGTCTGCCTTGCGGTGAAAAACACTCGGACACACAAAACTTGGGAGGAATCGGTTTAATAATTTTTCAGCTTACATTCCTGGGATTTCCACGTTCATCACTTAGGGAGCCAAGGAGCAGGAACTCAGGGCAGGAACCTGGAGGCAGGAGCTGTAAGCACAAGCCATGGAGGAATGCTGTTCACTGGCTTGCCCCTCTGCTCATGCCCAGCCCACCTTCTTCATCAGTACACAAAAACCTGACCGCCCAGAATGTGGCACTACCATTGTGGGCTGGGCCCCCACACTGCTCTCGCATAAAGACATACTCCAAAGATGTGGCCACAGGGGCCATCCAATGGAGCCAATCCCCATTGAGGCTCCCCAACCAGATCCTACCCCAATCCAATTCCTCTCAGGACTTTAAGCATGAAGGGTGCTGGATTTTGTCAAAGGCTTTTTCAGATCATTTTGAGATGANTGGCCTTAATTTTCTGCGCAGTCTGCTGTCTGATTTAAGGAAGTCTTTCCTACACCTATGTGTTAGGTCTGTCTGCCAACTTTTCTCTCTATAGCCGTCAGAGTGTGGGGGTTTCATGTTGAGGTTTTTGATCCACTTAGTGTTGACTTTTGTACAGGGCAAGAGGAGGGTTAATTTCATTCTTCTGCAAGTGGTGATCCAGTTTTGCCAACACCACTTGCTGAAGATGCTTCTTTTCTCCATTGTGTTCTTTTTGTCAAATATGAGATGGCCTGAAAACGAGTATGTGCTCAGATTTGGATTTGGTTTGTTTCATTGGTCAACAGGTTCTGTTTTTGTGCAGTACCAGGCTGTTCTTTATAGACTATCAGCCCGGGTAGTATAGTTTGAAGTCTGGTATAGAGATTCCCTGTGTATGCTCTTTTCACTCAGGGTTTTTTTTTTTTTTTTTTTTTTGTTTTTTTTCAAATGAATTTAAAAACTTTTTTTCCCAAGCCTGTAGAAGAAACTTTTGGGGATTTTGATTGGAATTTGTTTGATTGTAACAAGAGTGTTTGGTAAAATGGACATTTTTACAAAGTTTATTTCCCAATCCTGAGCAGGGGAAGTTTTTCCATCTCTGATGTCGTCTTCAATTTATTTCTTTAAAATTTTTGTTGTAGAGATCTTTGGTGTCTTTGGTTAGGTTTGTTCCTAGGTATTTTATTGATTGTCTGAGGCTATTGTGAGTGGGAGTCTCTTTGAATCTTTCTCCAGTTGCTTGTTGTTGGTGTAAAGAAAGGCCCATGATTTTTTCAGGTTAATTTTGTATCCCTGCCACTTTGCTGAACTGTTATCATTTTCTAGGATTTTTTTGGTGGAGTTTTTAGCACCCCGTAAGTAAACAATCATATCATCAGCAAAATAGGGATGGCTGACTTCCTCTTTTCCAATTAGTACTCCTTTAATTGCATTCTCTTGCTTATTACTCTAGCAGTGTTCAAGACTATTAAAAGGGATGAAAAGCGAGTTCCTACCTTTAAAGGGAATTTTTTTTTTTCTTTTTAGGATGATGTGGTGTGTGTTTCCTCTATATGGCTGTTCTAGTTTGTCTCCATTGCTGTGACAAAACACTCTGACCCAACACAAACGTGGGGAGGAAACGGTTTATTCAGCTTACATGTCCTGGGTCACAGTTCATCACTTAGGGAGCCAAGGCAGGAACTCAGGGCAGGAACCTGAGGCAGGAGCTGAAGGCACAAGCCATGGAGGAATGCTGTTCACTGGCTTGCTCTCCTGGCTCTGCCCAGCCGGCCTTCTTATACAGTACACACAACTGCCCAGGGTGGCACTATAATTGTGGGCTGGGCCCTCCCACACTGCCCCCATCAAGATAATACTCTGCAGATGTGGCACAGCCAGTCCAATGAGCCATTCGCCAATCTTGAGGCTCCCTCAACCCAGGTGTGTCAAGTTGACACTAAGCTATCCTGCACAATTGACCCCTTGTCACTTGACACACAAAACACAATCACTATTTAAACCACCACCTTTCCAGTTCTTATCCCCAAAGTATGATTTAACATTAAATCACAACCTAATACAGTACACAACTAAACCTCACAGTCCTTAAAATGTCCAAACGCTTAAAAGTTTCAGTCTATTAAAAGTCTCTTAACTGTAAGCTGCGTAAAATCCAAAACAAGTACTTCTTATTTCAAAAGTGAAAATCAGATACTCTACAAGCAAACCTCAAAAAAAACCTAAAGGCTGGAAACAACACCTGGGATTCACTCACGAGTCTTCTGAGCTCCAAAAGTTTGGAGCTCCCTTCTCAACTCTGCCATTGGTGGCACACACAGCTCATCCACAGACCCTGGCCAACTCCATTCCACACCTGCCACTGCTCTTGGTGGTCGCCAATGGTCCTGGCATCTCAAAAAAGCTGGGGTCACCTCTGAAAGTGAGGCAGCAACCTTCACCAATGGTCTTTTCTGACCTCTCGAAGGCAAAGCTCAGCTTCCTCCATGACCCCTGCAATCCTGGGGTCTTCACTGCAACCGAGGTGCACTTCACCAATGGTCTTTCCTGACCTCTCACAGTGCCAAGCCTCCGCTGCTTTCTGTGACCCCCTCAAATTTAACACACAGAACCATATAGGAGACTCTTACATATTACAAGTCCTTCTTCTGGCTTGAGATGGAGGGCTCAGGCCCCTCTGGATCACAGCTTCTGTGGCTGACCCTGAGAAATTCTTCCCAGAAGATTTCACCACAGTGATGCTGGTCTCTTGTTATTACAGCTTATTTTCAGCCCAGCTAACCAGCCACATTGTCCCATACAACAAAGATTGTGCACTTCCAGTTCTGGTCGCTTGTTACTTACAGCTGATTCTTCAGCCCCAGCTGACCAGAACCACATATTCCACATTCCCTGATGATCTCATGAATCTCCGCTTTTGAAACTAGAAACTTCACAACCAGGCTCCATCTTCTACAAATCCTTCACAAAACTGCTCCAATCTCCACAGCAACAATCTTTAGAAATTCAAGGATCAGGCTGGAGATGAATGGCTATCAGTTAAGATGCCGCACGACGCTCTTGCAGATGACACCGGGTTCGATCCCCAACACCCACATGGCAGCCTGAAGAACACATCTGAACACTCCAATTCCAGGAGAACATCCAGTTCCAGGGGAACAGACCATCGTTGACCTCCGGCTGGCGTTGCACAACACGGGTGCAGAAAGACTTGCATGCAGAGAGTGCATTCATACACATAGCAGAAATAAATATAAAATAATTAAAAAAAAGAAATTCATGTATCTTCCCAGCCCAAGTTCCAAACTCCCTCCCCCAATCCTTCCCCAAACACCAGGTCAGGTCTGTCACAGCAATACACCACTCTTCGTGGTACCAATTTTGTCCTAGTTTTGTCGCCATGCGGTGACAAAACACTCGACCACACACAAAATTGGGGAGGAAACGGTTTATTCCAGCTTACATCTCCTGGGTCCAGTTCATCACTTAGGGAGCCCAAGGGCAGGAACTCAGGGCAGGAACCTGGGGCAGGACTGAAGCACAAGCCATGGAGGAATGCTGTCACTGGCTTGCTCTCCCTGGCCTCATGCCCAGCCCACCGTCTTATACAGTACACAAAACCTGCCCAGAATGGTAACTACCTTGTGGGCTGGGGCCCCCACACTGCTCGACCATCAAGACATACTCACAGATGTGGCCACAGGCCATATCCAATGGAGCCAATTCCCCAATTGAGGCTCCCTCAACCAGATACTACCAATCACAATTCCTCTAGGACTTTAAGCATGAAGGGATGCTGGATTTGTCAAAGGCTTTTTCAGCATCATTTGAGATGATGGTGTGGTTTTGTCTTTGATTCCGTTTGTGTTTGATGATGTTTATTGATTTTTATTTTGTTACTCCTGCATCTCTGGTATGAATCCAACTTGGTCATATGGATATCTTCTTGATGTGGTCTGTATGCGATTTGCCAGTACGTTTAGAATTTGGCAATCTGTGTTCATTAGGGAGATGGGTGTTAATTTCCTTTTTTCTTGTACTCTTGGCCTGGTTTTGTAATAGAGTGATGTTGGCTTCCATAGAAGGAATTTGGGAGAATTCCCTCTGTTTGTATCCTCTAAACAGTTTCAGTAATAAGCATTATAGGTCTTTTCAAATATTTATAGAATTCTGTCGTGAGCCATCTGGGCCTGGGGCTTTTTTAGTTGGGAGGTTTTTTTTTTTTTATTATAATTTCTTTCTTTTATATGGTTGTCTGTTTAAGCTGTGGATCTCTTCTTGGTTGAGCATTTGGTGATTCCCAGGATTTCAGATATTATCCATTTCTCCTAGGTTTCAACTTGGTAGTATGGTTTTGAAGTATTCCCGTATGATTTTCTGGATCTTTTCCTTGTCTGGTTGTGATATTCCTTTTTCATACAGATTGTATTGATTTGGAGCTGCTCCTTCTTTCTTTGTTGCAATAGTTTTTATGAGCTGGATTGATCCATAGTTGTTTATAGTTAGACCCTTAATAGATGGAAACGCTGAAAGTCCAAGATTTAAAATATAAACACACATCCACACACGTGGTCACATAGTTTTCAGGCTGACTTGGTGGGAGGAAATTACCTTATTGTTTAATACGCAAGGAGAACCACAAAACGGTTTCCAAAATCTCTATTTAAATTGAACCAATATTTTTAGTTATTTTTATTGGTTTTTTTTATGCCAGCAAGAGGTAGTTTATTTGACCCAGGGTTTTCTTGCAACACTGTCTTGGAACTCCTAGCAGACAGGCTGGTCACAAAGTCCTGTAGAAGCCTGCCTGCCTCTGCCTCTAATTGCTGGATAAAGCTTTGCACCACACAAGTTTCATTCAAAAGAGTTTCAGGCTGGAGAGATGGCCTAGTGGTTAAGAGCGCAACCACTCTTTCAGAGACCTGGGTTCGATCCCAGCACCCGTGGTGGCTGAGAACAGTCTGAAACTCCAATTCCAAGAGAACTCCAGTTCCAGGGGTAATCTGACACCCTCTTCTGACTCGCGGCATTGCACGACACAGGTGCACAGACCTACATGAAGACAGTACTTCATACACATATAAAATAAATAAAAAAGTTAAAAAAGAAGTTCAAAGTAGAATTTAAACATGAATTTTAAGATGAGTGTTTGTTCTAGGACAAGTGTGCTGAAAGCCATGTCAGATGTGCAACTTGGTGACCAGTGCACATGCAGCAGTGCAAGTAGAGGACAGTGGATCACAGGTTGGGAATTCTGCAGGTTACAAACATTTCCTTTTTCCAGGGATTTTTTCCAATCAACTTTTGAAATACATTAAGGTTAACTCCTGAGCAAAGCCTTTAAAGTGAAACTAATTTTAAAAACAAGAATAAATTTTGATGCTTAGTACTTTTTGGTGATTGTGGCATATAATTATAGATATATCTATAGATATATATATATAATAGTTTAAATCATTTAAATCATGGTATTGGTTTTATAAACAAAAACATTAGATTTTGATTAGGCGGCACAAGATGGAACTTGAGACAGTTCTTGGCACTGTTGTTGAGGAAGGTTGCTGGCCCATGGATTTTCCCTGGAAACTGATAATTCCTGTAGCCACCACGCAGCTATAGAACTGATGATTCTGTAGCTAACATGTGGGATTGATTGTCCCACAGCTAAATACCCAGCCAAATAGTTGATCACTTCCCACGGCCAAACTGCTATGTAGCCAAACCACCAGCTGTGGAATTAATTGTCCCACAGCTAAATACCCAGCCAAGGAGTTGATCTCTTCTCATGGCCAAACAGCTACCTAGAAATCCAACTGCAGGGCTGATGGGCCTGCGGCTACTCAAGCCAAAAGAGATGTGCACAAATTAATGACCCAGGAATCAGGTTAGATGGTACAAGTCATAGAAATCCAAAGATAGTTACCTATGAGATCCATAAGAAGCCAAACTATAACATAATTCTACCCAGAAACAGGTTGAAACAATGATAAAATTTTGTAAAATGAAAATCAAGACAAATTATTAAAAGGTTAGAATATATTAGAAATGTTTACAATACCATTTTTAAACTTCATTTTAGGAGAAATAACGTTTCTTTTAAAAGTTGCTGCAGCATTGACTGTGAAAAGCCCTTACTTTGCATTAAAAATCCTGGGCTGCAGCTTTTGGGGGGTTTGTCCTGCTCCTTAATTTGCATCCCACATGGGCTAGGAAGACATGGCTCTAGGGCATAGCCAAATTTATTGATTCTATGTAGTAAGTCAGAAAGTTTTAATCCCATGATTTATTTCTGAGAATTGTAGAAAGAAGTCTCTTTAACTGGTAGTTTCAATACAATATTTCAATATTGGAGTTTCAACACAATATTTCATATTTCAATATTTCATATTTCAATATTGTAGTTTAAATATATCATATTTCAATATTGTAGTTTCAATACAATATTTCAATACAATATTTCAGGTACAATTCTCTTTGGAAAGTAGGAGAAATGACAAAAATTTGTCTCTTCTGAAATTTCGAAGAGTCCCAGTTTTTATCTGAAATATAAAAGGGCCAGAAACCTGGGCAAGGTTGGGGGGAGGGGGAGGATTACCATCACAAAAAGAATCTGGGCTTGTACAGCCCCAGACCAAGCCAGGGTGGTCAAACTGGTTTTGTGCACCTGGGACAAGGCAGGCCTGGGGATTGTTACATCCTTTTTTTTTTTTTTTTTTTTTTCTTTTTTTCTTTTTTTGTTTTAAGAACCTAGAGTCCCATCTCATGCCTGTACAAATTATTAAAAATGACCATAAAGCCAAGTCATACCTTGAGGCTGGCAGCCTCATGACTGCAAGATCAATAGTCCTGTAGCCAGCACAAAACCACAAAGCTCATGCACTTCAGGGTCAAACTTAATCTGGGAAGTTGCTGGCTTCCACAGCCTGCACATGTCAACAACCAGCCAACTCTGGATGAGAAGATGAGAGCTCCCAAGCCACACCAGGTCAAGAAACTGGGGATTTCCATAGCGCCCCCTCATGCAAGCTTATGGCTTTGTGGGCAAACCCACAGGTGGGGAGATGATAATTCCCAAGCTACACCAGACCAGGAAATTGCTGATTTCCATAACCTTCATGCAAGCTGATAGCTTCATGGTCAAATCCGTGGCTAGAGAGGTGATAACTCCTGAGTGTAACCAGGCCAGAAATTGCTACTTTCAGGGACCTCCATGAAAGCTTATGGCTTCGTGGTCAAGCCTGTGGCTTGGAAGCAGGTAACTCCCCAGCCACAGCAGGCCAGGAAATTGCTGGTTTCCATGGCCTCCACAGATGCAAATCCCTGTGATCCCAGGCTGTTATCCTTTCCACCACTCAACCAGTCATGGGAACCAGCCCCACATTTGTGCAAAGTAGAGAATAATGAAAAAGAAGAGTTGATAGAAAAGAACCAGCAGGTACTTTGGGAGGCAACATCCTAGAGGTGCTCAGCCAGAAAGAGAGGCTTCCTAAAATACAAATTCCCCATATCCTGCTAGGATTGTGGAGTTGCATGCCCAAATTTCTTCCAGGGTCCTTCAAGTCCCAAATTTGAAGGTGCCAGGTGTGGTACGGTGTCAGTTCCACAGTGGAACAGGCCATAGAGAAAGAATGTGCATGGGAACACTTCAGTAACAGCCCAAGGACACATGGCAGAGTGCAATTCCAGTGCAATGCTGAATTATTCAAATTCAACATGTCATTTATACAGGCAGTGTGACATCACCTCCCAGTGGCCAATCCCAGACCTCTGCATCATCACGTCATCCCAACTTGTGGGCGTAAACAAAGAGGTCCTATTACCCTCCCTTGTGTCTGTGGAACATGCACCCCTAAACTCAGGCATACCCACAGATTAATTTTGTAATCTGCCACTTGCTGAAACTGTTGTTTCTAGGAGTTTTCTGGTGGAATTTTTGCCATCCCATAGGCATAATATGTCCTCCAAAAAAAGAGATAGTTTGACCTCTACTTTTCCAATTAGAACTCCTTTAATTTCCTCCTTTTGTCTATTGCTCTAGTAAGACTCAAGTACTATATTGAAAAGAGACCGTCTCGAAAAGACCAAAAAAAAAAAAAAAAAAAAAAAAAGACAATAAAGAAAAGAGTGGAGATAGCAGGCAGCCTTGTCAAGTTCCTGACGTTAGGGGGCATTCTGTTAGTTTTTCTCCATTTAGAATGATATTGGCTGTAGGCTTATTATATATAGCTTTAATTACATTGAAGTACGTTCCCTCCAGTCCAATTCTCTCTAGCACTTTAAACATAAAGTGTTGAATTTTATCACAAGCCTTTTCTGCATCACATCGAGATAACTGGGTTTTTTATCTTTGACTCCATTTATATGATTTACAACCTTATTGATTTAATTTATGTTGAGTCATCCCGAGCATCCTGGAATAAATCTACCGATCTCAGGATGACCTTTTTGTGTGCTTGTATTGGTTTCCAGTTTTGTTTTGAGATTTTTGCATCTATAATGTACGATATGGGTCAGTTTTCTTTTTTGGTTTATCTTTGCTTGGTTTTGGTGTTAGTATGATGCTGGCTTCATAAACGGAATTTGGGAGATTTCCCTCTGTTTCTATCCTTTTGAATAACTGAGTCATAATGTTTGAGGCCTCTTTAAATGTCTGGTAATTCTGCCATAAATCCATCCGGCCTGAGCTTTTTTTTTTTTTTTTTTTTTTTGAGATTTTTATTACTGTTCAATTTCCTTATATGTTATGCGGTCTATTTAAGCTGTCAGTCTCTTCTTGGTTAAGTTTTGGTGCATAACTCTTGCTTCAGAGTATTCTCCATTTTTTAGGTTTTCATATTAATACAATATATGTTTTTTTTAGTATTCCTATATAATGTTCTGAATGTTTTGGTTATATGGTGTGATGTTTCCCTTTCATCTCTAATTTTGTGATTGGAAATTGCTCTTTTTTTCTTTGATTAACTGGGCTAAAGTTCTGTTGTATCTTATTTATACTTTCAAAGAAACCAGCTCTTGGACTCATTGATTCTTTGTATTTTTTCTTTTTTCTTTTTCTATGATTTTTTTTTTTTTTTTTTTTTTTTTTTTTTTTTTTTTTTTTTTTTTTTTTTTTTTTTTTTTTTTTTTTTTTTTTTTTTTTTTTTTTTTTTTTTTTTTTTTTTTTTTTTTTTTTTTAATGTTGGTACTTAGGGCTATAATTTTCCTCTTAGAACTGATTTTGAAGTGTCCCACAGGTATTGTTGTCTATTGTCTTGTCCCTTGTGTTCCTTTCAGGGATACTTTTTTTCTTTTCTTACTTTTTTTCTCCTTTGCCCCCTGTCCATTATGTCCCGCCTGTCTTGTTGTCCTCTCCCTGATTCCTGTAGTTATTCTCGCTTCCTTTCCGTTGCGAGTGAACAACCACACTCTCGCCCCTTCGCACCTTGGGCCCCGGTTATCTTGAGCTCCGTCTCTCCTGGGTCCCCGTTCCTACCCTGAGGGCGCCCACCTCGGACCGCCGCGCCTCCCCTGGCGGCAGGCGCTGCACGCCCAAGCCATGCGGCTGCTGGCTTCCTGGCTTGCTCTCCTGGCCCTCTCACCCTTCCTGCTTTCACGTTCTCCTGTCCCTCCCCCCCTGCTCACGGGGTGGCACCACCCTGGTGGTGGTGGTCGTGGCCTGAGGCCTCCCCTCTTGCTCAACCATCCCGACGGTACTCCACAGACATGCCACAGACCCGTCCAATGGAGCCAATTCACCAATTGAGGCCTCCTCAACTCCAGGTTTGTCCAGTTGACAACTAAAGCTATCCAGACCATTGACCCCTTGTCAACTTGACCACAAAACACATCACTATTAACCACCACCTTTCCCCATTTCTGTCACAAGGTAAATATGTTACATTAATCACAAACACAGTCATAAAATCTTGGAAAGCCCCACAGTCTTTAAAATGCCCAAGCACTTAAAAGTTCACAGTTGGTTAAAAGTCTCTTAACTGTGGGCTCGGTAATATCCAAAACAAGTACTGTCTTATTTTCAAAGGAAGAATTGGGCACACCTAAGCAAAACCTAAGTCCAGCAAAGTAGTTAAAGGCTGAAACATCTGGAATTCCACACTATCTTTCTGGACTCCGAAGGGTTTCAGCACTCATTGTTATCATGAGCTCTGCCATCTACAGCACAGCTTGTCTTGCAGGCCAAGTCCAGCTCCATTCCACACATGCCACTGCTCTTAGTGGTTGTCCCAAGGTCCCGGCATCTCAAAAAAGCTGGCGTCTCCACTGAAACTGAAGCAACACCTTCACCAAAGGTTCCTTTGAGCTCTCCTGGTGCAAGCCGCAGCTATCTCTCCAGGACCCCGTGACATCTTGGGTTCTCCATTGCAACTGAGGTTGTACTTTCAACAATGGTCTTTCCTGGCCTCTCATAGTGCCAAGCTTGGGCTGTTGTCTCTGACAGATTTAAATTTCAACACCAGAACCACTCTGACACATTACCAAGTCCCGCTCTGGCTTGAGATGGAGGATAGGGACCCCTCTGGACCACAGCTCCTATGTACTGACCCTGAAGAAATTTTTTTCAGAAGATTTCACCACAATAACATTGTTCTCTTGTTATTTACAGCTGAGTTTTCAGCCCCACCTAACCAGTAAGTCAATTGTCTCAGTAAAACAAAGGTTTAAACTTAAGGTTCTGGCTCTTGTTACTTACAGCTAAATTTCCAGCCCCAGCTGAAACCCCACCCACAGATTCTCATTAAAAACAGCATACCAACAGCCCACTGGTGGTCTTCTGGCTTCCTTGAAGCTTAAAAAAACACGAAGCCATGCTTTCATCATTACACTCTTCGCATAATTGCTCAGGTGCCAAGCCAACAAACTCCAAAATTCAACAGGCTTTCCAGCCCAAAGTTCCACACTTTTCCACAATCCTCCCCAAAACACGAGGTCAGTCTGTCACAGTATAGCCCACTCTCTGGTACCAATTTCTGTTCTAGTTTCTTGTCAATTGGTTTGGAAAACACTCTGACCCCAACTTGGGGAGGAAAGGGGTTTTCTTTTGCTCACATCTCCTGGGTTCAGTTCATTACTGAGGAGCCCACCATAGGAACTCAGGGCAGAACCTGAGGCAGGAGCTGAAGCCAAGCCATGAGGAATGCTGCTTACTGGTTGCTACGCCTGCCCCATCCCCAAGCCTGCTTTCTTATACTGTACATAACACCTGCTCAGGGGTGGCACAGCCTATAGAGGCCTGGGTCCTGCCACACTGCTCAACATTCAGACAATACTCCACAGAGCATGGCCACAAGCCAGCCAATGGAGCCAATTCCCCAACTGATGTTTTCCTCAAGCCGGTACTCAAGTTGACACAAGAACTATCCAGTACACTAGAGCTTCTTCTGGTATTGATATTAAGCTTTTTTTGCATTGTGGATTGAGAGAATGAATGTGATTATTTCAATTTTTTGTTTTTGTTTTGTGGTTGAATTTTTGAATCACATTTCATGGGGGTGCTGAAGAGAAAGTATATTCTTTGGTGTTTTAGGTTGGACTATTTGGTAGAGTTCTGTAGGTTCATATTGATGTTCATATTGGTTTAGTTTCAGAGGTCCTCTCGGTTTTTTTTGTCCAGTTGACCTATCTAATTGACACTATAGGGTATTAAATTCCCCTATTTAGGTGGGTGTTGGAATTAAAGTCTGTGCCTGGAATTTTGGAGAATTTGTTGACAGTTTGGTGTGGTTTTTGTCTTTGATTCCGTTTATGTGTTTGATGATGTTTATTGATTTTCGTATGTTGAACCATCCCTGCATCTCTGGTATGAATCCAACTTGGTCATGATGGATGATCTTCTTGATGTGGGTCTGTATGCGATTTGCCAGTATCCTGTTTAGAATTTTGGCATCTGTGTTCATTAGGGAGATGGGTGTATAATTTTCCTTTTTTCTTGTATCTTTGCCTGGTTTTGGTAATAGAGTGATGTTGGCTTCATAGAAGGAATTTGGGAGAATTCCCTCTGTTTGTATCCTTCTAAACAGTTTCAGTAATAATCATTATAGGTCTTTTTCAAATATTTTATAGAATTCTGTCGTGAAACCATCTGGGCCTGGGGCTTTTTTAGTTGGGAGGTTTCTTATTATATCTTCAATTTCTTCATGTCTTATGGGTCTGTTTAAGCTGTGGATCTCTTCTTGGTTGAGCTTTGGTGATTCCCAGGATTTCAGATATTCATCCATTTCTTCTAGGTTTTCAAACTTGGTAGAGTATAGGTTCTTGAAGTATTCCCGTATGATTTTCTGGATCTTTTCCTTGTCTGTTGTGATATTTCCTTTTTCATCACAGATTGTATTGATTTGGAGCTGCTCCTTCTTTCTTTTGGTTGCAAATAGTTTTTATGAGCTGGATTGATCCATAGTTGTTTATAGTTGACGCTTTAATAGATGGAAACCTGTAAAGTCATAAGAGATTAAAATATAAACACACATCCACACACATGTGGTCACATAGTTTTCAGGCTGACTTGGTGGGAGGAAATTACCTTATTGTTTAATACGCAAGGAGAACCACAAAACGGTTTCCAAAAATCTCTATTTAAATTGTACCAATATTTTTAGTTTATATTTTTATTGAGAATTTTTATTAATAGCCAGCAAGAGGTAGTTTATTTGACCCAGGGTTTTCTTGCAACACTGTCTTGGAACTCCATAGGCAGACCAGGCTGGTCACAAAGTCCTGTAGAAGCCTGCCTGCCTCTGCCTCTAATATGCTGAAATTAAAAGCCTCTGCTACCAACTTAGTTTTAAAAGAGAATTCAGGGCTGGAGAGATGGCCTAGTGGTTAAGAGCGCCAACCACTCTTTCAGAGAACCTGGGTTCGATCCCCAGCACCCACGTGGTGGCTGAGAACAGTCTGAAACTCCAATTCCAGGAGAACTCCAGTTCCAGGGGTATCTGACACCCTCTTCTGACCTCTGCGGCATTGCACGACACAGGTGCACAGACCTACATGAAGACAGTACATTCATACACATATAGAAATAAATAAAAAAGTTAAAAAAAGACAGTTCAAAGTAGATTTAAACATGAAATTTAAGATGAGATGTTTGTTCTAGGACAAGTGTGCTGAAAGCCATGTCAGATGTGCAACTTGGTGACCAGTGCACATGCAGCAGTGCAAGTAGAGGACAGTGGATCACAGGTTGGGAATTCTGCAGGTTACAAACATTTCCTTTTTCCAGGGATTTTTTTCCAATCAACTTTTGAAATACATTAAGGTTAACTCCTGAGCAAAGCCTTTAAAGTGAAACTAATTTTAAAAACCAGAATAAATTTTGATGCTTAGTACTTTTTGGTGATTTGTGCATATATATATATATATATATATATATNGGGTGCACAAACCTACATGCAGACAGTACATTCATACACATACAAAAATAAAATAAAAAAAACACATACGAAAATAAAATTAAAAAAAAAGAAATGAAGTGACCTTCATCTCTTCTGAATAGTTTCAGTTTGAAGTCTATTTTGTCTGTTATTAGAATAGCAACTCCTGACTGCTTCCTAGTAACATTTGCTTTGAATATTTTTTTCTACCCTTCACCTTAAGATAGTGTCTATCCTTGAAGATGAGATGGGTTTCTTCCAGAAAACAAAACAATGGATTTTGTTTTGTAATCCATTCTACTAGTCTGTGTCTTTTGATTGGCGAATTTAGTCCGTTAATATTTAAAGTTAATATTGAAAGATGTATATCACTTCCCATCATTTTAATTTCTGTTTGCATTCTTGATCTGTGTTTGTATTTCCACAGTTATACCCTCATTAATTACATTCTGTTGCCACTTTGGTATAGCTGTTCCTTTGTTCTTCTCTTTGTATTGCTTCAAGTATTCTCTGAAGCATTGGTTTTCTGTACATGAATTTTTTCATCATATTTATGTCCTGAAATATTTTCCTTTCTCTTTCAACTATAATAGACGTTTTTGCAGGGTAAATTATTCTGGTTGGCATCTACAGTCATTTAGAACTGGGAATACTTTGATCCATGCTCTTCTGGCTTTCATAATTTGTATTGAGAAGTCAGCTGTAATTCTGATGGGTTTCCTTTATATGTGACTCATTATTTTTCTCTTGCAGCTTTCAGTATTCCCTCTTTGTTTTGAACATCTAGTTGTTGTTGTTGTTGTTGTTGTTTTTTACTATGATATGGTGTGGAGAATTTCTTTTCTGGTCCCGTCTATTTGGTGTTCTTTGTCTTGTATTTGTATGGGTATGTCTTTCCTTAATTTGGGGAAATTTTCTTCTACAATCCTGTGGAAGATCTGGTCAATACCATTATCCTGTGATTCTTTTCCTTCCTCTATACCTAAGATGCATAGTAGGTTTGGTCTTTTCATGGTCTCCCACATTTCCTGATTATTCTATTCCTGTGAAATTTTCATAATCTTTGCTTGAGTGGTCCAATTCTTCCATGTTATCTTCCAGTTTTGATATTCTATTTTCTACTTCATTTATTCTGTTACTGAGTCTTTCTCACATCCTTTCCAGATGGCTTGTTGAGTGTTCCATTTCTTTTTTCATTTCAACCTGGGTTTTGTCACTATTTCCATATCTTTTGTAAATTTATTCTGAAGTTTATTATTGTCATCTTTTAGTTTATTGCTATCTTCTTCTAGTTCTTTGATTGTGTGTGTGCTCTTTAAATTCCTTGAATTCTTTGATTATGTTTGTGATGATCCTTTTAAGATCCATATCCTGAGTTACATCTAGGGGGTTCTCTTTATGAGAGTCTTCTACAGGATTGGTAGTATTTAGAGGAGATTTATTATTTGGGTTTTTTATGTTATTATATCCTCATTGTGATTTTGGCATGTGGATTTCTTTTGTTGTTTGTGATTCTGGTATGAAGTTCAAGTATTTCTTTGTTGAATTGAGGACTGACTTAGCTTGTATTCTTCAGGTGCCTTTGTTGTTTTCTTATTAGGAATGAAAGACTGGTTGGCCTAGGCTTCAGGTTTTTACTTCTGATGTTGTACTGGAGAGACCAACTAGCTCTCACCCAGCTAGTAAGGAGCTCCTCCAGAGGCCCAAGACAGATATCAATCAGGCAGGCTTGAAGCCCACCACATGTGGGGTTCACTTACCAGTTCTCCAGGGCTGGTTTGAGACATCTGTATCTGGGTCCAGGGCCATGGAAGCCTAGCCTGAAGCAGAGGGAGGGGCCCCAGATATTCCCCAGCTAGCGGGTAGGGAGTCTGGAATGTCACTGCCAGGAGCAGCTGGGGCCACTGGGAGGCATCTGGGCCTCTCCTCACCTGCCAGGAGCCAAAATATTCTATTTTTGAACATTTGCCTAGTTAACATATTATTATGGCATAGTATCCTGTCGTTTTATGGGTAAACTCACTTCTAGTTAATAAAATGACTTTCATGTTCTCTTGCACTCTCTTTTTCATGCTTTGTTGTTTATTTCTGTTCATTTTATTTTATTTTTTATTACTTTTATTGACAAATTGTGTATTTCATTCATTATCTTTCAGTCCAATTTGGACACATTCCCCTCTCCCTGCCCCCATTCCACCCCTTTTCATGCCTTCTGCCATACATGGCTTGCATCTTTTTCTCAGTATTTCCAAAGTTTTTCCCCTGCAGAGGCTTGTTGTTTTGGGCAGACTTTAACTGTATCATTCTGTTCTTTAACCCAGTCTTTACCTTGTTTTTCCCTCCCCTTTGAAGTGCTCTAAGAGATGCCTATATAATTATCACATATGCATCAAAATTATGATCTTGGGGAATAAACTGTATGTTAATTTGGGAAAATATGTTTAGAAATTCACATTTTCCCCCTTTAATTTTATATTACTCTAAAATATGAATACATGCCTTCCACCCATATACCATAATTACAGAGTCTGAAAATAAGTGGTAGGTCGATTCTAGAACCCATTAAGAGATTTACATTATAATAACACAGGTGCTTTCAGATAAAAAGAAATATAACAATAATGTTGTTCAGCTTGCCTTTAAACTGGGGATTTGGTGTTAGAATCCACAATGAGGGGAACCAGTCACTGTTTGTTTTTCTGGGACTGTGTTACTTCACTTAGCATAATGGCTTCGAGTTCCATCCATTTACCTGCAAAGTTCAGGATGTTATCTTTCTTTACCACTGAATAGTACTCCATTGTGTAGATGTACCACATTTTTGTTATCCACTCGTCTGTTGAGGGGCATTTGGGTTGGTTCCAGCTCTTTTCTATTGTGAAGAGAGCTGCAATAAACATAGCCATGCATGTATCTTTGTGGTAGGATGTGTCTTGTGGGTATATACCCAGGAATGGTATGGCTGGGTCAGGTGATAAGGCTCATTTTGAGACTTTTAGGGGTTCTCCACATTGCTTTCCATAATGGTTGTATGAGTTTACATTCCCACCAGCAGTGGATGAGTGTTCCCCTTTCCCCACAACCTCTCCAGCATTTGGTGTCTTTTGTGTTCTTGATCTTAGAGAGTCTTATCGGAGTGAGATGATATCTGAGAGTGGCTTTAATTTGCATTTCCTTAATTGAGGAAATCTGAGAGGAGAAATGTGGAAATGAGCGCCATGGAAAAGTGTGTGCAAGGTCGGGCAAATCTGGGACCTGAACATCCTTGCTTCCTGGCAAAGGCTTTGCCTTTGGGCAAATTTAATTTCAACAGCCGAGGAATCTCAGGTTTGCCTCTTCCTTATTCATCCAGTTATCACTCATATATTGAATGTCTTAGATACAACGGATAGTTCGCTAAGTGCCAGAAAAGTCAAAGAATAAGACATAAACTTAGGTCTTGAGACAATGTTTTTTGTACCAGTTCCTCATGGGGGAAATGAGAAATATAAATCTAAGGTCTCTGTTGCAGGATTGGAAATACATTTTTTTTAAACAGGGTCTCTCTGTAACCCCAGCTGGCCTGGAACTTGCTATGTATACCAAGCTGGCCTTGAACTCACAGAGATCTGCCTGCCTTTGCCTCCGGAGTACTGAGATTAAAGCTGTGGACCACTGTGCCATCAAATACAACTTTTAATAAGGAACATTAAGTGTTATGTGAACACCCAAGAAGAGGCCAACTTTGAGTTAGAGGATACAACAAAAAGTGGGAAATGAAAAAAATGAGTTGATGTTTTTTAGAAAGACAAAAATGTAAACCGTGATGTGGTAGAGGGCCTGCGTGCATGCTGCTATAAACACAAGGAGATCAGATGTGTTTGAGATCTAGCAGGTAATTTCTTTGTCCAGATTTGGAGTTAAGGGTAAAAGTTACAATGAATAAAGTAATAAAAGATTTTGTATCCTACATAAGGGAGTTTATTAATGTTTCTTATTTATTTACTAAGAAGCATTTAATGTGCTCTCTGAAGGAATCTGTTGAAAAAGACAGTAAGGGACTTCGGAAAGGTACAAACATGAAAGGACAAAGACAGCAGTGGAGGAAACAAGCAGATGAAATGCCAAGGATGAGGAAGAGGAGGAGGACTAGGGGCAGGAGAAAGAAGAAGACTAGCTGGGAACTGAGAAGAGGAGGAAAAATGACTACACTTAAAAGTCTACCACAATGGGCTGGAGAGAATGGCCTAGCGGTTAAAAGAGTCGCCGACTCTCTTGACAGAGCCCGGGTTCGATCCCCAGCACCCACATGGCGGCCTGAGAACCTCTAAACTCCAATTCCAGGAGAACTCCCAGTTCCCAGGGGAATCCGACCCCCCTCTGTCTGAACCTCCGTGGCATTGCACGACACGGGTGCACAGACTTGCATGCAGACAGTACATTCATACACATACAGAAATAAATAAAATTTAAAAAAAAGTCTACCACAACTAGAAAGAAGAAATAAGCAGGAATTGATGGTTCTCAGTGCTCATGAAGATAGAAGGAATGGGTAGAAAACAGGACTCAAGTCCTACATGAATATGTTATACAGCCTTCCATGTTCATTTGAGCACTTCTCCATGGACCTAGCAAAAGACAGGAGTTTTGATCTGGAGATGCTGGACCTACAATGTTCTGGTCTCAGTGAGAGTGGGAAGCAGAGTGAGAGGCTGGGCAGAGGCAGACAGATGAAGTGAAATTTCCACCCTGAAGGAGGAGACTTTCAAACCTCCCTTAAGCCCTGTAAATGTCATAAGCATTCTCCACGTCTCCATACTCATTTTCCACAGGAAACTGGGAAATTCTCTTGGTCAAAGTGACCAGACTGAAAGGAAACTCCTGACATGGAAGTCACCTGATAAAATGCTTGGATCCCCTCATCATAGTACAGTGAAATTCATTAGCCTTTATGCCCTACCCAAGCATACTGGGCTCCCAACCAGCCTTTCAGTCCCCTCAGCAACATGATAGAGATAAGTAGCCAAAGATCTACAGAATTAGAGGAAATTCCCTGATGTGAAAGAGAGACTTGAAAGAAATGAATGATTTAAAATAAACAGAAATAGGTCAACAGGGTAACTGCGGGGCCTAAGTAGCATCATCCACCCCCAAGTTGCTGGAGCTGGGGTGCAGAGGATCTAGCAGGCGCAATAGTAGGGATTCTAATCTGTGCAGCCAATGTTGAGGCACCAGAAACCAGAAACCAAACAAACAAACAAACAAAATCCACATGCCAAAGACACAAAGAAAAAACAACATAGGAAAAGCTCATAATAAATCCACACCTAACTCTAACCAAGCCTACGGAAGATCCTACAAGAGATCTCCCTGTAAGGAAAACCAGACACACGGACTTTATTTATTATTTTTTATTTTTTTATAATTTTTATTTATTTCTGTATGTGTATGAATGTACTGTCTGCAGCAAGTTTGTGCACCCGTGTCGTGCAATGCCGCAGAGGTCAGAAGAGGGTGTTGGATTCCCCTGGAATTGGAGTTCTCCTGGAATTGGAGTTTCAGACGATTCTTGACCGCCATGTGGGCACTGGGGATCAAACCCGGGTCCTCTGCAAGAGTGGTCGGTGCTCTTAACTGCTAGGCCATCTCTCCAGCCCAAGACACGGACTTTAGAAGAACAATTGTAGACATATTCAGAGAAATCAAAGAATATAAAGAATAAATCAGAGAACTAAAGGAAGAAAACGAAAATCTCAAGAAGGACCTAGAGGGAAATAATGACAAATATTGGAAATAACTAAAGGGAGAAAATGACAAACTCTGGAAGAAGTGGAAACACTGAAAAGATCCCAGGCTGAAATGAAAAAAGAAGCTGACCAATGAACCAAAAAGTTACAAAATGAGAAAGACAGGCTCCAGATAAAAGTGGAAATACTAAAGAAATCACAGGTGAAATGAAAAAGGAAATGAACATTCAACCAGATCAACGAGGAAAGATATGGGTAAAAAGCCCTCGAAGCAGAATTGTTGAATAAGCAGAAAGAAGAGTATCAGACTGCAGGATTAAACCAAGGAAGCAACCTAGAAGCCAAGTAAAGATTATGAAATTTTAAAAAAAACATAAGAAGTAGAAAACCAAGGAAGTAGTGGGACATGATGAAAAGATCAAATCTGCATCATTGGGATAGAGGAGGGAGAGGAAGTGCCAAGACAACACCTATTGACCCAGATTTTTTCAAACGCGATAATAGACGAAAATGTCCCCAAACTGAAAAAGATCAACCAAATACCTAGCAAATAGTAATGAAAGCACATAGAAACACAACTAGACAAGAAACAGAAAAGAAATGTTATTCCCCATGCCATAAGTCAATATTAAAATGCTAGATGCTCAAAACAAAAAGACAAAATCCTAGAAAGACACAAGAGAAAAACAGTTACATATGAGGGAAACCCATCCAGAAATCACAGCTGAACTTCCTCAAGTTGGCAAACTATGGAAAGCCCAGAAGAATTGGACCAAGAGTATTCCCCAGTAGTGCTAAAACAAGCTTTAAAATGGCAATACCCAAATCTATAAATCCAGCCAACATATCAATTTATAGTTGAAGGAGAAGAAAATTTTCATTACATAAACAAGATGAAAAGAATACATGTCTTTAAAAAACACTTTCATCCATTTTTCAGAAAATCCACAAAGAAGCCCCAAAGAACAGAGAAAGGAGCAACTATCCCTAACAAATTAAATAGAGAAAGAAAAAGCCAAACAAATACAAATGTAGAACAAGAAGGCAAACAAAAAATAACGTGAAGGAAGAGACATACATCTCTCATAAGTAATACCCTTAATATTTAAAGCTCCAAAACTCCCCCAATCAAAAGAACATAGACCTGGAAGAAATGGATTAGGAAGCAAACCTTCGTTTTTTTTTTTTTTTTTTGGTCTTTGAGAACAGGGTCTCTCCCTGTAGCCTAGCCCCAGCTGGCCTAGAACTCACTCTGTAGACCAGCCTGGCCTTGAACTCACAGAGATCCACCTGCCTCTGCTTCCAAGTGCTAGTAATTAAAGGCATGCAAGTCCACCCCACACCAGCTAGTCATGAAACCAAGAATCCTTTCTATATACGTGTCTATGAGAAACCCATCCCACCCAACAAAAGACAGGCACGAACCTTAGTGGTGAAAGGAGGGAAAAAAAAATATTCCCAAGCAAAGATACCAAGAAACAAGCAGGAAGTTTGCATTCTAATTTCAGACAAAAAGATAGCCTCAGAGTAAATTAATCAGAAGAGACAAAGAGGGCCATTGAACATCTTTTTATCAAAGGAAAAAATTGAACCATTGACCATGAAGTTCACAATCCTAAATATTTTATGCACCAAGCGCTGGGGTACAGTACAACCTAAACTTTTATAACACTAGTCTTGCCAGGACCTCAGAACAAGATTAATCCCTAGACCACTAGATAGTGGGGGTACTTCAATACCCCCCACTGAGCCCCTTGGATAGATCCAACAGAGACAAAAAATAAACAGAGAGAAATGGGAAAAATCCCAAACTGAAACAACACAAAACACCAAATGACCTACACAAGACAGCTACAGAATATTGCCACCCAAACAACCAGAGAATATACTTTTCTAACTCAGCGATCTCACAGAACAGGCTCTTAAAAAAATGAACCAGCTATGGGAACAAAAGAAATCTCAACAGGGGGCCCGGAGAGATGGCTCAGCGGTTAAGAGAATTGGGACTGCTCTTTTGGCAGAGGACTCAGGTTTGATTCGCCACCCACACCCCAAGCGCCCAAGAAACCACTTAGGCCAGGCATTCAATGGCTTCACACCTTAAATATAACCCAGCACTGAAAGGCAGAGGCCAGGCAAGATGCCTCTGTGTGGAGTTAAAGGCAGAGCCTGGTCTATATAGTTCCAA